>JANAVB010011395.1:7405829-7733329 GCA_029216955.1 Iris pallida | reverse complement strand
CGAAGAGAGGACTCAGAACTGCTCCGGAAGCCAAGTTACAACCCTTAAACCAAATAAGGACCGGAGTTGTAACCCTTCACCTGAACAGAACTTAGCCTCTGATCTTTATTGTTAAAAGTGACAATCATGCGATCAAGCCTGCAAAAATCGAGCACTGAAACTATACCATACAATAGCTCCCGGCCAATCAGTGACTACGACTTTCTACATTAGCTAACTAGGGTTATCACAAGACTTAGTTACTAGCAATATGCAGTGAGATGTTCCTCCAGCCACAAGCCCTGCAGCTAATCCAGGTTATCCAGGCGACTTGGATTCATTAAGCAATGTCTCGTTCTTTTTCATACATCAGTGAATCTAGACTTGTGCCCTACTCGTCGGCAGGCTGCAAGTCCAACAATGGTGGCCGGGATAACGGGATCGCATGTAACTGGGAAAATCTCTCATGACTACTGAATTATTCTAGTTATTAACCTTAGTCATTTACAGTAGGTATCCCTGACCGTGGTACTCAGGGATCCCTGTCCTAGACATGATGCAAACATTACCGGTTCAATTGTACAAACACAATCATCCACGGTGTCCAGGCCATTCAATCTTGTCATGACATGCTAGCCGTCACAACAGCCTTCGAGATATATATATCATGTCATGTTCACTGTCAGGAGTGCGCCACGACGGGCCACTATCATGTCATGTCATTTGTCAAAAATGCACAACGGGTCACCGTCGTGTCAGGGAACATATAAAATTAATATGGCACAAGCATACATGTAGTAATTAAATATTAGCAGGGACAAGGGCTGTGGAGGACACTCATGCGGCTCAGGAGAAATTGCTCATGCGGCCAGCCAATAAATGTTCATGCGGCCATGCAAGCAAATCCATGCGGCCACGCAATTAAGGCTAATGGCCATGCGGCCAAAACGAATAATTGCAAGTGGCCATGCGGCCAACAATAAATTAATAGTGACCATGCGGCCAACAATAGTTGCTAAGGTCATGCGGCCATGCAACTGGCCATGCGGCCAAAGCAAAAGCAAGTGGCCATACAACAGTGCATATGCGGCCAAGCAAGTGGCCATGCGGCCATGCAACAAATGCATATGCGGCCAGCAATCAAATGGGCCATATGCGTGCAGCAAAGCAATTGGCCATATGCAGCCATGCAAATAGCTAAGGCCATGCGGCCAAAAAGATATAAGCATGCAAGCTACTGCTTGCATAGGCCATGCAGCCATAATATATAAGCATGCAAGCTACTGCTTGCATAGGCCATGCGGCCATAATATATAAGCATGCAAGCTACTGCTTGCATAGGCCATGCGGCCAAAATATATAAGCATGCAAGCTACCGCTTGCAAATGCATGCAAAAATACAATGGGCTATGCACAAAGGTTACTAGCATGCGGCCAAGCAAATATTTAAGGCCATGCGGCCAAGTAATTATTTAAGTCCATGTGGCCAAGTAAAGATTTAAGGCCATGCGACCACTAATGAGCATGCAAGCTAATGCATGCAATGCATGCAAATGCAATTGACCATGCGGCCAGCTAATACATGCGGCCCTATGCGGCCATGCAAATAATTCCATGCGGCCAAAGCTAATGGCCAAGCAAATATTTGCTCATGCGGCCAAGCAAATATCAAAAGTACAATTATTGGCTTCCACAGAGAACATGTCCATGGAAAATACCATGGCCACCATGTTCCACCAAACAACAATAGAAACCTAAATCCAGACTCCCGTAGGTCAAATTTGGGCAAAATAAAATTCTCTACATCATGGAACCAGCAAATAACAAAAATATGCAGGTTTGATAGATCAAAACTCATGAAAATCGAAAATACCATAAAGCTAGATCTACAAGAAATTAACCATGGAAATGAAAAATGCTAAGTACTAAAGTGGGTTAGAAACACATAAGGAAGACAGTGGAACAATAAAATGGGTTTCCTCCATGAAGCAAGATGCACTTGCCTAAACCTTCCTGGTAGGTGGAGAGTAATGGTGAGGAAGAAGAAGAGTGAATGAGGAGAGAGAAAGAGTGTTGGGTTAATAAATGGTGATGATGGTGGTAGGTAGGGGTCTTCCTCTGGTTCATGATGAACCCAAAGTAAACCAAGCCAAGCCGAACCAAACCAAGAATAACCAAGCAATGAAATACCAAAATAAATCATGCGAGGAGACATGCATTACGAGTCAAAGTATGTACACGTATACCAAAATACGTAATACGAACCATGGTTATTATAATTCTACCCACCTTAAAATAATTCCGTCCTCGTAATTTAATCAAGAGGCTAGAGGTGCAAGGACAAGCTATACTAATCACAGGCAAGCTATACTAGTCAAGCAATCAAGCAATTATTCATGCAAGCAAAGAATCGAAGACATGAGGCATAAGAAAGATATTATACCTCACGAGTCAAACAGGTCGGGATATCGCGATCGGATATCATCCTCACGCTCCCACGTTGACTCACCCAAGGAGTGATGACCCCAAGCAACATGGACTAACTTGATAGTCTTGTTCTTGAATATCTTCTCTCTTTGGTCCAATATGGATACGGGCCTCTCCTCATACGAAAGGTTGGTACCAACAACCAATTCCGAATGATCCAGGATATGACTCGGGTCCGGAATATACCGTCGTAGTTGGGATACATGGAACACGTCATGCACCTCACTCAGAGACGGCGGAAAGAGCGAGACGATATGACATCTCCTACTCGCTCCAGAATATCGAACGGCCCTATATACCTAGGACTAAGCTTTCCCCATACGCCGAAACGAATGACGCCATGGTTAGGCGAGATCCTCAGGAATACATGGTCGCCGACAGAAAATTCAAGGGGACGCCGATGAGAATCGGTCCAATGGCGCCGACGATCTTGTGCAACGCGAAGATGATCTCTGACTCTCCTAACCACCTCGACTGTCTGAGTGATCATCTCTGGACCAAGCATCTGCCTCTCTCCAACATCGTCCCATGCTAGTGGGGATCTGCACTTCCTACCATACAGTGCCTCGAACGGTGCCATCTGGATACTAGCTTGGAAACTGTTGTTGTACGAGAACTCCACCAGGTGCAGGTGATCTTCCCACGAACCACCAAAGTCGAGTGTACAAGATCTCAACATATCCTCAAGAGTCTGGATCGTGCGCTCCGACTGATCATCTGTCTGCGGGTGATAAGCTGAGCTGAACTGGAGGTGAGTTTCCAAACTCTCTTGCAGACTACGCCAAAAGTGCGACGTGAATCTCGAATCTCTGTCCGAGGTGATACTGATGGGTACTCCGTGAAGTCTGACTATCTGCCTGAGGTACATCTCTGCTAGCTGAGCCGTCGACTGACCAGCTCCGAATGGAAGAAAGTGAGCCACCTTCGTTATCCTGTCAACTATAACCCAAATAGCATCTCTACTGGTCGGGGATCGAGGTAATCCAGTCACGAAATCCATGGTTATATGCTCCCACTTCCATTCTGGAATCGGCAAGGGCTGAAGAACTGGCCTCTGATGTTCAGCCTTGACTTGTTGGCAAACCAAACACCGAGAGACAAACCGAGCTATCTCCCTCTTCATGCCATTCCACAAAAAGTGCTGACGGATATCACGGTACATCTTCGTGCCACCGGGATGAATCGAATACTGAGAACTGTGAGCTTCCGCCATGACCTCCTGTCTGATATCTCCACTGGGTACACAAAGACGCTTACCATGTCGAAGTGTACCGTCTTCATGAAAGCATAATTTCGGTCGTCGCCCCACTTCACATTCTGCTCTTAGCCGCTGAAGCTTAGAATCGGAGGACTGAGCTATCTTGATCCTCTCAACTATACTGGACTGAACTTGCATGCTGGCCATCAATGCCACACTGGTAGGAAGGACAACTTTTATACCCATCTTCTGAAGATCTGCTAACAACTCTGGTTGCGCTGTCAGAAAATAAACTCCGGCTCTCCTGCTCAATGCATCTGCAACCACGTTGGCCTTTCCAGGGTGATACTGCAGGTTGACATCATAATCCACAAGCAGCTCTAGCCATCTTCTCTGACGCATGTTAAGATCCTTCTGAGTGAACACATACTTCAGGCTCTTGTGGTCGGTAAAAATCTTCACCCTATCTCCATACAAGTAGTGTCTCCAAAGCTTGAGTGCAAACACTACTGCTGTCAGTTCCAAGTCGTGGGTCGGGTAATTCCTCTCATGATCACGAAGTTGTCGTGACGCATAAGCTATTACCTTCCCATGCTGCATCAAAACACATCCTAAACCTCTACCTGAAGCATCACAGTACACTGAAAATCCTCCGGTCCCATCTAGAAGTGTGAGAATGGGTGCCGTCATCAAGCCTCGCTTCAGCTTCTCAAAAGAATCCTGACATTCTGCTGTCCAAGCAAACTGCACCTCCTTGCGGGTCAACTGGGTCAATGGCGCTGAAATTCGAGCAAAGTCCGAAACAAATCTCCGGTAGTAGCCGACCAATCCAAGAAAACTGCGAACTTCTACAACTGTGCTGGGCACTGGCCATGTTTCGTAGCCACGATCTTCTGGGGATCCACTTCTACTCCCCCTCTGGTGATGATATGACCCAAGTATGAAATGCGATCGAGCTAGAACTCGTATTTACTGAACTTGGCATACAACTGGTGCTCTCGGAGAATCTGGAGGACAACTCTGAGATGCTGCTCATGCTCCGCTTCACTCTTGCTGTAGACCAGGATATCGTCTATGAACACGATCACGAACTGATCCAAATAAGGCATGAAAATACGATTCATGAGGTCCATGAATACAGCCGGCGCATTGGTCGTTCCAAAGGGCATAACAAGGAACTCCCAATGCCCATATCTAGATCTGAAAGCTGTCTTCGGGATGTCCTGCTCTTTGACTCTGATCTGGTGGTATCATGATCGCAAATCAATCTTCGAGAATACTGTCGCTCCCCTGAGTTGATCAAACAAGTCATCTATCCTTGGGAGATGATATCTGTTCTTGATTGTTACTGAGTTCAAGGTACGATAGTCAACACATAATCTGGACGTACCATCCTTCTTTTTGACAAGAAGCATCGGGCTCTCCAAGGCGATCCACTAGCACGAATGAATCCCTTAGTTCTGAGTTCTTCAATCATCTTGTACAATACCTCCAACTCTGACGGCGCCATCCTGTAGACTCTCTCTGACACTGGTACTGTCCCGGGAATCAAGTCGATAGTAAACTCGATCTCTCGCTCTGGCGGCATTCCTGGAAGCTCTTTCGGAAAAACATCTGGAAATTTTTCGACTATCCGGGGTAACTGCACTGCTGCTACGGCCATCCGCAATATTGGGAGAGAAGGTTCAACTTCGCCTCGAGAAAAGAAAAACTGCGGCTCGCCTGGAATGCTAAAAACAACTCTGCCAATATGGCAGTCTATCCTAGCATACTGGTCCCTCAGCCAATCCATTCCTAAGACCACATCATAATCGCCCATCGAGAATTCTATCAGCCTAGCGGAAAACTCTCTACCGCTAACCACGATCCTACACGAGAAAAATATTCTATCTACTCCCACAAGACCATTACCAGTAAGTATATTGAGCCTTATTGATAATGACTCAGACTCCAGTCCTATCCGTGTCGCGAATCGTGCATACATGAATTAATGCGATGCACCAGAGTCAAATAACACTGAAGCGGGAAAGGTGTTGACGAGAATAGTACCTGCCACTACCTCACCTGGTGCCACTCCTTCTTCTCCCATGGTTAAAGCCAACACTTGACCATGTCCTCTGGGTGCCGGCCCTCTCTGCTGGAATCCTCTCTGCCTATTCTGAACTTGCGTCTAGGCATACTGCTGAGGCCTTTGCTGCTGAAAAGCCTAGGTCTGCGTCGGCAACGGCCTCGGAGATGAAAACTACGGCTGGACTGGTACCGGGGCTGGTCCCCTAACTGATGAACTGGTCATGGCTGGTGATGAGTCAGTCCTGAACGGGCAGGACCCTACCTTGTGGTCCGGCGTCCACAAAGCAAACACAATCCTCGAGCCTTGCGACATTCTGAAACAACATGTCCAGGCTTCCCACAATAAGAGCAGCCCATGGGGGAAGACTGCTTCTGCTTCTGCTGCTGAGGATACGTCGGGGTTGAATGTTGAACCGACGTAACTGAAGCTGTCCTTCCCGGAGCTCCAATGGTCAAAGCCCTAGCTGCCGGGGCTGGGGCTGACGACTGATTCATCTGGCCGTGAGATCGCTTTCGACCTCCGGTCCTATCCACAATCCTCTGGGAGGTATACTCATGCCTCCTAGCTGCCTTCAATACCGCATCAAAAGTCTGATGCTCAAACTGCTCCACCGCTAGCAAAATCTCTAAGTGGAGTCCCTCCTAAAACCGCTGGGCTCTATCGAACTCGGTCGCCACCAAGGTGGGAGCAAACCGACTAAGCCTGAAAAAGTCGGCCGCATACCCATCGACCGTCCTGCCCATCTGCTTCAAATTGGTGAACCTGGTCTGTAGATCGTACTGAGCTACAGCTTCGAAGTACTTGGTCCGGAACCTCTCACGGAATACTGTCCAGGCAATAGGCGCCACTAGTCCAACGGCCTGCGCCGCCCACCAGCTGCGGGCTAGATCCAATAACTGTAGGCACACTACGGCCACCTTCTCGTCTTCTGGGATCTTTGCTGCCTCCAATATCACCTCTGTGTCCTGAAGCCACGCATCAGCAGCGATAGCATCTTCACTGCCATCGAAGAATGGAGGGTTCAGGCGCTTGAAACTATTCGCTGCACTGTTCCCATGATGTCCACCTCTGCCCAGAGCATATGCCACTGCCTGATGCAAGGCATCTCCTCGACGATCCTGCGATGCAAGCAACTCCATGATAAGTCCAACCAAAGCTCCATCATCCTGCCTTGCGGGCTGGGCTGGCTGTACCGGGGGTTCTGGATCTCCGGGAGGCATGACCCGGGAGGCTGCTCCGCCTTGCCGATCGGTAGGACCAGAAACAATGCCGCTGAAGAAGACGACATAGGGAACAATAAGGATGGACCAAGACAGATCAACGATACAAGCATGTGATCAGGTCGAGAATCTCAAGGATTAGAAGATACAGGCAGAGATCAAGGGCGAGTGCTGATTGAGACATCTATTCGATAAATTCTCACATATCTTGATTTACAAGACCTGCATGGGCCACTACTTAAACCATGTAACGTCCCAGAACCAGAATACCAGAGAGCGGGGGCATACATAGCCAGCTACGTATAATAAAATGGAATCCATCTCACTATACGGTCACGGCTGCCTAGATATATGAGGGTTTAACTACAATCCATCAGTCTCCTAAGGTCAATAACAAGCCTAAATGTCTCAATCTCAAGCAAGTAAAGTTACAAGATGTAAGATCACTAAATATACAATAGTAAGACGTCCCAAAATTACATATTTAGTTGATCATGAAGCTAGTCATTACAAAATGTGATGACTAGCAAGAGTTTAGTCATACATGATCAACCCTATGATCTGTCAATCATGTTACAGCCCGTAGGCAGACAGTAATAAGGTATGCAATACGAGCTAACATGTGCTCGTCTGCTAAACGCCTCAAAATGAGAATTTTACAATAGAGTGGGAGAGCCAAAAATAAATTCAATCGTTGCCCTGGTTACGCCTGGTAGTCACCATCGGGCTGGAAAGTCGGTAGATCCTCTGGAGCTGCTCCAAAATCTGGCCATACAAAACCAGCTGGGTCAGATCCCAGAAAGAGCAAGTGCCACAAAGGAGGCTTCACTTAAGAACTAAAATCAGCATATCAGAAATAAAATATTTAAAAGCAGTTACAAAGGAGCTTGATAATAAAAGAATAACAACAGTCATAATAGAGTACGAGGGAACCATTCAAGTAGCCAGGTCACAACCCTTAAACCAAACAAGGACCGGGGTTGTAACCCTTCACCTGAATAGAACTCCGTCTCTAAATCTTGTTGGTAAGGTAAAACATAACAAGCATGACGTGGGGTACAATAAGATAATAAACGAAGAGAGGACTCAGAGCTGCTCCGGAAGCCAGGTTACAACCCTTAAACCAAACAAGAACCGGGGTTGTAACCCTTCACCTGAACAGAACTTAGCCTCTGATCTTTATTGTTAAAAGTGACAATCATGCGATCAAGCCTGCAATAATCAAGCACTGAAACTACACCATACAATCGCTCCCGGCCAATCAGTGACTATGGCTTTCTATATTAGCTAACTAGGGTTATCACAAGACTTAGTTACTAGCAATATGCAGTGAGATGTTCCTCCAGCCACAAGCCCTGCAGCTAATCCAGGTTATCCAGGCGACTTGGATTCATTAAGCAATGCCTCGTTCTTTTCCATACATCAGTGAATCTAGACTTGTGCCCTACTCGTCGGCAGGCTGCAAGTCCAACAATGGTGGCCGGGATAACGAGATCGCCTGTAACTGAGAAATCTCTCATGACTACTGAATTATTCTCGTTATTAGCCTTAGTCATTTACAGTAGGTATCCCTGACCGTGGTACTCAGGGATCCCTGTCCTAGACATGATGCAAACATTACCGGTTTAATTGTACAAACACAATCATCCACGGTGTCCAGGCCATTCAATCTTGTCATGACATGCTAGCCGTCAACAGCCTTCGAGATATATATATCATGTCATGTTCACTGTCAAGAGTGCGCCACGACAGGCCACTATCATGTCATGTCATTTGTCAAAAGTGTACCACAATGGGCCACCGTCGTGTCAGGGAACATATAAAAATTAATATGGCACAAGCATACATGTAGTAATTAAATATTAGCACGGACAAGGACTGTGGAGGACTCATGCGGCTCAGGAGAAATTGCTCATGCGGCCAGCCAATAAATGTTCATGCGGCCATGCAAGCAAATCCATGCGGCCACGCAATTAAGGCTAATGGCCATGCGGCCAAAACGAATAATTGCAAATGGCCATACGGCCAACAATAAAATAATAGTGGCCATGCGACCAACAATAGTTGCTAAGGTCATGCGGCTATGCAACTGGCCATGCGGCCAAAGCAAAAAGCAAGTGGCCATGCAACAGTGCATATGCGGCCAAGCAAGTGGCCATGCGGCCATGCAACAAATGCATATGCGGCCAGCAATTAAATGGGCCATATGCGGCCAGCAATTAAATTGGCCATATGCGGCCATGCAAATAGCTAAGGCCATGCGGCCAAAAAGATATAAGCATGCAAGCAAATGCTTGCATAGGCCATGCGGCCAAAATATATAAGCATGCAAGCTACTGCTTGTATAGGCCATGCGGCCAAAATATATAAGCATGCAAGCTACTGCTTGCAAATGCATACAAAAATGCTTGCAAAAATGCAATTGACTATGCACAAATGTTACAAGCATGCGGCCAAGCAAATATTTAAGGCCATGCATTTATTTAAGGCCATGCGGCCAAGTAAAGATTTAAGGCCATGCGGCCACTAATGAGCATGCAAGCTAATGCATGCATGCATGCAAATGTAATTGGCTATGCGGCCAGCTAATACATGCGGCCCTATGCGGCCATGCAAATAATTCCATGCGGCCAAAGCTAATGGCCAAGCAAATATTTGCTCATGCGGCCAAGCAAATATCAAAAGTGCAATTATTGGCTTCCACATAGAACATGTCCATAGAAAATACCATGGCCCTTATGCTCCACCAAACAACAATAGGAACCCAAATCCAGACTCCCTAGGTCAATTTTGGACAAAATAGAATTCTCTATATCATGGAACCATCAAATAGCAAAAATATGCAGGTTTGATAGATCAAAACTCATGAAAGCTGAAAATACCACAAAGCTAGATCTACAAGAAATTAACCATGGAAATAAAAAATGCTAAGTACTAAAGTGGGTTAGAAACACATGAGGAAGACAGTGGAACAATAAAAATGGGTTTCCTCCATGAAGCAAGATGCACTTGCCTAAACCTTCCTGGTAGGTGGAGAGTAATGGTGAGAAAAAAGAAGTGTGAATGAGGAGAGAGAAAGAGTATTGGGTTAATAAATAATGATGGTGGTGGTAGGTAGGGGTCTTCCTCTGGTTCATGATGAACCCAAAGTAAACCAAGCCAAGCCGAACCAGACCAAGAACAACCAAGCAATGAAATGGCAAAATAAATCATGCGAGGAGACATGCATTACGAGTCAAAATACGTACACGTATACCAAAATACGTAATACGAACCATGGTCATTACAGTTTATTATAAAATAGAGAATGACATTCTCCGTATTAAATTAGACGGAGAATGATCATTCTCACGCGTTTTAACACGGGGAATGACATTCTCCGTTTAATTTAAAACGGGGAATGACATTCTCCGTATTAAATTATACGGATAATGACAATTCTCATGTGTTTTAACATTGGGAATGCCATTCTCCGTATAATTTAACACGGAGAATGAACTTCTCCTTGTAATGTAATACGGTGAATAACATTCTCCGTTTTAAAATAAACGAAAAATGGTCATTCTCATGCGTTAAAACACTGGAATGACTATTCTTCGTTTAATTTAACACGGATAATAACTTTCTCAGTTAGTTTTAGACGGATAATAATCATTCTCCGTTAGTTTTAGACGGAGAATGATAAGAAATGTGTTGTCCTGTTTTGTGATCTCTTCTGTTTTATGTTATCAGCAGGGGGAATGGATTCAAGTTGTTTAGTTAATCTTTGTTTCAAGGGAGACAGTTTCCTGCCGTGTCACATATGAAAGTACCATAGAATTTTTAAAGTATCAAGTGTGCGATCGATAGACTTCTTTGGATCCACTTTCCTTTCGTTTGAAGTTTTTACATTCCGATGGGACTGAATTGTACGTTGACAGTGATTTTTAGCTTCGGTCATTGGTTGGGGGTTTTCAATGTACCCATGACGTGAGCTTTGATCTATTTGTGGAGCAAGTATACTCTCCAAGTTATTCATCGACATCTTTTCCTTGTCAAAGCACTCCCATGGGACATTCGTCTTCCTTTGTTAGTACTTTGAGTAGATGTTCTCCTACTGTAAAGGATAAACGAGTAGTAGAATTTTATGAGGGCTCAATTGAGAAAGTAAAGAAGAGGAAATCAGATATGTGGTCTGGATCAATTATCGGCGTTGGTCAGATTTTTCTAAATGGTGTTGAAGAAGTTAGACACGCTGTTAGGAAGGTATGTTTTGAATCTCGTCATCTATTTCATATTTTAAAATCTGAGCCGGGAAGGTACACTGTTTGCGACAAGAATTACAAGACATATGCTTGTTTGTGGAGTTTCCATGCTATATCCATTTCGTAAGATAAGCAAAATTTTGAGATGAAAATGTATGTGGGAGAACACAATTGTGGAGCTGGCTATATGGATAAAGGTAATTTAGTTATTCCAGCAAAGTTTGTGAAAAGTTTGGTTAGTGACATTGTTCGGATGGATCCTAAAAAGTCGGCAAAATCAGTTGTCGATGAATTTAAGGTTGACTACGGTTTATCTCTTACATACGGGCAAGCATACCATGGCATTAGGCTGGTGCACCAAGAAATGTACGGAGATGATATTAGAGCTTATACCGACTTGTGTTGGTATGTTGACAAGGTAAAGGAAACCAATATTGGTTCCGTTATTGACTTTCAGAAAGATGATACGTCAATGCGGTTTCAGCGGCTTTTTCTTTCATATGGGACTTGCGTCGAAGGTTTTCAATATCGTCGCCCGATGCTATATTTGGATGCGACTTTCCTTACAGGGAGATTTAGAGGATGTTTGATGTCTGCTACAGCGAAGAATGGTGACCAACAGTTCTACCCTCTTGCCTAACGGTATAGTCTCGGGTGAAGATGGCGACAATTGGGAATGGTTCCTTAAAAATCTTAAGAATGTTGTTGGATGTAGTAGGCGTATCGTTTTTCTTTCAGATCAAGGCACCGGTTTAGTTTCTGAAGTTTCTAAAGTGTTCCCTACTGCCCTACCATAGCTATTGCTATTATCACATGAAGAATAACATACCGCTGAAGGAGAAAGAAAATAAAAGCAAGTATCTGCATGTACTTGAAGCTTGGAGGCAAGCAGTATATGCTCTAACGCCAGGTGTGTAAGTCAGACATATATATGGAGCTTTTATGTACATTCTCTGTTATTTTAACACGGAGAATGACCATTCTTCGTGTAAATCTCACGAAGAATGGACATTCTTCATTTACGTCTCACGGAGAATGATATTCTTCGTGTTCCTTAACAAGGAGAATATGCAATCTCCGTTAGTTTGGAACGGAGAATGACCATTCTCCGTGTTTATAACACGGAGAATGGTCCCTTTTTCATGTGCTTGTGCCTTGACTTCCTTCTTAATTAATTTCTTTTTTTTCCTGTACAAAGGTGGTTATAAACAAGCAGTTAAGAAGATATATAATCTGAATTGTGGTCATGTTGTGAATTGGATGGATAAACAAAAACCTGAACATTGGTCAAATGCATTCTTCCCCGGATGTAGATACGGCGAGGCTGCTTCTAGTTGTGCGGAGTCATTCAATGCATGGATAAAGGCTGAGAATAAAATGCCTATTTCAGTACTTGTAAACTTTATCCGAGTGAAGATGATGAAGATGATTTCGGATCGCCACAAGGATGCAATAGATTTAAATAGCAAATTGACTCCATACGTCGAGAATATGCTGAAGCAGCTTACAGATGATGGCATGTCTTATAAGGTATATCGGTCTGGTGATTTTGAAATTGAGGTGATGGCAGATACTTCCTCACACCTGGTGAATCTTCTTGATTGGCATTGTAGTTGTCGCAGATGGAAGGTATATGGATTCCCATGCAACCATGCAATCCAATGCATCAGATTTGGTTCGGGCAAATCAGTTTACGATTTTGTGGAGCAGTATTGGACATCAGATTTCTACAAGAAGCTATATTCATGTGCAATTCGTCCAGTTCCAGATTGTGAAAAACAGCTTGAAAATAATCCAACTGACTTGGTTCTACCACCTGTTCCGAAACGGGGGCACGGCCGTCCAAAGGCGGACCGTTATAAGAGCAACTATGAAAACAAGAAAAAAGTGAAGAGGAAGATGAGGTGCCAGAATTGCCTTGAATTAGGTAATCACAATCGCACCACTTGCCCTCTCCATCTACGTCCTTCTACGGGGGTCAAGGGGACAGCGTCCCCTCGTTAATACATATTCAGCCCTTCTTTCTTTTATATAACTGTTTTTTGAACACATTTCTTACATTTTTGATATCAATGGTGCTATTTTGAAGTCTGTTATATCTAATGTTTCACAGTTTTTAACTGTATAATGGCAATTTTTCGTGTAATTTTACACGGAGAATAGCATTCTCCGTTTCATATTACACGGAGAATAGCATTCTCATTCGTTGTAACACTGGAAATGCTATTCTCCGTGTAATACAACACGAAAAATGGTAATTTTCCGTTTCAAATTACACGAAGAATAGCATTCTCATTCGTTTTAACACTGGGAATGCCATTCTCCGTTTCAAAATACACGGAGAATGGCATTCTCATTCGTTTTAACAACGGGAATGCCATTCTCCGTGTAATTCAAGACAGAGAATGAGATTCTCCGTTTCAAACTACATGGAGAACATTCTCCGTTTCAAATTACACGGAGAATAGCATTCTCATTTGTTTTAACACTGGGAATGCCATTCTCCGTGTTAGATTAACACGGAGAATAGCATTCTCCGTTTCAAGTTACACGGAGAATAACATTCTCATTCGTTTTAGCACTAGGAATGCCATTATTTGTTTTAACGTACTCGAAGAATGAACATTCTCATGCGTTTTAACACTGAGAATGTCATTTTCCGTGTAATTCAACACGGAGAATGACATTCTCCGTAGTTAACTATACGGAGAATGTCATTCTCAGTGTAATTAAAATAGAGAATGCCATTCTCCGTGTTAGATTAACACGGATAATGAACATTCTCATACGTTTTAACATGGAGGATGACATTCTCCGTGTAATTAAAACGGAGAATGGCCATTCTCCGTCATTATTACACGGAGAATGACCATTCTTTGTGATTTTATTATAGAAGACACTGCAGATGTTACAAAAGATATAGAAAGAGAAAAATAAAATTCAAACAGAAGTTATAAAAAGTTCTTTTATTAATATGTCTACAAAGGATCTATTACAGATTCAGAAAGACTCATACTGTTCTTCTACAAAGGATCTATTATAAAGACTCATATTGTTCTTCTAGAAATGATCTATTACAGATTCAGAAAGAACTAAAGAAGCCTAGAATGGGGTTAATCTTAACAGAAGCGCAACCCTTATTCTTCTTGGTGCACATACTAGAAGATTGATCTCCATCGAAGCGTATTCCTCCACAGGGAAGAGCACAACCTGTGGCTCTTCCAGCATACCTGTGGCTTTGCCAGCATAAGGGGCTGCTAGACCGTTACTAAGAAGGGCATAGCATGACACCCCAACTTTTCGACAAAGCACGAGGACTGCTAAGATGTTGTTCAGGTTCGAACAAGGTGTTCCAATGCATCTCGAGATTCAATACTACGTGTTCTTCTACAAGGACATAACTACTTTGAACGAAGAGATCCACAACCAATATCCAACTGATGCCAGGCCAGGGCCCTCTTAAAGCTAAGTCAGGGTCGTGCATAATTGGAATGCTATAAAGATGATGGAGTTTGCTCCTCAAGAAACCCCTTTTTATAGGCCATATTGGCTAATAAATGCAGATGAACCTAATAGTCAGCATAATGAATCTCATTTGATAGGTTCGTTACAAGTGGATGCCATGCCACAAAATTGTCAATTTTTCCCAATAAAGAATGTGGCATTTAAGAGTTGTTGCACGTGGATGCCATGCCACAAACTCCTCATTTAATAGGTTCGTTACGTGTAATTTAGAACGAATAATGGTCATTCTCATGCGTTTTAACACTGGGAATGACCATTCTCCGTGTAATTTAATTCTTATGCGTTTTAACACGGAGAATATCATTATCCGTGTAAATTAACAAGAGGAATGAAAAAAAGAAAAGAAAAGAAAAGAAAGGAGAATGACATTCTCCGTGTTTTTATACACGGAGAATGACATTCTGTGTAGTTTAACACGGAAAATGGTCATTTTATGCATTTTAACACTGGAAATGGCCATTCTCCGTGTAAATTAACACGGAGAATGAAATTTTCCGTTTTAAATTACACGGAGAATAGCATTCTCATTCGTTTTAACACTGGATATTCTATTCTCCGTGTAATTGAAAACGGAGAATGACATTCTCCGTTTTAAATTACACGAAGAATGAACATTCTCATGCATTTTAACACGGAGAATTTCATTGTCTGTGTAATTCAAGACGGAGAATAAAATTCTCTGTTTCAAATTACACGGAGAATAACATTCTTATTCGTTTTAACACTGGGAATGCCATTCTCCGTGTAAATTAACACGGAGAATGTCATTCTCCGTTTTAATTTACACGGAGAATGTCATTCTCCGTTTTAAATTACACGGAGAATGAACATTCTCATGCGTTTTAACACTGAGAATGCCATTCTCCGTGTAATTCAAGACGGAGAATGACATTGTCATTCGTGTTTTTATAAAAGGAGAATGTCATACTCCGTTTTAAATTACACGAAGAATGAACATTCTCATGCGTTTTAACACGGAGAATTCTCCGTTTCAAATAACACGGAGAATAGCATTCGTATTCGTTTTACACGGCGAATGTCATTCTCCATTTTAAATTACACGGAGAATGAACATTCTCATGCGTTTTAACAATGAGAATGCCATTCTCCATTTATTTCAAGACGGAGAATGAAATTCTCCATGTTTTTATACACGGAGAAAGACATTCTCATTCGTCATTTAACACTGGGACTGACCATTCAAAAATGATATATATATAGATCAATGTAAAAGACAGAAAAGATGTAACAAAAGATACATACACCCATTCAAAAATGATATATATAGAACAATGTAAAAGACAGAAGATGTAACAAAAGACGCATACACAGAAGAATAAAAGTCAAATATAAGATAATAAAAAGAAGTTATCATCCCATTTACATTGTAACTTTCATAATGGTTTCGGCTGATACATTTTCACTTTGAAGCAACCTCTTAGTCCATTTCAACCGAACCGTTGTAATTTTCTGGTGAATTTCATCATTTCTTCCTTTTGTTGGTACTATGAAGGGAGAATTCATCAAGCACTTCATAAAGTATGCCGTGTACAAGAGGCAGTTGGGTGCTTTCTGTTGTGGGCATTTTGTATGAAAGATCGTCTGTGTGCTATCGTACTCCACCATAGCCTTGCAACTTCTCATCTTGACGGAGAATAACATTCTCCGTATTTTTATAAACGGAGAATGTCATACTCCGTTTTAAATTACACGGAGAATGAACATTCTCATGCGTTTTAACACGGAGAATGGAATTCTCCGTTTCAAATAACACTGAGAATAGCATTCGCATTCGTTTTACACGGCGAATGTCATTCTCCGTTTTAAATTAAACGGAGAATGAACATTCTTATGCGTTTGAACACTGAGAATGTCATTCTCTGTTTATTTCAAGACGGAGAATGGAATTCTCCGTATTTTTATACACGGAGAATGACATTCTCATTCGTCATTTAACACTGGGACTGACCATTCAAAAATGATATATATAGAACAATGTAAAAAACAGAAAAGATGTAACAAAAGATACATACACCCATTCAAAAATAATATATATAGAACAATGTAAAAGACAGAAGATGTAACAAAAGACGCATACACAAAAGAATAAAAGTCAAATATAAGATAATAAAAAGAAGTTATCATCCCATTTACATTGTAACTTTCATAATGGTTTCGACTGATACATTTTCACTTTGAAGCAACCTCTTAGCCCATTCAACCGAACCGTTGTAATTTTCTGGTGAATTTCATCATCATTTCCTTTTGTTGGTACTGTGAAGGGAGAATTCATCAAGCACTTCATAAAGTATGCCGTGTACAAGAGACAGTTGGGTGCTTTCTGTTGTGGGCATTTTGTATAAAAAATCGTCTGTGTGCTATCGTACTCCACCATAGCCTTGCAACTTCTCCTCATCTTGACGGAGAATGACATTCTCCGTGTTTTTATAAACGGAGAATGTTATACTCCGTTTTAAATTACACGGAGAATGAACATTCTCATGCGTTTGAACACGGATAATGGAATTCTCCGTTTCAAATAACACGGAGAATAGCATTCGCATTTGTTTTACACGGCGAATGTTATTCTCCGTTTTAAATTACACGGAGAATGAACATTCTCATGCGTTTGAACACTGAGAATGCTATTCTCCGTTTATTTCAAGACGGAGAATTGAATTCTCCGTGTTTTTATACACGGAGAATGACATTCTCATTCTTCATTTAACACTGGGACTGACCATTCAAAAATAATATATATAGAACAATGTGAAAGACAGAAAAGATGTAACAAAAGATACATACACCCATTCAAAAATGATATATATAGAACAATGTAAAAGACAGAAGATGTAACAAAAGATGCATACACAGAAGAATAAAAGTCAAATATAAGATAATAAAAAGAAGTTATCATCCCATTTACATTGTAACTTTCATAATGGTTTCGGCTGATACATTTTCACTTTGAAGCAACCTCTTAGCCCATTCAACCGAACCGTTGTAGTTTTCTGGTGAATTTCATCATCATTTCCTTTTGTTGGTATTGTGAAGGGAGAATTCATCAAGCACTTCATAAAGTATGCCGTGTATAAGAGGTAGTTGGGTGCTTTCTGTTGTGGGCATTTTGTATGAAAAATCGTCTGTGTGTTATCGTACTCCACCATAGCCTTGCAACTTCTCCTCATCTTCTCAACTTTTCTGATGACAATAGGCTCCAAGACCGTCCTCACGGATTCTGCATATTTCTCGCCCTTGTCGTACGTATTGGGCACCAAGGAGTTGTAGTGTGCCCACACGTAGGAGCTCAAGTTGAATGTGAGCAGCGTGTAGTGTTTGTTGGATTTATTAAACAAGGGAATGAATATCCACTCTATGTCTTCTTGTAAATCCAAGATAAAGTTTTCTACATCTGTTTTGAAATTGGTAAGGGTGCCGGTGGTTGCGTCTTTTTCATGAGCTTGTTCAATGATGGACTGTTTGTCAATAACAAAATACAATATCACGAGTTACTTTCATTGGTGTACACATGAATAAAGATTTTTTATTTTTTTATTCTTACCAATGTGTGGGGCAGCATGAATGCAGCCCACTTATATTGCACCTCCTGTGAACTTGACTTTTCTCCCCTTCTATTCCTGTCTTGAATTTATTTCATCTTGCTTATTAATACGTTGAGTATGCCAGCTTCAATGTCTTGATAATCGAAGATGTCTTGTATGTCTAGTGCTGTCATGATGACATCAACTCCATATTATCTTTGCTAGTTGCGTATATAACATCACTGCACATAAACTTATTTTGGATTAAATTAACAGAAATTTGTCAGAAATAATTATGAAAAAGACTAGAAAAAGAGAGAGTTCAGAATACATACAATGGTGTGTTCTTGTTTGGGAATACGATTTTCTTGTAAAGCTTCTTTAGCTCTTCATCTGCATCATTCCAAAGTCTTAGGTCCTCGCATTCCTTTAGTATATCACCATCCTTTATTAGTTGAGCAATTATGTCATCTTTTTCGGCTTTCGGATCTAACTTCTTATTGTTTCTTTTCGTTCTGGGCTGAGTTTTTTTTTCTTTCGGATTGGCATTAATCTTCCGCTTTTTATTAGCCTCTATTAATGTTTTCTTACCCAAGGGAGTAAAATCATCATCGGCTAATACTGCTGATGGTTTTGCCAACCTCTTTTGCTGCGGCCTTCCTATTTTTTTGGTTACTGCTGGATCTTGAAGTTCAGCAGATTGTTGTTCAACAGCTTGTTGAGGCTCTTTAAGCTGCATTATTGCAATTATGGCTTCAAGATCAACAATTTTTGTGTCCTTTTCAATGGTTTCTTTATTCAAAAATTCAACTTTTCCTTGAAACTCGCTTTTCTCCTTAACGAACCTTTTATTTGCTTCTTTGAGCTGCTATGTTATTTGCACTGATATAAAAAAATCAATGAAAGGGAAAATGTTAATAAAAAAGAGAAAAAGAAACAATCATTCTCTGTGTAATTTAACGCGGAGAATGGTCATCCCCATGCGTTTTAACACTGGAAAAGATCATTTTTCGTGTAATTTAACATGGAGAATGACCATTCTCCGTGTTAATTTACACGGAGAATGGTCATACTCATGCGTTTTAACACTAGAATGACCATTCTCCGTGATAGTTACACAGAGAATGGTAAAGAATGACATTCTCCGTGTAACTTAACACGGAGAATGCCATTCTTCGTGTAATAAAACGGAGAATGAACATTCTCCTTTTAACTAACACGGAGAATTTTATTCTCCGCATTTTGAACACGGAGAATGGTCATTCTCATGCATTTTGGCACTGGAAATTTCATTTTCTGTGTGATTTAACACGGAGAATGTCATTCTCCGTTTTAAATTATACGTAGAATAGCATTCCCAGTGTCAAAATGATAGAGAATGACCATTCTCCGTTTTAAATAACACGGAGAATGTCATTCTCCGTGTTTTTATACACGGATAATGGCCATTCTCCTGAACTATAACACGGAGGATCACAAATCAGAAATTTGAAATAGAAAAGATTTTACCTTGTGCCTGTAGCTCTTTAACATTGTCGATGAGCCGTGCCTTATCAGCAATAATAACAGAATTCTGCTTTATCAAATCCTCCAATTCATGCACAAAGCCCTCCATTACAACGTTGGCTGCACATTGTTGTGCTTCTTGTGCCTCAAGCTCTTTCAACTTTTCATGTAGTTTTTCGTTCTGCGTGTTGGCTGCACGTTGTTGCGCTTCTTGTGCCTCGAGCTCTTTCAGTTTTTCTTTGAGTTTCTCGTTCTCAAGGTTGTCTGCACGTAATTGCGCTTCAATTGCCTCTAGCTTTTTCAGCTTTTCTTTGAGTTCTTCGTTCTCAAGGTTGGCTGCACGTAACTGCGCTTCTTGTGCCTCCATATTTTTTAGCTTTTCTTTGAGTTCTTCGTTCTGTGCAAGAATATCAGAATGATGTATTCTCAAATCTTCCAATTCCTGCGCTGAGTCCTCCATCACAGCGTTCATTTCATAATGCTGTGGTATCTCTTGTTCAGCAAACTTATCCCCACCTGTTTGTTGGTGTTCCTCTCCCTCTTTTTCAACTTCTTGTATAGGTGGCTCATCTTCTTTGTGTCCTTCTTCTTCCCCAACAGATATAACCAGATCTTTGAATACCATCTTCGATTTCAAATTGCTGTGATATTCGACCCCGAGGAAGTTTGAGATTTAGTACCCATTCCATTTGAAAAATCTTGGGTAATCAGGAATTGGGTCGAACTTCCTTTTCACAAATGTACTATGTTCTGCAAACCAATAGAGGAAGTATATTGTGCAACCTTCCATTTTGGAATAAGCACTGGAGTAATCCCCCCTTTAGTTTTACTTTTAGTCCCCTTGATGCTATCCATTACATATGCCAAGATTAACCTTGGCCAGCATATACTGTTGATGACTTCCACGCTATCTACCAAGGCGAAGAATTTGTATGGCAAATCTGTACCACCAGTCTTTGTGAAGAATGCAGTTTGGCACACGTTGAAGATTATTATCTTGGTCATATCATCTGGATTAACAACTTTATCTCCTTGACGAAGCCGATGCAACAATTTAAGGAACTTCTCTCTCACTTCCTTATTAGTGACTTTTGAGTGTGTGCCCTTGGAATTAGTCAGCAATCTTCTAAAATGATCTCTACACAGGCTGAAAAAGTCTGGTGGTGGGGGCTGCTACTGTTTTTTCATGATCAATTTTTTGTAAATAACATCATTATCGCTTTCTTCCTTCAGCGGTAGACCGAAGATGACTGCCATATCGTCGACGCTTGGCGCGATTTTAACAGTGGTGCTCAATTCAAAGTACCCGACGCCATCTTTGTCTTCTTTGTAAGTTGTAATCAAATTCTCAAGCCCTTCCGTTACCTTGGCTAATTCGGAGACGTGGACTCTTTTTTGGTAGAATACCTCGACAAAATTCCAGAAACCGGTATTCTTTAAAGAACTAATAACTGCCTCAGGTAAACAGCCGCCATCTATATTGACCTCCTCCATAAGATTTAAAATTGGTTTGAAAGTAGAACGGAAAACTCTTAATTCCTTATTCCTGACAGATTTTTTTTTTCTACAAAACAAAAAAAACATAACAAAAATTTAGGTTTATGTCAACTGTTCTCCGTCGATATAAAACGGAAAATAGTCATTCTCCGTCATTTTGACACGGATAATGACCATTCTCCGTGTTAATTAACACGGAGAATGGCCATTCTTATGGGTTTTAACACTGGGAATGACATTCTCCGTGTAATTTAACACGGAGAATGTCATTTTCCGTTTTAACTTACACGGAGAATGCACATTCTCCGTGTAAATAAATTAACACGAAGAATAGCATTCTCATTCGTTTTAACACTGGAAATGCCATTTCCTGTGTAATTTAACACAGAGAATGACATTCTCCGTTTATAAAAACACGGAGAATAGCATTCTCATTCGTTTTAACACTGGGAATTCCATTCTCCGTGTAATTTAACACGGAGAATATAATTTGCCGTTTAATTTAAAACGGAGAATAGTTTTCTCATTCGTTTTAACACTGAGAATGCTATTCTCCGTGTTAAACTAAACGGAGAATGATCATTCTCCATGTAATTTAAAACGGAGAATAACATTCTCATTCGTTTTAACACTGGGAAAGCCATTCTTCGTGTAATTCAACACGAAAAATGGTCATTCTCTATTTCAAATTATACGGAGAATGACATTCTCATTCGTTTTAACACTGGAATGCCATTCTCCGTGTAATTCAACACAGAGAATGGTCATTCTTCGTTTTAAATTACACGGAGAATAGCATTCTCATTCGTTTTAACACTGGGAATGCCATTCTCCGTTTTAGATTAACACGGAGAATGACATTCTCATTCGTTTTAACACTGAGAATGCCATTCTCCGTGTAATTTAACACGGAGAATATCATTCTCTCCGTTTCAAATTACACGGAGAATATCATTCTCCGTTTAAATTATACGGAGAATGAACATTCTCATTTGTTTTAACACTGGGAATGCCATTCTCCGTGTTAAATTAAACGGAGAATAGCATTCTCCGTTTCATATTACACGGAGAATAGCATTCTTATCGTTTTAACACTGGGAATGCTATTCTCCGTGTAATTCAACACGGAGAATGGTCATTCTCCGTTTCAAATTACATGGAGAATAGCATTCTCATTCGTTTTAATACGAAGAATGACCTTTCAAATTACACGGAGAATAGCATTCTCATTCGTTTTAACACGGAGAATGGCATTCTCCATTTCAAATTACACGGAGAATAGCATTCTCATTCGTTTTTAACACTGGGAATGCGATTCTCCGTGTAATTCAACACGAAGAATAGCATTCTCCGTTTCAAATTACACGGAGAATATCATTCTCCGTTTAAATTAACACGGTGAATGAACATTCTCATGTGTTTTAACACTGGGAATGTTATTCTCCGTTTAATTTAAAACGGAGAATGGCATTCTCCGTATTAAATTATACGGAGAATGGTCATTCTCATGCATTAAAAGACTGGAATGACTATTTTTTCGTGTAATTTAACACGAAAAATGACATTCTCCGTTTCAAATTACACGGAGAATATCATTCTCATTCGTTTTAACACTGGGAATGGTTATTCTCCGTGTAATTCAACACGGAGAATAGTATTCTCCGTTTTAAATTACACAGAGAATGTCATTCTCATTCGTTTTAACACTGAGAATGCCATTCTCCGTTTTAGATTAACACGGAGAATACATTCTCATTCGTTTTAACACTGAGAATGCCACGTGTAATTTAACATGAAGAATAGATTCTCCGTTTCAAATTACACGGAGAATGTCATTCTCATGTGTTTTAACACTGAGAATGCCATTCTCCGTTTAATTAGAACGGAGAATGATATTATTGATTTAAATTACACGGAGAATGGCATTCCCAGTGTAATTTGACAGGGAGAATGAACATTCAAATGCGTTTTAAGACGGAGAATGTCATTCTTCGTGTAATATATACAGAATTAGCGAACATAAACTCAAACTTATACCTTCTGTTTGTACTTCTTTTTGCTTAGCATCGTTTCCCTTTTTCTTATGTGCAACTTTCTTAGAATAGTCTTTCCGTGGTTCTCCGTCTTTCCCTTTTGGATTTTCTGCAACTGGTGCATCTTCTCTAATTGGTGATTTTGCCGGTGATGATTCTACCATTGATGCCGACATGGTGTGAAGATTGCCAATACAGAGAAAGGTTTGAAGATTTTGGAGGAGAATGACCTAGGTTTGAGAACAGAGCGGCGTATGGAAGAAGGGGAAGAATCGAAACCGTTTTTTTAACATTAGGGTTCGGGGGTGTTTTGAATTAATTAGAAGGACAAAAAGGTCATTGGAACCCGTTTTATATATTTTTCGCTAATTCTGGGCACGCAATAAAACGTTATTTTGTGGTGAGTTTTACATAATTTTTTTGCAATTTTTGGACATTTCATAAATTTTCCATATATATATATATATATATATATATATATATATATATATATATATATATATAAGGGAGGTGAGGTGTCACCTCACGGTGAGGTGGCTATGTCACCCCTATGCTATCATCATGCACTTGCATACTTTTGGTGCATAATGTTGTTTGCCCTGACAAAAGGTTATACGAATTTTTTGTATATTAAGTGTAAAAAAGAGTACAATCGATTCCTAAACAGGAGACCTAAGTACAAAGTTTTCTGGAAATGTGTGATGGTGGAGATCGAGCACTGCAGCGGCTCCTTTACTCCGTTGACGATCTGACAGCGAGTTGAACTTGCTCTGGGCTTTCTGGTGCTTGTGATTGGAACTCTGGGGTTGTCAATCAAGTGGACGTCAAATTTGTGAAGATTTCGAAGCCTCTTTTTCGAAGAAAAACTCCTATTTATAGGGAAGCACATATACGATGTGCATAAGGGTTATGCAGGAATGCTGCACGTAGATGTGTTTTTATTGTTGATCAGAGAAAAACTCCTTTATCAAGATCTTGGAGGAATTATCAATATGACCGAATAAACAACACGTGGCGTGTGTTTATTTTTGATCGGATGAACCTGAGCAGATTCTGTTCCTATCTCTAAAGTTGGATTTTGTCTCATCTTAGGGGGCCATTGGTTTAAACAAACCGATTGGATATGGACCTCGTCTATAAGAATAAATTTCGTCCTTATCTGTGGTTTAAACAAACCGATAGGATATTGCTCTTATCAACAGAATCAAACTCTGTTCTATCTTAAGACGGTGGTTTTTAAACAAACCAATCTGAAAAAGACATAAACACCCGTCTGGCCACGTGGAACTACGTCACTCCATAAGACTTCGCTTCTATGCGAGCTGCGCTTCTGGCGAGACTTTGAGGTCACTGCCCTTCTGGACGATAGGTAGACTGTGCTTCAAGCAACGGAGTCACTGCGCTTTTAGGGCGATGAATGGACAAGTGCTTCAGGCAACAGAGTCACTGCGCTTTTAGAGCGACAAGTGCACAAGTGCTTCAGACAGCGGAGTCACTGTGCTTTTAGGACGACGAGTGGACAAGTGCTTCAGAAAACGGAGTCACTGCGCTTTTAGAGCGACGAATGGACTGGTGCTTTGGGCAACGGAGTCACTGCGATTTTAGAGCGACGAGTGGACAAGTGCTTTGGGCAATAAAGTCTCTGTGCTTGAGGGTGACGAGTTGACTTGTGCTTTGGACAACAAAGTGTTAGATGAAGGAGGCTTTGAATGGGTTGCGCTTTTGGATATGATGGAGGGCTCTGCGCTTCTGAGTTGAAGTGAGGGCGCAGTGAAAGGAATGAACTGGCTGCGCTTCTGAGTCGGAGGAGCTAGTTTCTGTCAAAGTCATAAGAGCAATTAATGACTGTTCTTTTGATGGACGAGTCGGTCATTCTCTTCTTTAATTATCGTCGTCATTTGGGGAATTCAAGAAGTCTGTGGCCTAGGATTCAGTCGAATGAACCTATTAAATGAGATTCATTGTGCTGAATCTTAGGTTCATCCCATTAATTTGGGAGTCTTTGGCCGACGGCCACGTGGCATGTGGGTTGGACCATACTCACCCTATATAAAGGGAAGCTTTTCTGAAGGGTTGTGTCTTCTGTCTCTTAACATTCCACAGTTATGCTCGATCCCGACTTAACTTCGAACGGCCGTTGGCCTTCCACAAGTCGACTGTTGGTTGTGGATCCCTTCGTTCAAAGAAACTATGTCCTTATAGAAGAATTGTTGCCGAGTTTTGAGATGCACTTGAGCGTTTGACGTAAGGATTTCGAACATGAACAACATCTTGGAGGTCTTTGAGATCCAAGCTTTCAGATTTGGATTGATTGCCAATCCGAAGAGCCACAGGTTGTGCTCTGCCCTGCTCAATGGTGGTGGCACACCCTATGCTGTGGACTGAGTTCTTGCTCGGGTCAATAGCTGCTTCAGGAAGTGGCTTGCTCTGACAGTGTTGCTCGTCTGGGGGGTTGCACGCATGCTCGAGATTAACCCCCTTGTAGACTTTTCTTAGGTGTTTTAATCCTTTATATGTAATCATGAAAAATCTGTAATAGATCTTTTGTAGACATGATTTTAATAAAGAACTGTTTATGCACCACTTTTGTTCGTCTGTGTGAGTTTAGTTGTCTGTCTGCGCTTTTGGGGTACCTGCGCTTTTTATGAAGCCATGTGTAGTGAGAACGCCACCTGCGCTTTTGATATGTCTGCGCTTTCTTTTCATGCTTCTATAAGACCCCCTTCAAAGCATTTTGAATTTAGTCAAGCTCGAAATACTTTGAACATAAGCATGACATGTGTCCTTTGCAAGCGAATGCCCAACACGCTTACTGACAGGCTGTCGTCACGCTTAGCCATCGGTGTTAAATGCCTTGAGCCGTCGCTTCATTAAAGTTGATCATAACTCCTCGTTTCTAGGAAACGGTCATCCTGATCTTTACTCTTAATTCCCACGTCGTCCGAAGAGTTTCCTCGTTCTCGAAGCGTTTTGTCTTCTTTTGTTGACGTGGCCGTGCCCTATAAGTAGCGTCTGTTAAGAGAGAAAAGCTTTCTGTCTATCTTTTTTTCTCACAGAAGCTTTTCATCAGAGTCTTCTTCCTCTTTCAAACCCTAACTTTTTTCGCCATGGCCCCCAAGAAATCAAGAACCCTAAAAGCTCCTGCGACGAGCTTTAAGAAGGCTAAAGGAAAGCGGCCCACATCAGAGGTCGTTGATGTTGATGACTCACCGAACGTGGGTGCCATAGTTCCCAGCGACGTACGACCACCTGTCGCAGGTAATAAACTTTGGTCCTCTGTTTTGTTGATGCACATGAGCGGCCACTCCTCGGAGTATCGTCTCGTAGATGTGCTGAAGCTTTCCTCGCCGGTGTGCATGGACACTTGCTCTTTGGAGGAGTGTCCGTAGATGCGCTGAAGCTTCGTTCAACCGATGCACATGGTCGTTTTTCTTTCATAAATTAACGACTGCAAAATGTGCTGAAGTTCTTGCTGACGCGCAGGATTACCATGTAGTGCCTGCGCGGATGTTCCCTCGTTGAAACGCAGCTCTGCTAAGTAGTTTCTGCGCGGAAGCTAACTTCTGAAGCGTAGTGATACCTGGTAGTACCTGCGCGGATGCTTGTTTCGCTCAAAACAAATCTCGGACTTCTGTTTCTCGCTTTGTGTAGTTTTCGTGACCACATCCCTCTTAAATGAGGTTCTTTTCGACTTCTCCATCTGTGCACTCGGGACAAACGTCGAGCAAGAGCTCGTTGAGCCAACCAGGAGGTCGATCGCCGAAGATCAACCAGAGGGGCGACTGGATGAAATACAGGAGTAGCGTCTGGGCTATTTTTGTTGCATGCTGGATCAGGGCAGGCTGACACCTTCTTTTGATGCCCCAGTTTCTCTTTGGTGATCAGTTGGTTCTGAAGGAGACAAATCTGTTGGCCCATTGGTCATGGTCAAACCTGATTTTAATAATTGATCAAACTCTGTCTCGATATACAGAACAACATAGATGTTTACTCGAGACGTTTTGGACACTGATCAAGATTGGATATCTACTCAGTTCAAGACCGAAGCTATGTTTTCTACTCGAGACTATATTTCTTTATGCATGTAATTTTAATTTTTGTTAAGTCTAGGAATACATTGTACACCAAGTCGTACTGGCAAATAGGCTATCCAAAATTTTTTTCAAAAATGACCTATGTTTTGAAAAACATCTCTTATTTACAAAAGCTTCTGAAGGATTTCGGAAAGCCCCAAAAATATTTTCTTAAAATATTTCTGATCAACCCTGACAGAACTCGGCCAGAGTTCGGCCAAGGTGAACGTTAGTTTTTTAACTTGGTCTCCCTTCAGTTGCGGTTTGTTACATAGAATTCTGTCCAAATTCTGCCAGAGTTCTGTCTTTGGAAAAACTATAAATAGAGAGAAATTCTGATCATTTAAAATCACTCATTCATTTTCATCTCTTCTCTTCTAAAGCTTACGTTTCTTCCAAAGAGTTTTCTAAAAAGCTTTCATTTTCAAATCCCAAGCCAGTTACAATTCTCTAGTCAATTTACCGGTACGGTGCGGTCTAGAAGATTTCAGAGAAATTGTAATAAGATGCTTGATTGAAGAAAGACTCTTCAAAACTGAAGTTGGTCGAGTTTTTCGTATTAGTGCTCGCGTCTATAGAAGTTGCAAGGACTTCGTATGAAAATTGCGGGATTTTCCAATAGTGGATTCAACTGGAAGCTAGAGTTCTTCCGACTGGACTAGTCCTCACAAGAGGGAAACCAGTATAAATCTCTGTATTTACGTTTGCTTTCTGATCTCTTATCTTTACAGTTATTACTTTGTGATTATTGATATTATTTCTGTGATCTAACTGCTAACAAGTTTTTAATTAGCAATATTCCGCTGCCTACTCTATTCACCCCCCCTCTAGAGTATTCTGCTTTACGATTTCGTTCCTACAATTGGTATCAGAGAGGATTATATAGGTAAAGCAAGGTAAAACTGTAGTTATATTTAGTTGTTTTATAGATCACAATATTACACATGGCAACTGTAAAATTCACAAGTGAAGGCCAAGCCACAAACAAACCTCCACTGTTTGGCGGCACAAACTACACTTATTGGAAAACACGGATGAGTTTCTTCTTAAAATCTCTTGATTTTGACTTATGATCTATAGTTATTGATGGCTACAAAAAGCCTTCTCGTATTACTGTTGAGGGAGTTTTAGTTAATAAACCCTATGATAAATATTCTGAGGATGAAATGAAAAAGGCCAGTCTTGACGCACATGTTATTAACGTTTTATTTTGTGCTTTAGACAGAACTGAGTTTAACAGGGTGTCGACTTGCACAACATCAAATGAAGTGTGGAAACTTCTCGAAGTAACCCACGAAGGAACAACACAAGTCAAGGAGTCAAAGATCAGCAGACTTACTCAAGAGTACGAGGCGTTCAAGATGAAGCCAAATGAATCCGTCACTCAGATGTTTACGAGATTCCTGGATATTGTAAATCCTTTGTCTTCATTAGGCAAGGAATACAGTAACCATGGGAAGATTCGCAAACTTCTACGAGCTCTCACGAAGAACTGGATTCCAAAGGCTATAGCAATCATTGAAGAAAACGACCTCTTAACAATGTCTCTGGAAACACTCATGGGTAAGCTACTCACTCACGAGTTGGAACTTCAAGACTTTGAAGATGCTACACCAAAGGAGAAGTCAGAGAAGTCGATCGCTTTCAAGGCTAAACATAGAAGAACTGTCGAAGATGATTATGACGACAGCGACTCTGACTCTGAAGATCAAGCTCTTCTGGTAAGAAAATTCAAGAAGTTCATGAGATTTAACAGAAGAACAAAGGACATCAACAACAACAACAACGAGGAAGATCCTATTTGCTACGGATGTAAGAAGAAAGAACATACGAAGAAAGATTGTCCAACAACATCATCATTAACAAGAAAAACAGCAAATATGACAAAGGCTACCTGAAGAGATCTACATTAAGGAAGTACGCCAAGACAAGCATATGGCATGAAAGCGAAGCCAGCGACTCAGAAGACGAACAATCAGATAATGTTGCAAATGTATGCTTGATGGCTTGCGATCAGGTAACCACTAATCCTCTGTTTGATCCTTAAGATGATTTCACCTTTGAGCAAGCTTTCAGTGACCTGTTAAATGACTACAGGAAATTGCGTAGTAAATATGAAAGCTCTAAGAAGGTACTTAAAGAGTACAAATGTGAGATAGGAAGACTTATTGACCAACTAGCTGATGTTATAAATAATGATACTTCTATTGAGTCTGGTGAGCTTTCCTCTATTAAGCTGTTGTTACACGAGACTACCAAGTTATCTGAAGAAAAAGACCAAACTATTATCCAGCTAAAGGAAGACCTAAGGAGAGAAAGAATCTCTAGTGTGCACAAGTCAGAATGGAAACACTTACATCTAACTATACTAGATTATATGACACCTCCAAAAAGTTGGAAATTAGTTTAGGAAAACGGCCTGAAGTTGCTGCTTCCTAGTCTAACACGTGTCAATTACCGAATTATCGGAACACATCCAAACCAAACACTGTCAGACCAAACCATACCAAACCTATGCCCAAGAAGACTAATAGACATACATTTTTCTATACTAGAAAATCAAAACGTACCAATCATGCACCTCACACTACTTTCAACAGTCAACATACAAAATGTCATTATTGTGGTCTCATTGGTCATATATCCTCTGCATGTAGAATCAGAAAGTTAGTAGATCTAAATGTTTATGCATGGATAACAAAAACTAACATGTCAGGACCCTACAAGAATTGGGTACTAAGAGTTTCATCTGCAAACTGTTTTGTAGGTGGAACACCCTTCACATGCTAGAAGCAAATGGATCCTCGACAGCGGTTGCTCACGGCACATGACCGGTGATGCATCATTATTCGCAACACTGTCGAAAAAGAATAAAGAAGGATACGTCTCCTTCGGTAATAATTTAAGAGGGTACATAATCGGTATCGGTGACACTAGTAAGGCTCCCTATCCTGTGATTAAAGATGGCTGTCTAGTTACCGAGTTAAAACATAATCTGCTCAGCATAAGCCATTTAGCTGATCACGGTTATGGCATTAACTTCGTCAAAGACAAATGTACTATAGTTGATAGCTCAACTGGTAGTACTATCTTTGAAGGTATCAGGGAAGACAACATATATATTTTCTATCTGTTAGAAGATGCTAACAAAGCAGGTAGATGCTTGATGGCCAAGAGCATTGAGAGTCAACTATGGCATATGAGACTCGGTCATGCAAACATGGACACAATTTCAAAACTATCCACAAAGAAGTTGGTACGCGGCTTACCGGACATATCTTTCAAGAAGGATACGATATGTAGCGAATGTGAAAAGAACAAAGCTACCCGATCTGTTTTTAATCCAAGAACACTGTAAGTACCACTAGACCTCTACAATTGTTGTATATGGACTTATTTGGACCTAGTAGAATTGCTAGTCTAGGTGGTAAGTTATATGCATTTGTCATTGTAGATGATTTTTCTAGATACACATGGGTATATTTTCTTGCACGCAAGAATGATGCTTTGTCAGAATTCGTCACCTTTTGCAAGAAAGTACAGAATGAAAAATGTTTCATGATTACTTGTGTTCGTAGTGATCATGGCAGCGAATTTGAGAATGCAGAGTTCAAGCAATTCTGCGACACACACGGTTATTTGCATGAGTTTTCCTGCCCTAGGACTCCACAACAAAATGGCGTTGTGGAACGTATGAACATGACTCTATCTGAAATGGCTAGAGTAATGTTGAACCAGTTTAGTCTACCTAGATACTTTTGGGCTGAAGCTGTCAATACAACGTGCTATATTCTTAATAGGGTTCTGATTCAACCTATATCGAAGAAGACTCCCTATGAGTTATGGTTTGATAGAACACCCACTGTTTCATATTTCAAGATATTTGGTTGTAAATGTTTTATTCTTAATACTAAAGACAACATGAGTAAATTTGATAAAAAGGCCGATGAAGGTATCTTTTTAGGTTATGCGACAAAGAACAAAGGGTACAGAGTCTTCAACAAGAGAACCATGATCATCGAAGAATCAATTAATGTGAAGTTTGATGAACTAAATCAATATTTAGACGAAGACGATAATGAAGACGTGAGTACACCAAGTACAGCTACTGTAGAACCTTCACACAAAGATGCAGAACCTTCACACTAGGCACCAGCTGAGTCTTCAAGCAAAGAAGTCGGAACCAGCAATCCTGAGGATATGCCTAAAGAGATGAGATTCTTGGCAGATCATCCAAAGGACTTGGTAATTGGTGAGATTACCAAGGGTGTAAGTACTCGTTCCTCTAATAAAGATATAGCTTCTTGTATTGCTTTTGTTTCACAGCTTGAACCCAAAAATATTGAAGAAGCATGTAGTGATAATTTTTGGTTAGATGCTATGCAAGAGGAATTAAACCAATTCGAACGGAATCAAGTTTGGGAACTTAGTCCCAAGCCTATTGATCATCCGGTCATTGGCATCCGTTGGGTATTCCGAAACAAACTGAATGAGAATGGTTTAGTGACTCGTAATAAGGCTCGACTCATAGCTCAAGGATACAATCAAGAAGAAGGTATCGACTACTATGAGACTTATGCCCCAGTTGTGAGATTAGAATCCATTCGCATGTTATGTGCATTTGCATGTTTTCATAATTTCAAGTTATTTCAAATGGATGTTAAAAGCGCATTTTTAAATGGTTTTATAAAAGAAGAAGTTTATGTAGCTCAACCTCCAGGTTTTACTGATTTTAAAAATCCTGATTATGTTTTCAAGTTAAAGAAAGCCTTATACGGTTTGAAACAAGCCCCTCGTGCTTGGTACGATTGTCTAAGCTCTTTTCTACTTGACAACGATTTTTCAAAAGGAAAGGTTGACACTACACTGTTTATAAAATCTTTGAATAACAATATTCTTTTGATTCAAATATATGTAGATGATATTATTTTTGGATCCACTGATGAATCTCTTTGTCAAGAATTTTCAAAGTGTATGCAGAATGAGTTTGAGATGAGCATGATGGGAGAGGTGAAATTCTTTCTCGGACTACAAATCAAACAAACCAACAATGTGACGTTCATAAATCAAGCAAAGTACACAAAAGATATATTAAAGAAGTTCGACTTGGAAGCAGTCCAAACTCTTAGCACTCCAATGGCGACTTCTACCAAGCTTGATATTGATGAACAAGGCAAACCCGTCGACATACGTAAGTATCGAGGTATGATCGGTAGCTTACTGTACTTAACTGCTATTCTACCAGATATTATGTTTAGTGTTTGCTTGTGTGCACGTTTTCAAGCCAATCCTAATCACATCTGTGCGCAGTTAAGCGTATCTTCCGATACCTTAAAGGCACTTCTTCTGTCGGCTTATGGTATCCGAAAACCACGTCATTTGACCTAACCGGTTATTCTGATGCTGATTTTGCCGGATGCAAAGTAGATAGAAAAAGTACCAGCAACACATGTCATTTCTTAGGAAAAGCCCTAGTCTCTTGGTTTAGCAAGAAGCAAAATTCTGTCGCATTATCAACAACTGAGGCTGAGTATATCGTCGTAGGACGTTGTTGTGCACAAATTTTGTGGATGAAGCAAACCTTAGAAGACTTTGGACTACATTACACATACATATCCATTTTCTGTGATAACATTAGTTCTATTAATTTGACTAAGAATCCAGTATATCACTCTCGTACTAAGCATATCGAGATTCGACATCATTTTCTTGGAGATCATCAACAAAATGGAGATATAGATCTTGTATACATAGACACACAAAATCAATTGGTTGACATATTCACAAAACCTCTAGCGGAAGATCGTTTCAATTATTTACGTCGAGAATTAGGAATTTTAGATGTCAATAAAATTAATTAATTTTGTTTTTTAATTAATTTATTCAATACTCAATAACTGTTTTTGAGACAAGCCAACAAAGAGTCTGTCTGTCACCACGACTACGGTCGAAGTAAAACGGTACTTAATTGTTTCCCGGTGAACTCCCGTTAGCTGGGACAGTACTCCTACAGTTAATCTGAAACAGATGCTAAGTAAATAAAATTAATTTATAAAATAATATTAATTATATTATTTAAAGTTTAAAATTACTAAACTTTGAATTAAATATTTGAAATGATTTGATGAAAAGGATATGGCCCACACATTTTTTTAAAACCCATGAGAACCCTAGGCGAATTCGGCCTGAGTTCGGTCCGAATTCGGCCAGAGTTCTATTGGTGCTGTATGTTTTTAAGTCAGAACCCGAGGCCTTCTCCTATTCATCTCTTCCAAACAACATCATAGCAGCAGCATCAGCCGAAGAACCCCCAAACCCTAGCTTTTCTCCACTCCCTTTCTTCCAATCTACGTGGAGATTTCCATCCAAAATTTGGATTGGTACGGAGAATCGCGTCCTCTACAACATACTTGATTCTTGGAAGGTATAACTCCTCCTCTCCTCCACTTTCAAATTCTTAGGGTTACTTAGTTTTGGGAAAGAATGCCTAAGGGATTCAATCCTTTCAAGAAGAAGAAGACCAATGCCAGTGAAGATGCATCGTCTTCTGATCCGAACACGGATTCCCTCTTTTCCTCGGTCCAATCGGGTGACGGCGTGTCGGATGAGTTTTACTTCAAAACTCATGACCAAGCTTTGCTTTGGTATGCCGACTTTGCTATGCGTACTATATGCACAGACGCTCCGATTAAATAGACTGTATTTCCAGATCACCGTCCTTTCTTTGAGGCATTAGGGTTACACCATCTCGCTACCCTACAATTCCATATGGCTACTAATGCCTTAAGACTATTCTATTATAACTTTGTGTTAGACACTTTTATCGCAAGAGCTCGTGTTGGCGGAATCGATATCGAGTTCAATGATGTATTGCTAGCAAAAATCCTTGGTATTCCAAATGAAGGTGCCCCGCTCGATGACATCACCGACTTCGACTTTCTCGAGAGTACGACTCTTGTTAGTTTCAAGAATGAGCTTTGTGCGCCAGCTCGTGCTCGTCCTGGAAAGTTCAAGGCCAATAACTTGAACTTGTTTAAATACGAGTTACATCGCATCATCTATTCCACTATTCTTCTAAAATCCACTTCAAAAGATGATGTCACTACACTTGAACTCTCTGCCCTCTATTACATTCTTAAAGGGATTCATTTTTCTGCCCCTAAGACTATCATACAGATGATGGGTAGATGTCGCGGAAGAGAACGCAATCTCTCTTATGCGATACTTATCCCTCGCATCTTTCAGAGTTTTGACATAGACTTATCCACTTGCGTTCTGAACCCTGAGCGCAAGTTTCTCAAACTTTCTCGTCGTAGCGTTGCCACTGCTCCTGCACCTGCTCCTACTGCACCTATTCCTCCTCAGACTTACCCTATGACTTTTGAGGCTATTCATCAGCACCTATCGGATATGCAGACTTTCTTTGTTGACACTTCCAGGGAACATGAGTTCCGTGACCTGACTCGGTTCCAGGCTATTGCCAACTCTTGCCGATCTTCGATTTGCTCAGACGGGTCATTCTGCCAGCTCTCTTCCTAGAGACCCTTCTGTATCTGGTTACTGCATTGATGATGAGGCGGTCCACTCTCTGTTCCAGCCAGGGAACGCTTACGATTGGTATCGTACTTCTGGTGCTACTCCACATGCCTCTGTAGCTGGCACATCTGAAGCTGGTCCGTCCGGATAGGTGGATGTAAGCCCACTTCCTAATTTTTAAAATTTTTAAATTTTGTTTATGATTAATTTTATGGTCATTGTGAGTCATGCCAAAGCTTGTAGGTGGGCTATGACCATATTAAGGTCATATGACCTCTAGATAGCCTATATGTATATTATTTAGCTATTTTATATTTTTCTACAATTTTGGATTTTTTAGTTATTTAATATTTAAGATTTTATTATTTTTAAGGACTTTCAAGATTTACTGTAAGGTCATACGGAGGTATTTCTGGACCAAATATTTTTATTTGGTCTCAAAATGACAAAAAATATTTTCTAGAATATGTTAGAATTTTTATGGATTTTTTTAGAATTTTTGGGAATTTTTATATAATTAAAACATATAGAATTTATATTTTATAGGTTTTTAGAATTTACTGCGAGGTCACACGATGATATTTTGTGTTAAAATATTTTATTTATATTCTAGACACTTAGAAATATTTTCTAGAATTTCTAAATTTTTTCTGGATTTTTTAGCAATTTATTTTGATTTATTTGGACTTAAAATAATTTTTAAATAATTTTCTGAATTAAATAAATAAATACCCAGAAATCCACCCGCGGGTGGGGGGGGGGGGGGGGGGGGGGGGCACCTGTCGACGCCAACTACTACCATGACCGCCTCTCTCTCTCCTATATATATATATATATATATATATATATATATATATATATATATATATATATATATATATATATATATTATTATTATTATTATTATTATTATTATTATTATTATATTTGCCCTCCCTAATTAAATTCCAGCTGCCTTTTGTGGGAGAACTTATCTAGGGTTTCCGACTTCCCGAAGCGATTTCCGCCAACCCCGACGTGCTTTTTGCGCGCCATTTTTTTGTTGGAAGCATATTGAGGTATAGTTTCTAAATATGTAATTTATTTTCGTAATTTCTGAACCTAAATTTCTGAAAAATTCGTAGAGTGCTAGTTGTCCGAAACTTGACACGTTTCGGTGTTTTCGAGATTCCGGGAGGACCGGAGATCGAAATTATGAACCGTATGAAGTTTCGGAAAGCTAACACAGAGCTCTACGACATATATTTTTTCTAGAAATTATTTCGTTCATCTAGTATTTTAGTTATTCTGTTGAACTCAGAATTGATTGGTTGATAACCGTTTTGGTCACGATTAGCCGTAGCGGCGATATCTTTTGACCAAAGAGTGATTTTGCGGCACGGTTGATTCCAGCGCACTCGTGGTGCTAAATTCTACCAAGGTGCACTTTCAAAATCTAGAGTTCACGGTGTTTGACCAGATAGTCAATGGCACGCCTCGATTTGCGTGTTATGGTTTCCAAAATTGGAAACATGACTTTTGATGGCCAAACTTGCATGTTTAGATTATATTTAGATTTTTATTAGGTTAAATAATGTTTTAAGTAATTTATTCCCGAATTAACAATTATTATATTAGTAACCCAACTAGCCACTATTCCATGAATTTAGAACTAGAACATTAGAATTGATTTGTGGTTTTCGTGCACGGTTTATGGTGCGATATGTGTTATAGGTTGACAGCTTCTAGATTGGCAATCCCCTCATCATCTACTTTGGACATACGGTTGGGCTCGTATCATCAAGACAAATCCGTAGACAAGTAGTTTGACGACTTTAGAGACCATTGACGCTGGGACGTTTTTTGGTGCAAAACGGGTCCAACGACGGACATCATTTTTGTCCAAAATTATCGTTTTGCTCCTGTGTCCAGAATTGGACTTAAGGACAGGCTATCCTAGCTAATTTGAATAATCTGGAAACGTTGGTAACATCTATTACAGCTTCTGGAGGCAGTTGTGAGACTTGGACTTTCTGACTTGTTGATTTGCGATATATTGTTGGTTCTCCGTGCAACCCTCAGGCAAGTATACCTTGCCGGATATATACAATATTTATATTGTTTTTTTTTTCTTTATTGTATTCCTTTTTATATTGTCACATGATTTCTATATTGTGGTTGGTTTGTCCTTGATTGTTTTACTTGTTCTAGATTACGTGCACGTATATGATATTCGATATTGCTTGACTATTGGTCTTTTCGTGTTATCTTGTCTCATGATTTTGAGGTGTCAGTTCCTATATCTTGTTCTTGACTTGACCAATCTTAACCGGGAGTACCTTGTATTGTACTACAATTGAGACATACTATAGATTTGGTGTATCTTATATTGTACTACGACCTATAGCCAATTCTTTTATCTTGATCTTGCTTGATTGACTTGACTCGAGACATACTATAGATTGGAAGTATCTTATATTGTACTACGACCTATAGCATTATTGATTGATTGATTGACTTGACTTGCGACACTATAAATTGGGAGTATCTTGCAATGTACTACGATTTATAGGAGTCTACTTGACCTTATATCCTTTAGGAAAGGAGATCGATACTAGAATTGGCTAATCTCGACTGAGAGTATCCTGCCTTATACGTCAATTGAAACACTATAGATTGGGAGTATCTTGCATTGTACTACAAGCTATAGGAGTTCTGATTTATAATTAGCCAAGTCTAGAATTACATTTTCACACGACTTGTTGTCCTTAGATGTTGTTCTTGTAGTGTTCTTATCCTCATACATGTTATTTACTGTCATATTAGTAGGAATGTTTTATGTATCTTGCTAGTCCTCTAAGGACTTGATGATCTCTTCAGGTAGCTGATTGCACGAAGTTAGTTAGCTGAGCATGTGTTAGTTGACTTCATTCGCATGATTCAGGTATTTTATTAGTGTTATTGATTTACTATCTTTCTCGTGCTTTCATGATATATCCTGTTTGTCATCTTAGCTTTATAGACTCATATTATTCTTAGAGTCTAATCGAACATATATGCTAGTGGGCTGCAGACCATGACCCATACTTGTTCATTCGTGTCTTATATATTCTTGTGGATTGAGATACACTTTAGATTACCATATTAGCCATGATACCATGATCTTGACAGCTTATATGTAGTCGAATCGGGCTGGAGTCCGCTCGATACGTAGCTGGCTTGTTCACGAGCTCGTGCCCGAAAAGCGGGTGCGGGTCGTGACAAGTTTTTGTGGTGGCCCATGCAGGTGAGAGCATATCGTATCGGTTACGTAACTGTACTGATACGAGCTTGCGACTATGACTAAACCTTAGAAATCTCAATCCACACTGCCTTGAAAATTCTCCTAGAAATTTCTCTACGTCCTTGAAATTTTATATTTGTTCTCGATTATTTTTTCTTGCCTTCCGAACCATTGATTTTTGTCTCTTCCTATTTCAGAGTGACGAACGATCGTGCTGTCTAGAATTCATCAGAAATTCTTAAATTATAGTATAATATTGTATGATTATTAAGTTTTGGTTGTTTATAGATATGAAGGATTATAGTTGCTATATGCCTAGATATCTGTCGGTAGAATTGTTAGCAACTAGTTAGAAGATTATAAGATTTTAGTGACCGTGTTTTGAGAAATAGTGTGACCAAAGGTGGGTAGAACTTCTCAAGTATTCAGAGTTATAAAATGACTAGAGAAGGTTATAAAATATTTTTGAGAAATTAAATTTGTGGAGATTAAGGACTTCTAATTTTAAGGAATAGTTATGAATTAGAATTTCGAGGACGAAATTTTCTAAGGTAGGTAGATTTGTAAGCCCACTTTCCAAATTTTTAATTTTTTTAATTTTATTTGTTTATGATTAATTTTATGGTCATTGTGAGTCATGCCAAAGCTTGTAGGTGGGCTATGACCATATTAAGGTAATATGACCTCTAGATAGCCTATATATGTATTATTTAGCTATTTTATATTTTTCTATAATTTTTGGATATTTTTAGGTATTTAATATTTATGGTTTTATTATTTTTAAGGACTTTCAGGATTTACTGTAAGGTCATACGGGGGTATTTCTGGACCAAATATTTTTATTTTGGTTCTAAATGACTAAACATATTTTCTAGAATATGTTAGAAATTTTCTGGATTTTTTTTAGAATTTTTGGGAATTTTTATATAATTAACACATATAGAATTTATATTTTATAGGTTTTTGGAATTTACTGCGAGGTCACACGATGATATTTTGTGTTAAAATATTTTATTTATATTCTAGACACTTTGAAATATTTTATAGAATTTTCTAGATTTTTTCTGGATTTTTCTGCAATTTATTTTCATTTATTTGGACTTAAAATAATTTTTAAATAATTTTTTGAAAGAAATAAATAAATACCCAAAAATCCACCCAGTGGGGCCCACCTGTCGGCGCCAACTGCTACAGTGACCGTCTCTCTCTCCTATATATATTATTATATTTGCCCACCCTAATTAAATTCCAGCAGCCTTTTGTGGGAGAACTCATCTAGGGTTTTCGACTTTCCGAAGCGATTCCCGCCAACCCCGACGTGCTTTTTGTGTCCCGTTTTTTTTTGTTGGAAGCGTATTGAGGTATAGTTTCTGAATATGTAATTTATTTTCGTAATTTCTGAAACTAAGTTTCTAGAAAATTCGTAGAGTGCTAGTTGTCCGAAACTTGAGACGTTTCGGTGTTTTCGAGATTTCGGGAGGACCAGAGATCGAAATCACAAACCGTTTGAAGTTTCGGAAAGTTAACACAGAGCTTTACGACAAATATTTTTTCCATAAATTATTTTGTTCATCTAGTATTTTAGTTATTCTGTTGAACTCAGAATTGATCGGTTGATCACCGTTTTGGTCACGATTAGCCGTAACGGCGATATTTTTTGACCAAAGCGTAATTTTGCGGCACGGTTGATTCCAGCGCACTTGTGGTGCTAAATTCTACCAAGGTGCACTTTCAAAATGTAGAATTCACAGTATTTAACCAGATAGTCAATGGCACGCCTCGATTTGCGTGTTATGGTTTCCAAAATTGGAAACATGACTTCTGATGGCAAATCTTGCATGTTTAGATTATATTTAGATTATTATTAGGTTAAATAATGTTTTTAAGTAATTTATTCCAGAATTAACTATTATTAGATTAGTAACCCAACTAGCCACTATTCCATGAATTTAGAACTAGAATATTAGAATTGATTTGTGGTTTTCGTGTACGGTTTGTGGTGCGATATGTGTTATAGGTTGACAACTTCTAGATTGGCAATCCCCTCATCTATTCTGGACATACGGTTGGGTTCGTATCATCAAAACAAATCCGTAGACAAGTAGTTTGACGACTTTAGAGACCATTGACGCTGACACGTTTTTCGGTGCAAAGCGGGTCCAACGACGGACATTATTTTTGCCCAAAATTACTGTTTTATCCCTGTATCCAGAATTGAACTTCAGGACCGGCTATCCTAGCTAATTTGACTAATCTGGAAACGTTGGTAACATCTATTACAGCTTCTGGAGGCAGTTGTGAGACTTGGACTTTCTGACTTGTTGATTTGCGATATATTGTTAGTTCTCCGTGCAACCCTCAAGCAAGTATACCTTGCCGAACATATGCAATATTTACATTATTTTCTCTTTCTTTATTGTATTCCTTTTCATATTATCACATGATTTCCATATTTTGATTGGTTTGTCCTTGATTGTTTTACTTGTTCTAGATTACGTACACGTATAGGATATTCGACATTGCTTGACTATTGGTCTTTTCGTGTTACCTTGTCTCATGATTGAGGTATCAGTTTCTATATCTTGTTCTTGACTTGACCAATCTTGACCGAGAGTATCTTGTATTGTACTACAGTTGAGACATACTATAGATTGAGAGTATCTTACATTGTACGACCTATAGCCGATTCTTTTATCTTGATCTTGCTTGATTGACTTGACTTGAGACATACTATAGTTTGAGAGTATCTTACATTGTACTACGACCTATAGCTTATATTGATTGATTGATTGACTTGACTTGCGACACTATAAACTGAGAGTATCTTGCATTGTACTACGATTTATAGGAGTCTACTTGACCTTGTATCCTTTAGGAAAGGAGATTCGATACTAGAATTGGCTAATCTCGACTGAGAGTATCCTGCTTTGTACGTCAATTGAAACACTATAGATTGAGAGTATCTTGCATTGTACTACAAGCTATAGGAGTTCTGATTGATAGTTAGCCAAGTTTAGAATTACATTTCCACACGACTCGTTGTCCTTAGATGTTCTTCTTGCAGTGTTCTTATCCCCATATATATTATTTACTGTCATATTAGTAGGCATATTTTATGTATCTTGCTAGTCCTCTGAGGACCTGATGATCTCTTCAGGTAGTTGATTGCACGGAGTTAGTTAGCTGAGCATGTGGTAGTTGACTTCAATCGCATGATTCAGGTATTTTGTTAGTATTATTGATTTACTATCTTTCTCGTGCTTTCATGATATATCCTGCTTGTCAGCTTAGCTTTATAGACTCATATTATTCTTAGAGTCTAATCGGACATATATGCTAGTGGGCTGCAGACCATGACCCATACTTGTTCATTCGTGTCTTATATATTCTTGTGGATTGAGATACACTGTAGATTATCATATTAGCCATGATACCATGATCTTGACAGCTTATATGTACTATAGTCGGGCTGGAGTCCGCTTGATACGTAGCTGGCTTGTTCACGAGCTCGCGCCCAAAAAGCGGGTGGGGGTCGTGACAGTGGACATGCTGGCACTGCAGATGATGATGACGATGAGGATGATATATGCTTTGTCGTACTTTTGAGACTGATGTTATTGTCTTTGTTTACTTGGAAATGCTCCGACATTCCAAGCTAGTATCAGTACTCTTATTTGGTTATAATTTCTATTGTGACTTTCTTGTCTGATGGACATGTTATATGTTTTCTTCAGCATTTTTTATTCATTTTAGCATTTCTCATAACATTATCTTTTATTATGCTTCCATTTAAACTGTCTATGAAATTTTTTTTCTACTTATCACATTTTCTTTACTGTCTGTGACATTTATACCATGCCTGTGATAATTTTTTTATATCTATATTTTGTGTTTTTTCTCTGATTGTTACTTATGCATATATTGCAGGGGAGTTTTCTCTTTTGCAATTATTTTGCTAAGTGACAACGGGAAAGAAATAAGATCTAACATATTCGATCTGTAAGAATACATGATATGAACAATCTACAGGTACATTTTTTTGGTACATTATATCGGTACAATTTGTTTTGATAAAGACCAAAGATGTTATATCGGTCAAGGTTTGTCAATTATCAAAATGGGGGAGATTGTTGGCCTATTGGTCATGGTCAAACCTGATTTTAATAATTGATCAAACTCTGTCTCGATATACAGAACAACTCAGATGTTTACTCAAGACGTTTTGGACACTGATCAAGATTGGATATCTACTCAGTTCAAGGCCGAAGCTATCTTTGCCACTTGAGACTGTATTTTTTTATGCATGTAATTTTTACTTTTATTGAGTCTAGGAATACATTGTACACCAAGTCGTACTGGCAAATAGGCTATCCAAATTTTTTTTTCAAAAATGACCTATGTTTTGAAAAATATCTCTTATTTACAAAAGCTTCTGAAGGATTTCGAAAAGTCCAAAAAATATTTTCTTAAAATATTCCTGACCAACCCTGACAGAACTCGGCCAGAGTTTGGCCAATGTGAACGTTATGTGAACGTTGATTTTTTTAACTTGATCTCTCTTCAGTTGCGATTTGTTACATAGAATTCTGTCCGAATTCTGTCCGAATTCTACCCGAATTCTGCCAGAGTTCTGTCTTTGGAAAAACTATAAATAGAGAGAAATTCTTATCATTTAAAATCACTCATTTACTTTCATCTCTTCTCTTATAAAGCTTACGTTTCTTCCAAAGAGTTTTCTAACATGCTTTCATTTTCAAATCCCAAGCCAGTTATAATTCTCTAGTCAATTTGCCGGTACGGCGCGGTCTAGAAGATTTCAGAAAAATTGTAATCAGAGGCTTGATTCAAGAAAGACTCTTCAAAACTGAAGTTGGTCGAGTTCTTCGTATCAAAGCTTGCGTCTGTAGAAGTTGCAAGGACTTCGTATGAGAACTTGTGAGATTTTTCAATAGTGGATTCAACTGGAAGCTAGAATTCTTCCGACTGGACTAGTCCTCACAAGAGAAAAATCAGTATAAATCTCTGTATTTGCGTTTGCCTTCTGATCTCTTATCTTTACAGTTATTACTTTGTGATTATTGATATTATTTCTGTGATCTAATTGCTAACAAGTTTTTAATTAGCAATATTCCACTGCCTACTTTATTCACCCCCCCTCTAGAGTATTCTGCTTTACGATTTCGTTCCTACAAAATCTCCTTGCACTCAAGACAACTTGGTATTTCGAGAACAATGGACTTCCCCTGTATGTTCCGGCGACTGACCGACACCTACCGCTCTCCGTATATTCCTGTTTTGTCGAAAGACGGTGAATGGAGTGGAACCTGACCCTTAGTTGGGGGGGGGGGGGGGCTCATCTTGGGCCGCTTCAAGGTAGACAAGAGTCCAAAGGGGAGGGATACTTTTACGCCTATTCGGGGTGGTGCATCGTATACCTTGCGGTTGCTACTCCCTGGCCATAGGTTCAACGATCTTCCTGCGGATGTGCATCCATTTGGTGCTTCCATTTTTGCTAACAGGCTTCTGGCGGCTAGCTGTACGTATCCGACGGACGCCTACCGAGTCGAGGGCTGGGTTCACTTCGACAAAAAGTGGGATGACTTGACCCGGTGGATTTTGAGTACTTTTAAGGAGGAACTGAGTGGTACTGGCTTACGCCGTGCCATAAAGGCGACTGAGCATGGAATCACCATCAACTAGTCTCTGTTCCTGGCTTTGCTGGAGCTATACTACCACCACATCGGGACTTTTTTCATGCCATATGGAGAGATGGGATTGGCCCTTCATGAGATGTTTGCCATCTCGAAACTTCCTTGGGGGGGAGCACCCATATGAGGAATACTGCCCTAGCCCAGAGGAGTTCATGGGGCTGGAAAGCAAGCATATTTTGCCATCATCAAGTGTGCGTACGCCAAGACTGCAAAGGGTTAGCCCCACTTTAATGCGTAGAGAAAGTATTTTTTTTAGCGAGGAGCCGTCGGGACGCGGGGCGGTTCGCTTTACCACCTGTAGGGCGTATACCACTGTCGAGGTGGAGGGTATGGCGACGAAAGCAAAGATGCCAGCTCCCCTGTTGGATGCCGAGGGAAAGCCCAACTCCATATTCCGTAGCTTTTTTTTACCATAACCTGACTGCTGTGAGTCGGAAAGCGACGCTAGCTGCCTTCCTAATGATGTGGCTGAGGAAGGCTGTGGTGCCGAGAGGCTCATGCTCCGTAGGATGGCTTAGTAGGGAGCTTATTATGCTGGTTGTGAGGTTGGCCTTCAGGCATTCTTTTGCTTTGCTTCCTGCCATGGTGTGCAACACTCTTCGAGGCCTGCGAGAGCTTTCGGAAAAGATAATAGAATATCATGGGTGTGATAGCGAATTCTCTCGAGCGGAGATGACCTACCACTATCTGATGGCCTGGTTGGCACTGCATCATACTGGCTTAATTATTTCTGCCACCATAGACGGTTATTAGGAGGGGGACGCGCTCTTGTGCAACTACCACAAGGGGAAGTGGGTTCATGATGACGTCTCAGCCTGTAGACGGTCATTAAACCGCTTGGATGGCAATAACATTAGCAAGATTTCATATTTCTATGGTGGTCATCAGGCAGGTGATGAGCTGGTTGACCGGGCTTGTCACACCCCAGTACCGGAATACGGAGATGGACTAGGCCAGCTACTCCATATGAGGTATACAAACGTCATACGACGATTGTGGTTATCAAGAGACCAGGGGGTGCATGCTACAATCAAGTCTCCTATAGTCTCACAGAGCATCTATGTCTCAATCATTCAAGCAAGAAAACATCAATTAATGAGCATATGAGATAAAGAAGTAAGGTGTCCCCGACGCTTCATCAAAATGATCATGGGGATCTAGCCTTATAAGTTAGCTAGCCCAGAGAGTCATAGGTAAATAATCGTATTCAGCTGCAGTCTGATTTAATTACAATTATACAAGGACAAAATATCTAGATTAACCGGCTAAACAGGTGCCGGTGGCTAAACGCCAGAATATAAGGGATGGAAACTAGAGTGGTGGAGAAGAAACCTACTCGAGTCCCCCGTCAGCCATGCTCCTAGTATGCACCATTGACGTCAGGGAAGAAGTTCGGATCCTCAGGCGCTGTAACGAGATCTCGCCAAACAAAACTAGCAGGGTCTGCCCCGAATAGCAAGTACTACAAGGGAGCACAAAAGAGTGAGATAAAACCAAAGCATAAAATAATAATACTAGCAATAATAAAGGCTTCCGGTCGTAACCTCGGTCCACAGCCTGTCGTAGCACGATAGACCAACCCAACAACCAAACAAGGACATGAGTTGGACCACGCACCATGACAGTCCATGTCCCTCGGCTACTAACGGAAGGTACAAGGCACAATCAAGTCATTTTTCAAGCGATCATTCATTCATGCGGTTTTTTATATTTGGCAGAGTTATCCCCGCGATACTGATTAAAAGGAATCCTCAGATCGTGTCAACCCAGTAGGGCTAGCCAAACCATTAGACATATAGCACATTGGTTATGCACCAGTCCCCCGGAGGGCTACCGCGCTAAAACATATAACACAGCTCGTAGAAGTTGGATATAGTCATCTGCTAAAGGAGAATGAAACCATATTCGTGGCGGCCAACCCGACATGTCAGGACTGGACCTGGGGTGACTAGTATGGCACGATCTCGGGATTCTTTCCATCCAATGCATCTACCAAGTTAGTTGCCTAGTTAATCCCTAGGTTATCCTCGGAGTTCACATGTCGTGGTCACATGCTCACTCCACTAGATGTCGTACAATGTACGAGTACCCCAAGAAGGGATCCACACTGGCACATGGAATCATACGTATGTACCCCTTTTTGGTGTAATGTAACACACAACACATACCACGTCATTGCTATAGGCCATTCGCTATGTAAATGCTGGACTCTTGGATGTACTGGCGGGTATCACGTAGGAACACTTAGCACATAGGATAGCACCTCGGCGCTCACATAGATTGTTAGTCAGATCAGGAATGAGGACCAAGACACAAGGACGCATACGGCCAAGGGTTATGCGGCCAAGGATCATGCGGCCAAGACTCATGCGGCCAAGGGTCATGCGGCCAAGCTGCATGCGGCTGAGGGTCATGCGGCAAGGGCTCATGCGGCCAAGGCTCATGAGGCCAAGACTCATGCGGCCAGGGCTCATGCTACCAAGCTTCATGCGGCCGAGGGTTCATGCGGCCAAGACTCATGCGGCCAAGGCTCATGAGGCCAAGACTCATGCGGCCAAGGGTCATGCGTCTAGGACTCATGCGGCTAAGCCGCATGCGGCCGAGGCTCATGCTGCCAAGACTCATGCGGCCAAGACTCATGCGGCCAGGGCTTATGCAGCCAAGCTGCTCATGTTCTCCAAAAATTCGAGAAAGATGGCCATGGAACCCATGAACTTCAAACTGGCACAATTCGGTCAAAATAAAATGAAATCTAACTTTTTAAAGGCCAAATTTGGGTAAAATGAAATGCTTTACCACATGGAACAACTAGATTTTGAAAACAAGCAAGTTTAATAGATCAAAACCAAGAAAAACCGAAAATGACATAAACTTAGATCTACAAGAATCCATCCATCAAAACCGAAAATACCAAGTACTAAACTTGTTGAGGATGATGAAAAGAACAATACAGACAAATAATATCAAAGGAAAAAAAATCAAGGATGAAAAATGGACAAATCTCCACTTTTGAGTAAGTTGTACTTGCCTAATGGTGGTGGTTGAGGAAAATAAATGAAAAAGTGAATAAGGAGAGAGAGTGAGGAAGTGAATATATATATAGGGGTCGGTTTGGCTTAAGAAAACCTTAATCTCTAAACATGCTATAACCATTTCACTATTGACATGCTTAAAGGCTACATGCAACCATTAATAAATAATAAATAGAATTATGCACATGCTAAATACATGATACCATGTACATGATTCATGAAAGAATACGTATTTTGGGATCGAGGAGTGACATCTCTACCCTCAGAAAAATTCTGTCCTCGGAATTTCTGCCAAGACATGATAGAGAAATCAAAGCAAGCACGATACTAATTACAAGGCTAATCTATGCATGCAATCTCATCCATTTTAACAGGTATTAGAGGACAATCATCCACACTAGTGGGTGCAATAAAAATAGGGAAACATATTACAAATGCATAAGGATAAATATACCTTCTGAGTCGAACAAGTGCGGATATCGAAATCTAATCTCGTCCTCGCGCTCCCATGTCGACTCCCCCGGTGAGTGATGGCCCCAAGCGACACGGAAAAGATTAATAGTCCGGTTCTTGAGCACCTTCTCTCGTCGATCCAAAATGGATACGGGCTGCTCCTCGTAAGTCAGGTGGGTACCGATGACCAGCTCAGAATGATCGAGGATGCGACTCGGATCCGGGACATACCTATGCAACTGAGATACATGAAACACATCATGTACATCACGTAGCGAAGGCGAAAGGTTATGACGATAAGCAAGATCGCCTACCCGAGCGAGAATATCAAATGGACCAACGTATCTCGGACTAAGCTTTCCTCGGGTTCCAAATCTGATGATACCCCGAGTAGGCAAAATTCACAGAAACACTTGATCACCAACACCAAACTCTAGAGGCCTACGATGCTGATCTACCTAGTGTCGGTGTCTGTCCTGCGCAACTCGAAGCCGCTCTCTGATCAACTTGACTGTTTCCACTGTCTGCGTGATCATCTCCTGTCCCAATAATTTTTGTTCTCCCACATCGTCCCATGCCAGAGGGGACCTGCACTTCCTTCCATCAAACGGTGCCATCTGTATACTTGCCTGATAACTATTATTGTAAGAGAACTCTACTAAATGAAGATGATCTTCCCAAGTTTCGTCGAAGTCTAAAGTACATGCCCGTAACATATCTTCTAATGTCTGAATGGTTCTCTCTGACTGTCCGTCTGTCTACGGATGATAGGCTGAACTGAACCTCAACTTGGTACCCAAACTTTGATACAAACTCCGCCAAAAGTGAGAGGTGAACCGTATGTCTCGATCTGATACTATGCTGACTGGAACACCATGCTATCTCACCATCTGCTTCATATATATTTCTACCAACTACTCAGTAGACTGCCATACTATGAAAAGAAGAAAATGAGCAACCTTCGTGAGCCGATCCATGATTATCCAAAATGTGTTTCGACCGGTCGGAGTTCTAGGTAAACCGATCACACAGTCCATTGTGATGTGCTCCAATTTCTACTCTGGAATAGAAAACGGTTGTAACAGTCCTGCTGGTCTCTGCTGCTCTACCTTCACTTGCTGACATACCAAACATCTAGACACAAACCTCGCTATCTCCCTCTTCATGACATTCCACCAAAAGTGCTGCTTTATATCTTGGTACATCTTTGTGCCTCCGGGATGGATGGAATAAGGAGAACTATGAGCCTCTAACATAACTTCCTATCGAAGGTCTCCACCTGGTACACAAAGACGGTTTCTGAGCCAAGTTTACCATCCTCATGGATTACTAACTCCTTTTTGAGACCTGATTCACATTCTGATCGAAGCTTCTAGATTCGTGGATCCTCTTCCTGGATTGCTCTGATCCTCTCTACTAAAGTTGACTGAATATGCAAACCGGCCATAACTCCTATATCTTGTGGCAAGATTACTTCAATTTCCATTTCCTTAAGATCTTCCAAAATATGCCTCTACGAGGTTAAAATGAATGTACTACCTCTCCTGCTCAAGGCATCTGCTACCACATTCGTCTTGCCTGGATGATACCGAAGATTTACATCAAAGTCCTTCAGTAATTCCAACCATCTTCTCTGTCTCATGTTCAGGTCCCTCTGGGTGAATACGTATTTTAAGCTCTTATGATCAGTGTAAATTTCCACTCGATCCCCATATAAATAATAATACCTCCATAACTTGAGCAAAAACACCACTGCTGCTAATTCCAGGTCGTAGGTCGGATAGTTCTTCTCATGATCTCGAAGCTGTCGAGATGCATATGCTATCACCTTACCATGCTGCATCAATACACACCCAAGTCCCTTCCCGGATGCGTCATAATACACTGTAAACCCTTCTGATCCTACTGGAAGTGTCAAGATCGGGGCTGAGATTAATCTCTTCTTCAACTCTTCAAATGATGTCTAACACTCTGCTGACCAAATAAACTCTACTTCCTTATGCGTCAAACGCGTCAAGGGTGCCGAAATCCTGGCGAAGTCTGCCACGAACCTCCTGTAATAACCTGCCAATCCCAAGAAACTATGCACTTCTACTACCGTCTTCGGAACTGGCCAATTCTCTACTGCCTCAACCTTCTTCGGATCTACTGACACTCCTGCTCTAGAAATAATGTGTCCCAGGAACGAAATACGATCCAAAAAAAACTCGCATTTACTAAGCTTCGCATAAAGTTGATGCTCCCTCAAGGTCTGCAAAACTGTCCGAAGATGTTTCTCATGCTCTTCTTCATTGCTGGAATAGATGAGGATGTCGTCTATGAACACTACTACAAACTTATCCAAATAGGGTATAAAGATGCGATTCATCAAATCCAAGAATACTGTTGGGACATTAGTTAGTCCAAATGGCATTACCAGAAACTCATAATGTCCATATCGCGATCTAAATGCTGTCTTGGGTATGTCCTGCTCCCGGACCCTCACTTGACAATATCCAGATCGAAGATCAATCTTAGAGAAGATGCAGGCCTTACTCAATTGATCAAACAAGTCATCAATCCTTGGTAACATATATTTGTTCTTCACTATTACTGCATTCAACTGCCGATAATCAATGCACATTCGCGTCGATCCATCATTCTTAGGTACTAAAATCACCGGTGCTGCCCAGGGCGATTCACTGTCTCGGATAAACTGATTCGCCTTCAGTTCTTCTTTATATTGGTACAACTTGTCCAACTCTGATTGCGATATCCTGTAAACTTTGCCGACCTTAGGCTCTGTTCTAGGATTTAACTCAATGCAAAACTCCACATCTCTCACCGGGGGTAAACCAGGAAGCTCATCTGGAAATACATCAAGAAACTCTCTGACCACTCTTGGAATCTGCTCCTGCTCTGCCAATGCTTCTACAACAACGCCCTTGGGTCGATCCTCCAATGATCGAATAAAGACGAACTCCTCAACGCCAGGTACATTAAACACTACCCTACCTTATCGACAGTCTATTGTCGCATGACTGTCTCTCAACCAGTCCATGCCTAGGACAACGTGAAAGTTTTTCCATTGGGAACTCAATCAAAGATGCGGGCAATAATCGCCCACACACTACGACCGGACATGCTAAGCACACTCTGCTAACTCCTACGAGCCCATTACCAGTGAGTATATTCATCCTCTATGGAAATGCCTCGAACTCCAATCCAATACGTGTCGTAAATCGTGCAGATATAAAAGAGTAGGTAGCCCCCGAATCAAACAATGCTACTGTAGGAAAAGAGGTAACAAAAATATTACCTGCTACTATGTCGCCAGAAGCTAGTGCATCCTCTAGTGATAAGGTGAAGGCTTGGCCCTGGCCTTGCTGAGCTCCCTGCTGCTGTCTTCCTTGTCTGTGCTGTTGTTGCGGCCTCTGCTGGCCTTCGTGGTTCTGCGCCTAGCGAAACATCTGAGCCTGCGTCGGCAGACGCTAGGCTAGCGGCCTTACGGCCAATGCTGGTCCTCTGTTCGGTGCTGCCCCCGGAGCTGGTAACGTCGAAAACTGCTGAACTGGCCCTCCTGGCCTCTGCGTCATTGGCTAATTGGCAATCCTTTGGTTTGGACTGCCAAACCTCATACACAACCCATTAACTGAACACACACATCCCTAGTGTGCCATTCCTTACCCAGTAAGTACATCCAATGGGAACCCCCTGGCGCTGCTACTGGTTCTTCGGCTGCTGATGCCGAACTGGCACTGTTATCTCTGATACCACCGTCTTCTGCGGCGCTCCTGACTCATGAATATGGATGCCAAGTGTTGGCGTCGATGTTCGCTGTACTGCTCCTTCGCCCCTACTCTGGGGATGAGACCACTTCCGGCCCCTATGTCTTGTCACCAACCTTTGTTGGGTGAGTTCCTGCCTCCGAGCTGCCGTTAAAACGACATCAAAAGTCTGATAGTCGTGCCTTTCTACTAGTTGTAGAATCTCCAAATGAAGTCCCTGCTGGAATCTCATAGCCTTCTGTGGCTCTGTAGCCACCATCGTCGGTGCAAACCGACCCAGTCTATAGAACTCCGCTGCATATCCATCTACCGTCTAACCAGCCTGCTTGAGACTGACAAGCCTCTACTGTAGCTTATACCGCGCTACCACGCCAAAGTACTTGGCCTTGAATCTGATAATAAAGCCATCCCAAGGAACTGGACGCCTCATTCCAACCTCTTCCGATGCCCACCAGTCGCGAGCGCGATCATGAAGTAAAAGTCTAACCTGGTCAACCTTCTTTTCTATTGGAACCTTTGCTGCGGTCAATATGGCCTCAATATCCTGAAGCCAAGCATCTGTCGTGATGGCGTCCTCCGTGCCGTCAAAGAATCTCGGGTTAAGTCGACAAAACCTTTCCGACGCTCCCGAATCATTTCTGACACTTCTCTCAAGGGCTTCTTGTAACCCCTGATTCAGTAGCACATTTTGTTCCTCCTGCTAGATCTGCTGTTGCTGATGGGCTGCCACCTGACGCTGCTGAGTGGCCAAAAATCCTCGGATGACCTCCAGGAGTGCTGTAGCATCAGGTACTGTCGTTGCTGCTGGTACCGCTGGGGTGCAGAAGTTTCTAGAACCTGCGGTTCTACTGGCTCTGATATCACTTTCACTCGGATCTGGTCAGGAAAAGGTTCTTTTCTGCTGCTGCCCCGTCGAGCCATGCTCAACTGGACGTTCCTCTATGTTGGCCTCGCCAACTACTGAGAAAGAAGCGCCCCTATAGGGAAAGATATATGATATCAAATAACAGGGCAAGAAAGATTCGAGGATGCAATTCAGGTTATCAATCAAGGTGAGGAAAGAGAAATCAGGACAAGAGATTCAAAGGAAACAAGTTTGATTGTGATTCCTATAATAGTAAGACCCCTCAAGTCTGAAAATCAGACCTGCACGGGCCACGAATAAAACCTTGTCACGTCCAGTACCGGAATATAAAGACGGACTAGGCCAGCTACTCCATATGAGGTATGCAAACGTCATACAGCGATCGTGGCTGTCAAAAGACAAGGGGGTGCATGCTACAATCAAGTCTCCTATGGTCTCACAGAGGAGTTGTCTCAAACATTCTTGCAAGAAAACATCAATTAAGGTGCATATGAGATAAAGTAGTAAGGCGTTCCCGACGTTTCATCAAAATGATCATGGGGATCTAGCCTTATAAGTTAGCTAGCCCAGATTGTCATAGGTACATAATCTTATTCACCTGCAGTCTAATTTAATTACAATTATGCAAGGATAAAATATCCAGATTAACCAGCTAAACAGGTACTGGTGGCTAAACGCCAGAACATAAAGGATGAAAACTAGAGTGGTAGAGAAGGAACCCACTCGAGTCCCCCGCCAGCCATGCTCCTAGTATGCACCATTGACGTCATGGAAAAAGTTTGGATCCTCAGGCACTGCTACGAGATCTGGCCAAACAAAACTAGCAGGGTCAGTCCCGAATAGCAAGTACCACAAGGGAGCACAAAAGAGTGAGATAAAACCCAAGCATAAAATAATAATACTAGCAATAATAAAGGCTTCCGGTCGTAACCTCGATCCACTGCCTGTCATAGCACGATAGACCAACCCAACAACCAAACAAGGACATGGGTTGGACCATGCACCATGACAGTTCATGTCCCTTGGCTACTAACGAAAGGTACAAGGCATAGTCAAGTCGTTGTTCAAGCTGCCATTCATTCCTGCGGCTTTTTATATTTGGCGGAGTTATTCCCGCGATGCTGATTAAAAGGAATCCTCAGATCGTGTCAACCCAGCAGGGCTAGCCAAACCATTAGACATATAGCACATTGGTTATGCACCGGTTCCCCGGAGGGCTACCGCGCTAAAACATATAACACATAGCTCGTAGAAGTCGGATATAGTCATCTGCTAAAGGCGAATGAAACCATATCCGTAGCGGCCAACCCGACACGTCAGGATTGGACATTGGGTGACTAGTATGGCACGATCTCGGGATTCTTCCCACGCAATGCATCTACCAAGTTAGTTGCCTAGTTAATCCCTAGGTTATCCTCGAAGTTCACATGTCGTGGTCACATGCTTATTTCGTAGATGTCGTACAATGTACTTGTACCCCAAGAAGGGATCCGTACTGGCTCATGGAGTCATACGTATGTACCCCTTATTGGTGTAATGCAACACACAACACATACCACATCATTGCTACCGACCATTCGCTATGTAAATGTTGGACTCTTGGATGTGCTGGCGGATATCACATAGGAACACTTAGCACATAGGATAACACCTCGGCGCTCACATAGATTGTACCTTAGTACACACATAGGTTTATCCAGCACTCGCATAGGTAGTCAGATCAGGAATGAGGACCAAGACACGAGGACGCATGCGGCCGAGGGTTCATACGGCTAAGACTCATGCGGCCAAGACTCATGCGGCCGAGGGTCATGCGGTCATGGCTCATGCGGCCAAGGCTCATGCGGCCAAGACTCATGCGACCAGGGCTCATGCTGCCAAGCTGCATGCGGCCAGGGCTCATACGGCCAAGCTGTATGCGGCCGAGGGTTCATGCGGCCAAGACTCATGCGGCCAAGGGTCATGCGGCCAGGGCTCATGCGGCCAAGGGTCATGCGGCCAGGGCTCATGCGGCCAAGTTGTATGCGGCCGAGACTCATGCGGCCGAGACTCATGCGGCCAAGACTCATGCGGCCAAGGGTCATGCGACCAAGACTCATGCGGCTAAGGGTCATGCGGCCAGGGCTCATGCGGCAAAGCTACTCATCTTATCAAAAAATTCGAGAAGATGGCCATGGAACCCATGAACTTCAAACTGGCACAACTCGGTCAAAACAAATTGAAATCTAACTTTTAAAATGTCAAATTTGGGTAAAATGAAATGCTCTACCACATGGAACAACTAGATTTTGAAAACAAGCAAATTTAATAGATCAAAACCAAAGAAAATCAAAAATGATATAAACTTAGATCTACAAGAATTCATCCATCAAAACCAAAAATACCAAGTACTAAACTTGTAGAGGATGATGAGAAGAACAATATAGACGAATAATATCAAAAGAAAAAAAATCAAGAATAAAAATAGGCAAATCTCCACTTTTGAGCAAGTTGTACTTGCCTAATGGTGGTGGTTGAGGGAAATAAATGAAAGAGTGAATGAGGAGAGAGAGTGAGGAAGAGAATATATATAGGGGTTGGGTTCCTAATCTCTAAATATGTTCTAACCATTTCACTATTGACATGCTTAAAGGCTACATGCGACCATTAATAAATAATAAATAGAATTATGCACACGCTAAATACAAGATACCATGTACATGATTTATGAAAGAATACATATTTTGGGATCGGAAAGTGACAGGGCTGGAGATGGTGACGAGCTAACTACCTGTTCTTTTCGCTGGCTGTTATCCATTCGTCCTTCGTACTTGGTATACCGAAGCCAGAACAAGGTATACCTGGAGCCCTATCTGCCGAGTCGCTTTGCACGACAGTTTGGCTACAGCCAGATTATGATGAACAATCCAAGCCCGTGTCTTGGCTTTGAAGGTAGCTTGTTGGATGGTGCGCACGCTTGGAGTTATTACAACGCCAAATCTACTGGGATAGCGTTTACGCTCCCTGAGGTACATGGAGAATCCCGCATCGTGTATTCTGCTATAAAGTTTCATTGCCTGGTGAATAACTTCTCTTCATGTTAAGACTGAGAGACGAGCTTTATTGTGGGTACAAAGTTCGAAAGACCCCAGCGGCGATCTCTAGAGTCCGAAGGTGCAAGGGGTGGGTCTCCTGGCAAGAAGGTCAAAAGGGTGGCATCCAAGAGTCGTGCTTCCTTGTGGTCTAGCACATCGCCTGTTGCATCGACTTCTCAGGTACATTTCAGTTTCCTTTTGATTCGAGTTTTTACCCGCAGTTTTTTTACTCATCCCTGTTTTACTAGCACAGGCAAAGGAGATGCTGGGGTGGTCGGAAATGCCGAGGGAATTTCCCGAGGAGGATCCGTCAGCCGCGATGGCCGAGACTGTTCGGCTAGAAGATGTTTCTTCGCATGTCTCGTTTGGCCAGGAGAGGTTTCTTTGAGATTTTTCGGAGTTCATCCCTTCTTATCAAGAAGAAGCCTCCACTGGTCGATCTGTAGTGATACCCGGGGTTGGCCTCGTATTTTGCGAGGGCGTAGCTCAGGAGCCTGGTCTTGCGACGGGATGTTCGGTCGAAGGCGCTGAAGGCTCAGCCGTTGCTTCCCTTAGGGAGCCCCCTCTGCACGGAGGTATTAGGGGAAGAGTGTTGGAAGAATTAGCCTTGGCGTACATCGCACCTCAACCGCGGGTGGTGGTTGAAGAGAAAGCCAGAGATTCCCTGGTAGGTGCTGCTGACGAGCTAGCTGGCCGAACTGTGGCGGCCGCTAACGAGCCGACTGGCGAGGTTCCAATCAAGGTGATCACTAGAATGGCTGTCGACGGTGCTGTGATGAGCTCGTCGATAAAATCCCTAGGAGCCCGACTAAGGAGACCGGGGAAGAATCGGCTGAGACGACCATCAATGAACCATTTGAAGAACCCTTCAATGTGGTCACTCCAGGACCGTCCGAAAAGGTTATCCTCAGCGGGCTCGGTCGAGAAGACCGTGGTTGAACAGACCGTCGAAACACCGGTAGAGAAGACCATTGAAGAGTCAGTTACAGTGACCATTGAGAAGTCGACTACTAAGATTGCTTAGGCTCCAGTTAATGCAGCTTCGGTTGCGGATATGGTTGAAGGACCAGCGAGGGAGCCTGTTAAAGAGCCAGTTATACCTCAGACAGTGTTGGCTACACCGCCGATGGCTTCTGTTATAGTCATGGCGCCACCTGTTCTGACTGCCATACCTAGACGCATGTTGGCTGCCGTTGCCGCCTCCCCGGGACCTTCTATTGCAGAATCTTCGGTGACCCCGACGAGTTTGGCTGACAGTGCGTACTATATCAATCTCATTCTGAGTACCATTGGTCAAGCTTTGATGCGCAACATAGTGGGTGCCTTATGGGGGCAATCAATCACTCAGACGAGCCCGGTCTATAGTAAGTGCCCAATTGATGGCCTTGTGCGACTATCCACAATGCGAGGCGAAGACGGATGCGATAGATGATCTGCTGACAGATTTAGAAGGTGCCCTCAGAGCTTCAAATTCTTGAGCACGGTCTTCCGGCCCTAGCTGCTGCAGAGCTAGAGAAAATGGCTTCTGAAGCATCCCAACATGAGTAGAAATGTCGAACTTTGACTGATAGACTTGTCGAGATCGAGGCCAAAATTGAAGAAGTGATCGACGCCGAAGAGGCTCAGGTCTGCCATCATACAGCCTCGGAGGAACAGTAAGAGGCCCTCCGAAAGAAAATCCGCTTGCTTGAAGATAGTTTAGCCTTTGCAGAGAGCGGGTTGGATAAGTCCAAGGACCAACAGAAGGTACTTCGGCAACGCTCTAAGACCCTGACCCAGGAGAAGGAAAGTATTGGTCTACACCAGGCGGAACTGGCTCTTCTGCGCCAAAACCTGTCCCAGGTTTAAGATGTAGCTGCTCGACGTCAGGAGGCCGAGCGTCGAGCCCAAGCACTGGTTGGCCCCCAAATTGCTCTTTTGAGGGGTCGACTAGAAGAACTTTTGCTTCGGTCTCCGCAGTTTTGACTTTTTTTTGTCTTTCTGTCTCTCGCTTTTTGAGAGACACTTTTTATAGCCAAAGAAAGAAAATCTTTCCATTCTATAAATAAAAATTTAATTTTGGTTCACTGCCTGTCTTTTTGCTGTATACTTTTTTGTACAAGAGTGAGAATTTCCTCAGATGTAGTACAACATAAAGGAATGGAGATAACTCTGCAGGGGATAGGGTGTTTCACTCAGAGGTAATATGGACATGATAAGCATAAATTTTTGGTGGTAAGATCTTCCTTACTCAGAGGTAATATGGAGGTGGCAAGGATAGACTCTACGTGTGTATTGAACGATTCAGAGGTAGTATGGACGTGAAAGGTTCTATAGATGATTATGACAATCACGGGATATTGTCTTGGAAGTAATGTCTACTCAGAGGTAATATGGACATGGTAGGCACAATCTTCGTTAGGATGTAGAATAACAATTCAGAGGTAATATGGACGTAAAAGGTTTTCTAGATAGTTGTGACAATACAATGTTATCACGGAAGGGACGACTACTCAGAGGTAATATATACGTGGTAGACATGAACTTCATTACGGTGTAGAATAACAATTCAGAGGTAGTATGGATGTGAATGGTTTTCTACTGCGGGAATTATGAAAGAGGTGAACCCAGTAATAGAATTCACGGACACCTGCAGGGGATGTGGGAACCTATCCTGATTTGAACTTCAGATAGAGTATTTCTTCAGGAACTTGCCATTGATTGGCATCATTAGCAAGTTGCCGTTAGGTTTGGCCAGTCGGTATGCTCCATTGGAGTAGACCGTCTCTATGATGAATGGTCCTTCCCACTTGTGTTTGAACTGTTCGGCTGTCTTATTGAGTCATCACCATTAGTCTTCGAACTGATAAGACGAGGTCACCTACTTGGAATGTTCTTTTTCGAACCTTTTTGTTGAAGGCCCCAAAAATCCAAGCTTGGTAAAGCTCGATTCGTTGCTGAGCTACCAGACGTTTTTCATCCAACGTCTCTAACTCCTATAGCCACCGGCGTTTATTGTCTTTGTTAGTCAGCTGGTTGATGATGGCTACCCGTAGAGATGAGATCTGGATCTCCAGGGGAAGTCCTGTCTCGCTTCCATAAACCAGAGAGAATGGTGTGTTGCCAGTGGGTGTCGGAACAGTTGTACGGTAAGCCCACAGACATTCGTCGAGCTTCTCATTCTAGTCGCGCTTATTAAAGGAAACGACTTTCTTGAGCAACTTGACGATAGTCTTGTTGAATGCTTCGGCTTGTCCGTTTGCTGCAGGATTATAAGCCGTTGATGCCACATTTTATATTTGGTTCTTATCGCAGAACCGATGGAATGCGTGGCTCACGAACTGAAGATCATTGTGGTGATAATCCTTTTGGGAATCCCGAAGCAGTATATGACGTGATGCTTGACAAAGCTGATCACGTTCGAGATTTTTACCTCGACCAGAGGTACTACTTTTGCCACTTAGAAAAGTAGTCGGTGATGGCGAGTATGAACCGGTATCCTTTGGAGGATGGTGGACTGATCGGCCCGATAATATCCATTCCCCATGCTTCAAATGGCCAGACGGCCACTGTAGGATATAGGAACTCCGAAGGTCGGTGGATGAAGTCAGCATGCAACTGACATACCTGGCACTTCTTTGCATAATCAACGACCTCTGCCATCATAGTGGGCCAGTAGAAGTCCATGCGACATAGTCGGTCCTGTAACTTAGAACCAGGCTGATGGGCTCCGCCGATGCCATCGTTTGCCTCTCAGAGTGCCTCTTGTGCTTCTGTCTTGGATATGCATCGCAGGAAAAGCCCGTCGTATGAACGATGATACAACATTTTAGTAGCTGTGTCGTAGAAGAACCGGAAAGAGCGTCTCTTGACAGAACTAGCTTCCTTCGGGTCTTCAGGTAGGATTTCGTAGACTGCATAGTCTATAAACGGGAATCACTAGTCCCGAACGTCAAAATTAGTGTTTGTTTGTACTGAGAAACTCAGACACGTATATAGATTATTCTGCGAGGCTAGCGAGTGAGTCGGCCTCTAAGTTTTACAGTCGAGGTACATCCTCGAACCTGGTTAATGATCAGTTTCGAGTGCCATAGGCCTCGATGCAGTCAACCCCCAACTGTTTAGTGAGCTGGAGTCCAATGATGAGAGCATTATACTCAGCAACGTTATTGGTGCACAACTCTATGAGAATATGCACGGTGGATGACCAGGCTATCGGGGGTGATGAGAACTACTCCGACCCCTGCGATGATCTCGCCTTTGGGTCCTGTTCTTGAGGTGCCGTCAAAGAACATGCGCCAAACCGAGTTATCTGAGATAGGCATTGGACTCTAGGACTTTATCGAAAATGTCGTCATAGAGCTTCGATGTCTCTAGCACAGGATGTGCCGCCAAGTAGTCGATGCTTGTCCTTTAACTTCTTCTTGTGGGCCAAATACCATGTCCTAAGGAGTCAAAAGTATTGCCCATGTAGCCAATCACGAGTTTAAGGCCCCGGGCTTGGTCATGAGGACCCTGAGGGGGTTGACTCGAGAGATGACATAGATTATTTGTCCGGCCACATAATATCGTGTCTTCTAGATGGCGAAGAGCAGAGCAAGCCACTCCTTCTCCACAGGATTATACCGCTGCTCGGCCCCAATCATGGTCCTACTGAGATAGTAGATCACCTATTCGTGGTCTTTATTGCTTTTCTGAGATAGCAAAGCACCGAGAGAATGGTCCATAGCTCGGACGTATAGCAGGAAAGGTCTCCCCACGACCTGTGATACTAGTACTGGAGGACTAGTGAGGTACTTTTTGATGTCGTCGAATGCGCGTTGGCATTCTTCGGTCCATACATAAGAAATTCCTTTCTTCATCAGTTTGGTGAAGGGTTGACATCGACCAGAAAGATTTGCTATGAATCTTCTGATGTATGCCAGGAGTCCTTGTAGGCCTCGAAGCTCACAGAGATTCTTCGGGGGAGCCATGTCCAAGGTCGTCTTAGTCTTCTCAGGGTTAATACGAATACCCTTGGTTGTGACGATAAAGCCCAGGAACTTGCCACTGGAGACTCCTAGAAAAGACTTGGTTGGATTCATCTTTAGTCGATGTGTCCGCTTAAGTCGAATACCGTCCTTAGGTCATCCAAATGACTGATTTCTTTTTGCTCTTGACGGCAATATCATCAACGTAATATTCTACTGTCTTTCGGAGGTGCTTGTAGAATATGGTGCTCATAGCCTATTGGTATGTTGCTCCCATATTATTCAACCCGAAGGGCATCACTGTGTAACGGTATACCCCTTTTGGAGTCCGAAATGAAGTATGCTTCTCGTCTTCAGGGAACATTTTGATCTGGTTTTAACCTGAGAAATCATGAAGGACATGCGCTCGAAGCTACACGTGTTGTCGATCATCACGTCGGTTATTGGGAGGGAAAACTCATCTTTTGGATAGGCCGAGTCGAGATCCCCGAAGTCTATGCAGACCCGAACTTTCTCGTTCTTCCTCGTGACTGGAACAATATTGGCCACCAAATTCGGGTGTTGTTTTTTGTGAATGAAGCCGCTCTCTATGAGTTCATCGACTTTTTTTTTCAATAGCATCTATGACGTTAGGGAGAAAACGACGCTGTTGCTGTTTGACCGGCTTAGCGTTGGGTAAGATGTTGAGACGGTATATGGCGACTTGTGGGTCTAACCCCGCATGTCCTCATAGCTCCAAGCAATGACATCGATGTATTCTCCGATAAGCTGTATCAAAGATTTTTTGTCTTCTCTCGTCAAGCTTTTGCTGATGAAGATGGATTTTGGGGAAGCCTCATCTCCTAGCTAGATTTAGACGACTTCATCTTCATTGGAGGTTCGCGCTGTTCGAAGCGCCATTTCCATTGGGATCCTAGGCATTGAGCCCAGGGTTCATCTTCAAAGAATTCAAGTATTTGGTCTTCCTCCTCGACTGGGGGATCTGTAGGGACCATATTGACGGATAATGTCTTCTTGAAGGTTTGGCTGATACGGGTATCGTAGTCCCAGGTTTTGGAGTCGGAAGAGTGTGAATGCATCAAGACCTCTGGTTCTGAACTCTCCGAAGTTGTTGTAGGTGTAACATAACCCAATCTCTGGCGAGTGCGTTGGTGATAATTTTGAGACTTTCCCTTTGGAGCACGAAGTCGTAAGGGAAGACGTCGGCCTTTGTCATAGTTCAGCCGTCTGTTGTTATTCAAGTCATAGCCCATCTTCTAGTTAAGGTGTTTGGCTTGAGTAGTGTAATGGTAGAGTTGCATCTTACCGTTATCGGGTTCTGGTTCTGCCAGAGCCAGCCGCTGAGGATGCTCCAATCGACCGAAATGATGGGTTCCTCCTCCTTCTTCCTTGCTGGAACCAAGAAGTAGGCACCTTGAGGTAGGACAACTCAGTTTGCGAGACTAGCAGTTGTCACTTGTGTTTGTAACATATATAGAGCGTTGTCTAAGAAATACCTAGTGTTCCAATGCGTACAAGAGTAATTCAAAGGCAACTTTCTATTAATGAAATGCAAAATTTTATCTCGAGGGATTACATCATCTAAAGAGTGCGCCTCAATATTGGCACACACGTAGTCTCCTAACTCTTCATCTGTGAGCACTAGGGCTGTTGCGGGAGAATGTAGAGGAGGTTTCCCTTTCAACTTGACTACCCTGGGGGTATAGTCAGAGTTTCCTGCGACTTCAGAGTCGGCCTTGGGGCCTTCTGGGGAAGCCTTATTTGCATAGGCTCTTGGCTAGCGGCTGATATTATTGAGGTTGACCGAGCTAGAGCCTTGCCATGAAGCTTGATGATGAGAGGAGCTGATGTTTTGGAAAGTTTTTCCTTCAAACGAACCCTCAATGGTTCTTCCGCGACAGCTGCGCTTTCTGATACAGTATCTGCCTCATCGTCAGCATCATTGGCATCATCGTCTTATGAGACTGAAGCTCAGTATCTGTACAGTATGCTTTGAGTCCTCGAAATAGTCGATGTCAGTGAACTAGGTTTTGATGGTCCTGTCGCTGGCCACATAATTCATGCATTGATGGAGAGTGAAGGGCACGATCATGTACTCATGAATCCATGGTCGTCCCAACAGCATGTTGTAGTTTATATCGGCGTCAATGACGTAGCAAGTTACGACAGTCTGGAGATCACCTATTTGGCATTTCAGGAGAATCTTGTCCAGGGGTGTCACTCCCGTTTTCCGTTATACATATTTTCAGTATACGTGTACGGACTCCCGACACGTATTTTGACTTGTCTAGCATAGCTTGGCTTGGTTTGGAAGAGTGGTTCATCATGATAAACCCCCCTTTATAACCCAACTTCTCTTTCTCTCTCTTCATTATTTCTCATAACTTCTTCTTCTCCATTAAAACCTCTCCCCCTCCAAAGGCAAGTGCTAGCTTGCTTCATGGAGGAACTCTATTTTTGTTGTTCCATTATCTTCCCTACATGATTCTAATGCTATTTAGTACTTGGTATTTTTGGTTTTGAAGAATTAGTTTATGTAGATCTAAGTTTATGCAAAACTTGATTTTCTTGGGTTTTGATCTCTCAAACTTTATTATTTTCAAGTTTTGATTGTTCCATGTTGTAGAGAATTCAATTTTACTCAAGTTAGACCTTTGAAAACCCGGATTTCGATTTGTTTTGGGTGATTTATGATCTTGAGAAGTTCATGGGTTCAATAAACTTGTGCTCTCGGGTTGGGGAAGAAGCACAGTACTTGGGCGCATAGATTTGTTATGCGCCCACTGCACGCTTCCTTGGGGGCATATCCATATGTATGCGCCCAAGTCTTCCTTACTCCCTCTAGTGGCGCATAGCCCCAAGGCCCTCCCTGGCTTGGGCGCATAGTTTTATATGCGCACAAGTGCACCATGTCTCCTTCCTTGGGCGCATAGACCCTGTCATGCACACACTTGTCATAGAGTGAGTCTCTTGACTTTCTCTAAGACACCCTGACTCCACCCTTTGGGCGCATATATATGCAGGCGCATGCATGTAGGCGCATAGCCCTGGGCGCATAGCCCTGGGTGCATAGCACCAGGCGCATGCCTTCCCAAAAACCCTTCTCCCTATGATACCCCCTGCCTTAGGCGCATAGCCTTGGGCGCATGCCACTCTCAGCACATCCATCTTGGGTGCATGCTCTTCATAACACCACTTGGTCCTTAGTGTAAATTGTGACTTTGTTTGTACTCTCTAAACACAATCTTGGTGTGGTACGTACCCTCTCTAACAACTTTTTGATAGTGACCCGTCGTGGTGCACTTACATGAACATGACATGACAATGTGACTTTACACGATAACTCTTGATAGTGACCCGTCGTGGTGCACTCTTGACCAGTAACTTGACATGATAATTCTTGATGGTGGTCCGTTGTGACGCACTCTTGACTTGATAAGTAACATCACATGACATGTAATCTTGACAAGTAACATGTAACTCTCGTCTCGACACCGTGGATGATTTCTCTTGATTGTATCGGTACAAGCTACATGCCTCGTCTTGCATCATGTCTAGGACATGAATTCCTGATTTCCATGGTCAGGAATTCGTACTGAATCTGACTAGGATAATGGCTAGATTGATCAGGTAGTCCATGAAGAGATTTTCAGCTACAGGCAGTCCCGTTGTCTGGGCGCTCTAATTGGACTTGTAGCCTGCCGTCGAGTAGGGCACATTTACAGCGCACTGTCATGTGTTGCACCCCCAAGTCACCTAATCCAACTCTCTCAACTTGTGACCAGATAACCTGGATTAAGACTGCAGGGCTTGTGGCTGTTGGAACATCTCGATGCATCTTGTAGTAACTAGGATTGTGATAACCCTAGTTAGTTAAGTATCAAGCCGTACTCATTGCTTGGCCGTGATTGATGGATGGAGTCTAGTCTTGCCTAGGCAAGGCCAGTACATAGTTATTTCAGCACGTTACTGTTATACTTTACTTGTTCGATAATTGGTTAGAGACTAAGTTCTGTTCAGGTGAAGGGTTACAACACCGGTCCTTGTTTGGTTTACAGGTTGTAACCTGGTTACCGGAATAGTCCTTTAGTTGTCTTATCATTTATCGCCTTGTTCCTCTAACTCATGTCTTTCGTTATCATTATGTCTTTATGTGCTAATATACGGATTTTAGTTCTTAAGTGAAGACTCCCTTGTGGCACTTGCTCTTTCTGGGGTCTGATCCAGCTGGTTCTGCATGGCTAGATTTCAGAGTAGCACCCGAGGATCTCCCAGCCTTCCAGCCATATAGTGAACACTAGGCGCAACCCTGGCAACGACTGGATTTTATTTTGCTCTCCCACTATTGTAAATTATTCTCTTGAGGTATTTAGCCGTCGAACAATTGTTAGCTCATGTTAAATTTATATTTCCGTCTTCCTAAGGGCTGTAACATGATTGACAAATCCTAGGGTTGATCATGTATGACTTAAACTCTTGCTAGTCTTCGCATTTTGTATGACTAGCTTCATGATCATCTGAATATGTAATGTATGGGATGCCTTACTTTGTATGTCTGTTGATCTACCATCTTGTTATATTTACTTGCTTGCTTGAGATTGAGACACTAGGCTTGTACTTGACCATGAGAGACTGTTGGCTTGTATTTAAACCCTAATGCATCTAGACAGCCGTGACCGTATTGCGAGGTGGGATTCACTTCTATATACGTAGCTGGCTTTGTCTGTCCCCCGCTCTCCAATATTCTAGTTCTGGGGCGTGACACGGTTTAAGTGGTGGCCCATGCAGGTCTTGTAAATCAAGATGTGTGAGGGTTTCACTGAATAAATGTCTCAGTCAGTACTCGCCCTTGATCTCTACTCGTGTCTTCTAATCTTCCTGAAATTTCGACCTGATCACATGCTTGTATCCTCGATCTATCATGGTCCTTCCTTAATATTTCCCATGTCGTTTTTTCAGCGGTATTGTTCCTATCCTACCGATCAGCAGGGCGGAGCACCTCCAGCGAACCAGCAGCAACCTGGAGACCAAGCCCAGCACTCTAGAGCAGCCTCCCGAGTCATGCATTTCGGGGATCCAGAGCCCCAGTTCAGCCAGCCCAGCCTGCAGAGCCTGATAATGCAACCCTGGTGGGTCTCATCAGGGAATTGCTTGCATCTCAAGATCGTCGGGGTGATGCCCTGCACCAGACAGTGCAAGATGCCATGGACAGAGTTGGTTATCAAGGGAACAACGTCGGCAACAGCTTCAAGCGTCTGAACCCTTCCTTTTTTGACGGCAGTGAAGATGCTTTCACTGCTGATGCGTGGCTTCAGGACATAGAAGTTATCCTAGAGGCAGCTAGGATTCCTGAGGGTGAAAAGGTGGTTGTTGTGCGCCTACAGTTATTGGACTTAGCCCGTAACTGGTGGGCGATGGTAGCAGTTGGATTACCGACGCCTGTTGTGCGGGCAGTATCAGCAACGAGTTCCAGACCAAGTACTTCGACGCAGTAGCTCGGTATGATCTGCAGACGAGATTCACCAATCTTAAGAATATTGGGAGGACGATCGATGGATATGCGACCGAGTTTTCTAGACTCAGTCGGTTTGCTCCTACTTTGATGGAAACCGAATTGGATCGAGCCCAGCGATTCTAGTAGGGGCTCCAACTAGAGATTAATATATCAGTGGAGCAGTTTGAGCACCAAATGTTTGATGCCGTCTTGCGAGCATCGAAGAGGCATGAGTATACTTCGCAGAGGATTGTATATAGAAGTGGATGATGGAAGAGGTCTCATGGACAGATGTCCCAGTCATCAGTACTAGCCCCGGTAGCTAGGGCTTTGACTATTGGAGCTCCTAGGAGGGCGACCACAGTCTCGTCGGTTCAGCATTTGACACCGACATATCCTCAGCAGCAGAAGCAGAAGCAGTCTTCCGCAATGGGCTGCTCTCATTGTGGGAAGCCAGGACATGTAGTATCAGAGTGTCATAGAGCACATAGATTGTGCTTGGCTTGTGGGGCACCGGATCATAAGATAGGGTCCTGTTCGAATAGAGCTAGTTCATCGTCATCAAACCTAACCAGTCCATCGGTTAGGGGTCCGGCACCAGTGCAGCAGCAGTACCAGCCTCCGAGGCCGTTGCCGCCTCAAGCTAAGCAATATGCCCAAGCTCAGATTCGAACTTCTTATACCATTGTCGAGGAGCTTGATTCAGGCCATATAAGCTCTTCCTCAGACGACAAACCAGATTCTCCTTGCCTCTAACCGCGAATCCTTCAGGTTGCACCATGTAAATCTCTTCCTCCAAATCACCATGAAGGAAGGCAGTCTTCACGTCTAGCTGTTCGACCTCCAAGTCCATGCTAGCAGCAAGTGACAACACAACCCGGATAAATGTCATCTTGACCACCGGCGAGAATATCTCTTTGAAATCAATTCCCTTCTTCTGTTCGAAGCCTTTTACCCCTCGCCTTGTAACGTGGTTGTGAGCTATTGTTTTTCTGCTTCAACTTGAACACCCATTTGTTCTTCAAGGCTTTCTTTCCCTTGGGTAACTGGACCACCAATTTGATATCACCCTTCAATTCGAATTAGCAAAGGCAATTTCTCCTTGCATAATATTGATTCCAAACATTCATGATCTACATATGAATGAGTCGAATTACTTATCCCTCGGTCTATTAGACAACTCTCTCTCCAGGGATTGTGAAAGATGTTCCACTAGAAATATTCATTTTTTTTCCATTCACAAGTATATCGTTGTGTCGTCGAACGGTTCCATCAAAATGATTTTTATCAACATATCCCTCTTTTATGCATTTTTCATTAGTTTGGTGCTTACTCTTATCAAACAATAAAATACCTATAGTTTGATATGTAATAATTTTTTTTTCCATAAATTTGACTTTCTTTGATAGACGAATTTGTTCAATAATAAACATTCCTTTCTTTCAGCATGTTCTATTCGATACTGGTAGGAGAAGAACCCGACTCGGTATTGTTAAAAAAATAGGGGAAGCAGAACCAAGTCAAGATGATATGGATCACCCCTTCTTCTTACGCCAAAGATCTTACCATTTTTGAAAAAGTATACATAGGTATCTTACTATATACCATTAAGATTCCCAAGATTAATGCCCAAGTTTTATTTGAATCAAGAAAACTGATCAATCAATCCATTTCTAATTATGAAACAAATCAGGAAAGAATTGAGAAAAAAAATTAAAATACAATCAACTTTATTTCGACTATCAAAAAGTTTTTTTATCAAAGTTAAAAAATACAAGAGACTTCTTTTCTTCCAAAGAATAGATTGAGGTGAGATATATGAAAATAAGGGCTTCCGTTCGTAAAATTTGTGAAAATGTCGACAGATCCGTAGGCGCGGGCGAATTATAGTGATTTGTTCCAATCCGAGACATAAACAGAGACAAGGATAATTTTTCTAAAAAAATCTTTCTAACGTGAAGGAAATGATCTCTACATGGAAATGAAAGAATCCGGGGTAATTAATGAAAAAAATATCGCAGACTCTGGGGCTGCTCGAATCCACTCTTCTGAATTAGTTATTGCTGCCCCTTCTCGCCGTACCCAGTACGATGCTCCTCCTAAGAAAAATCAGTCAGATGCTTCTGGTAGTGATCAGTTATACCTCTATTGCAAGTACTGCCAAAAGCCTTTAAGAAGAATTTGAGAACGAGGTAGGCTACTCTCGCTTCGCTCGGATGTTCCTCGTCCCCTGGGTACCACTAGCTTGCAGTACTGTCCTACCTTGCCATGAGTCTCGCTCTACTTTCTTTCTTTCTTTGTGAAACTATCCTTACTATGAAAAGTCGTATGGTGATACACCGAAATTCCACCTACTCCCGAATTGAACGAGTAAATTCCTCGGTTTGACACTCTTACCACTAGAACGAGTAAATCATCCGTTCGGAACTCTTACCATAACTTCGGTGAATGGTGGGTCCATATGGGCAGTGATCAGTAAGTTATATGCGTATAACTTGCTGGCGGTCAACATAGGAACACCGCTACGCCATACCGACCGACGTCCTATACTGTCAGAGTAACTGTGTGTTCTATTTGGGATTTGAGTTGGGAATGAATGCATTGAAATCCATGTTTAACACATGCTTCAACGTCTTCATTTTCAATCAAACGACCCTCGCGCGGACGTGCGCGTAGCACAGTTACTGGCAGGAAGGCTCAGAGGGAGGGAAACCCCTGTTAGCCCCACGCTATTGTTTTATATGTAGTTATTTAGGGTCCCGTCTTCGCACGTGCGTCCGCGACATAGTTCGCGTGCGCCGGCACGTGTATATGTGCGCTTGCGTGCGGTTAAAGTACATGCATGCGTACGCACGCGAGTTAAGAACACGGGCCCGCGCTTGCCCGTGTATGCGGGTGCACGCGGTTTAAGAACACGCTCGCATATGCGGGCGAGTTAAGAACGTGTGCGGGGCCATTATTCTTGCTTTCATTCCGGTCGCGTCGGAACAGACGGGTGACTTGGTGTCTGGGTCGCCTCCCTTTCTCCGGACATTGTTTTTGATTCAATAAAATGAGAGGTCTCACTCTTGGACGACTGGTTCGCTTGACTAGTCAAGGTATGGAAGAGGGGAGTTGCGGCTTCATTCACGACTGTCTTTATGTCATGAGTCGCCGGCTTAAGCTCGCCAGCTTAAGCTTTCACCCGTGAGGGACTGATTTCTCGGTGTTAGTGAAAATTTCCATGAAAATCATTTTTCCCAGTTCAGGAAGTACTCAATAAGGGACCATAAAGGTTGATTCAATCGTCAAAGGGCAAACAGTTTTTCAATAGCATCTTGTGAGTGAGATCTGGTTTTCTTTATTTTCCACCAATATGAGTAGCAAGTGAAACTCACTAACGCTCGCCTTCTCGAGAACTTTCTTTCCTATTCCACTCACTGGGCTCGTGTATTCCGCTCGAAGGTGACTATGCTTGTGTAGCTCTTTCTGTGGCAAGCGGGAAGGTACGTACGGCTTTCGATAGCTAATACAAGTTGGGATTACCAGCGACGTCAAGAAGGACAAAGCGAAACTCACTATAAGCTCCTTAAAACGAGCTAGAACCATGTCAATGAATTCAAAACGAGCGAAGTGAGACCGCCTAAAACGGGAAAGAACGCTTAGTATAGCTCATTTTTTGCTAGAAGCTCATAAGAAGAGAGGGGGTATTTATACTAGACCAGTAACGATAGACTAGACTTGGTGGGAAGAGCAGAGGCAGTTTCGATTGCAGTGGCTGGGACGAAGCGAAAGTAGCTGACATGAGACAAGTCGAAGACAACAAAGGCGCATGCGGCAAAGACTCATTCATATCATATTCCTGCCTATGCTGCTGTAGTGGCTTCGGCTTGCTAAATGACAGGGGAGGTGACGAGTGCGGGACCTGTTCAGGAGAGTATCGAAGGGAGAAGGACAAAGATAGAGGGAAAGAGACGAAGGGAAAGGCCGCTTACTAATAGGGCAAGAGTTGCCAGTTCCGATTCAAAATACGAGGCGACCGGAGGCGCCCTACGGAAGGGAAGCAAGGCGAGATATATCGAAGTGAGGCTAACGCAGTAAGAAGGCGACCGTGTCGGGAGGTAGACGCTTTAAGGCTAGAGGGTGAATCAGTGGTTACAATATCCTTTATGTAATCACTCCCTATACATTTATCTGCCAGATCACATTTCCCAGAATTGTTGGCCCTACCTGATAGATGCTTTCGACACTTCGAGTTGGTCTGCCATAATATCCAAGAAGTGGAGCTGTGTGATAAATAGAACAACCTTGAATTTAAAATGCTATTAAACTCACTTCGCTCGCCTCATTCCATTTTGAAAGTGCATTCCTGTAATGGTTTTCACGAAAGGGCACCGCGGGGCCATACAAGAAAATTCTTGAGAAAGATAATGTATTTCTTACAATTAGGTATTAATATCCATACCGAGAGAAAGTGCCGAGCAAGGGGTTCTAGTTACTAAAAGCCTGACCATAATTGATGTACTGCTGTACCCTACTGAGCCACCTTTACTGCCTATCCCTACTCTAATGCCCATTCTAACAATACCGAACTGCCTGTAAAGCCTATACCTACTAGAAGACCCTTACTGCCATTACCGAAAGCTATTACTGCCTATACCCATACCTACTAGAACACCTATACAATAGTGACTTACCCCTATTTGCACGAGACAACCTTACTTGAGTCACGTGCACGCATGGAGTCTTGGATTGAAGTGAAGGCGAGATATATCGAAGTGAGGCGAACTGAGAAGGGAGGGTGAGGCGACCGTTAGGGAGTAAAAGAGAAGGTCCATTCTCTTTTTTTTTTCATTATCAAATGACTAGTCTCTTCCCTTTCCTTTAGAACTAGACTTTCGTAATTCCTTTCTTCGTTCATCCTCGTCCACGAATCGCTTCTTTAAATAAGATCTTCCCCCCTACCCGTGAATCCCTTTTATGTCTTTCCATTCCAGTAGTCTTATGCGGTCTGGTCTGTCCATTAGTGAATCTCTAGGGCTTCTTTGATTTAGTAGAAAGCCCGGTTCAAGCCATCTCATAGGTCGGATTCGTCATGCGGTATTTCCTTAGTGATTCTTTCAGGATGTTTTGGCTCGCAATAAAGCTAGGGTCCTGATTGAGCAAGACGTAGTCCTATCTATCTACCTCTCCAGACACAATATCTTGAATACTCGGAACCATGTTCAGTGCTGCAAAAGCGTAGGCTGTAGCCCCCTATCATCTTCGGCTCCTCGTTTTTATTCAATTATGAAATAACTCATTTTGATGGAGATTTGTAGCATCATTCAAGTAAATACAGATTGAGATCGTAGAAACATGAGCTTGTGATATAGCTACACCTAATTCCGGACCGGTTAATGCTAGAACTATAAATAAAGGACCAGGATCTCCTATGAAATAAAAAAGATTATTCATAAATAGCATAGTCCAAGCAGACCTACTTAAAATCTTTACCGAACTATGACTGTCACGCCCCAGAACCAGAATACTGGAGAGCGGGGGCGTACATAGCCAGCTACGTATATTGAAATAGAATACATCTCAACTATACGGTCACGGCTGTCTAGATATGAGGGTTTACTACAAGCCAACGGTCTCTTATGGTCAAGCCTATTGTCTCAATCACAAGCAAGTAATATAATCACAAGATGTTTGACCACCAAATATACAATAAAAGGCGTCCCAAATATTACATATCAGCTGATCATGAAGCTAGTCGTACAAAATGCAAGGACTAGCAAGAGTTAAGTCATACATGATCAACCCTAGGATTTGTTAATCATGTTTACAGCCCGTAGGCAGACAGTAAGTAAAGTGCATCGAGCTAACAGGTGCTCGTCGGCTAAACGCCTCAAAAGAATAATTTACAATAGAGTGAGCGAAACAAAATAGAAAACCCACTCGTAGCCCGGGTTCCTTCTAGTCGCCACCATCGGGCTGGAGGTTCGGTAGATCCTCGGGTGCTGCTCCGAAATCTGGCCACACAAAACCAGCTGGGTCAAACCCTAGAAAGAGCAAGTGCCACAAAGGAGGCCACGAAATAAGAACAAAAGCCAGCATATCAGAACATAAGAAATGAAATAAAAGTACAAGTAATAAAGAGCACGTCAGGACAATAAACGACTAGGGACGTGGAACCGTTCTGGAAACCAGGTTACAACCCGTAAACCAAACAAGGACCGAGGTTGTAACCCTTCGCCTGAATAGCACTCTGTCTCCACCCATTTATTGTTTAATAATAAGTAAAACAGTCAAGTTCAAGAGTAGTCAGGTACTGGTACTAGACAAGACTTAGACAAGGCTGGACTCCATCCATTCACAAGCGGCCAAGCAATTACTACGGCTTACTACTTAACTAACTAGGGTTATCACAAGCCTTAATTACTAACAAAATGCAATGAGAATTTCCCAGTCCCAAGCCCTGCAGACCATCTAGTTATCCTTCCGCGGGTTGAGAGTATGGTTGGGTACATCGCCCCGGAGACGATATACCCTTAGGTGACTTAGAGGTGCAACACATGACAGTGTGCTGGAAATGCGCTCTACTCGTCGGCAAGCTACAAGTCCAATTAAGAGCGCCCAGATAACAAGATTGCCTGTGACTGGAAATTCTCCATGAACTATAGTTTGATCTAGTCATTAGCCTAATCCATATCCAGTATGAATCCCTGACCGTGGGAACCAGGGAGTCACGTCCTAGACATGATGCAAGACAAGACAAGTAGATTGCACAAGCAAGCAAGCAGGAACACCCACGGTGTCAAGTTGATTATACGAGTCAAGTTAGCCGTCGCAATAGCATCAAGATAAATCATGTCAGGGTACTTGTCAGGAGTGCGCCACGACGGGCCACTATCATGTCAGGTTGGTCATGTCAGGAGTGCACCACTACGGCTCACTATCGTGTTATGCTAGTTCCTTGTCATACCAAGCCATGTACAATAGTCATTCCAAACATATTAAGTAAAATCAAGTTCATGACAAAAGGCGTAAGGATATAAAATGGGCGTAAAATATCTAATAAAATATTAATATACAGGGCTATAGAAGAGCCAAGCTTATAACCAATTTCACAAAAGAGAAGCCAAGTCCAAGATTTAAAACCAATTATCATGGTCAATAGACTGCGCAAGGGGATAGGTTGCGCAAGAGAATGGACTGCACAGGGGTGAATTGCGCTGAAGGAAGAGGGCTGCACATGGGTGAACTGGCACAGGAGATGGATTGCGCAGGAGTGGATTGCGCAGGAGTGGATTGCGCAAGAGTAGATTGCGCAGAAGTCTGGCACGCAGGGCGCGTGCGCACTTGGCAAGTGCGCAGTCGGGCAATGGCCAGGCTGCGCGGTTCAGTGCTGCGCTAAAGAGCGCAGACTGTAGATCTTCTTCTCCAGGCCGAGAGGAACATCAAGAACACCAAAAAAATTCAATCTTTCATATCTTGGCCAAATCAAAACCAAATCCAGATTTTCAAAGGTCTAACTTGAGTAAAATTGAATTCTCTTCCACATGGAAGCATCAAAACCCACAAAAATCCAACCAAAACAGATCAAAACCATGTAAATCCAAAAATAGTTAAAACCTAGATCTAGAACAATGGAGACTCCAAATCACAAAATGTCAAGCACTAATGTTGATCACCATGTCCTAATCTAGCTAATGGACAAATAAAATGTGATTCTCATGTGGTGGCAAGGTGTACTTGCCTATGGGTGGTGGTGTGTTGTGTTGAGGAAGGAAGAAGAAGGAGATGGAGAAGTAAATGAAAAATAAAGAGAAGAGAGAAAAGTTAGGCGGGATTTAATGGAGGTGGGTGTGTTGTGTTGAGGGTGGAGTATAGGCTAAGGTGTTCCAAATGCATGTTAAACCAAACCAAACCAAATCAAACCAATTCTCCTCCACAAAATAAACCAAGCCAGGTAAAACCCAATTACGAGAACCAAAATCTGCAAGTCAAGCCAATTACAAGTACATGCCAAAATCCGAGAAAATAAATACAGGTCTGAAATACATGCAAGCTTGACAAAATACGTATTCAGAATATGGGTGTTACAACTCTATCCACCTTAAAAGAATTTCGTCCTCGGAATTTAATTAAGAGGCTAGAGAGACAAGGACAAACTATATTAATCACAGGCAAGCTATAACCAGGCAAGCAATCAGACAATCATACATGCAAGCAAGGGATGGAAAACATAAGGCATAAGGAAGACATTATACCTTACGAGTCAAACAGGTAGGGATATCGCGATCGGATGTCATCCTCACGCTCCCACGTCGACTCACCTAGAGAGTGATGACCCCAAGCAACACGGACTAAGTTAATAGTCTTGTTCTTGAGTATCTTCTCACTCCGGTCCAATATAGACACGGGCCTCTCCTCATACGAAAGGTTGGTACCAACAACCAGTTCCGAATGATCCAGGATGATCCAGGATGTGGCTCGGGTCCGGGACGTACCGTCGTAATTGGGACACATGGAATACATCATGCACCTCACTTAGCGACGGCGGAAGAGCAAGACGATAGGATACATCTTCTACTCGCTCCAGGATATCGAACGACCCTATATACCTAGGACTAAGCTTTTCCCGCACGCCAAAATGAATGACGCCGCGGTTAGGCGAGATCCTAAGGAATACATGGTCGCCGATAGCAAACTCCAAGGGACGTCAATAAGCATCGGCCCAATGCCGCTGGCGATCTTGGGCAACTCGAAGACGATCTCTGATCCTTCTGACCACTTCAACTGTCTGGGCAATCATCTCTGGACCAAGCATCTGCCTCTCTCCGACATCATCCCATGCTAGTGGGGATCTGCACTTCCTACCATACAGAGCCTCGAACGGAGCCATCTGGATACTGGCCTGGAAGCTATTGTTGTACGAGAATTCCACAAGATGCAGGTGATCTTCCCACGAACCACCGAAGTCAAGGGTGCAAGACCTCAACATGTCTTCAAGAGTCTGAATTGTGCGCTCTGACTGGCCATATGTCTGCGGATGATATGTCGAACTGAACTGGAGACGAGTTCCCAAACTCTCTTGCAAGCTACGCCAAAAGTGTGACGTAAACCTTGAATCTCGGTCCGAGGTGATACTGACGGGCACACCGTAAAGTCTGACAATCTGCTTGAGATACATCTCTGCCAACTGAGCCGTTGACTGCCCAACTCTAAATGGAAGAAAGTGAGCCACCTTCGTGAGCCGGTCAACTATAACCCAAATAGCATCTCGACCAGCTGGGGATCTAGGCAATCCAGTGACAAAATCCATGGTCACATGCTCCCACTTCTATTCTGGAATCGGCAAGGGCTGAAGAAGTCCAGCGGGCCTCTGATGTTCAGCTTTAACCTGCTGGCAAACCAAACACCGAGAGACAAACCGGGCTATCTCCCTCTCTGGCGGCATCCCTTGAAGCTCCTCTGGGAAGACATCTGGAAATCTTCAACTATCCTGGGCAACTGTACTGCTGCTACTGCCATCCGCAATACTGGAGAAGATGGCTCCACCGCACCTCTGGAAAAGGAAAACTCTGGCTCGCCTGGAATGCTGAAAACAACTCTGCCAACATGGCAGTCTATCCTAGCATACTGGTTCCTCAACCAATCCATGCCTAAGACTACATCATAGTCTGCCATAGGGAATTCTATGAACCTAGCGGGGAACTCTCTACCGCTAACTACGATCCGACACGAGGAAAACACTCGATCTACTCCCACAAGACCATTACCAGTAAGTATATTGAGCCTCACTGATAATGACTCGGGCTCCAATCCTATCCGTATCGCGAATCGTGCAGACATAAATGAATGCGATGCACCAGAATCAAATAATACTGAAGCTGGAAAGGAGTTGACGAGAATAGTACCTGCCACTACCTCACCTGGTGCAACTTCTTCTTCCATAGCCATCATCATGGCCTGACCTCTAGCTGCGGGTCCCCTCTGCTGGAAACCTCTCTGCCTGCTCTGGACTGGAGCCTGGGCACACTGCTGTTGGAATGCCTGGGCCTGAGGCAACAATGGCCTCGGGTACTGCTGCTGCTGCATGGGTGCTGGTCCCCTAACCAATGGACTGGTTAGGTTGGAAGAGGATGAACTACCCCTATTCGGGCAGGCTCCTATCTTATGATCTGCCGCTCCACAAGCTAGGCACAATCCTTGTGCCCTTCGACAATCTGCCACTACATGGCCCGGCTTCCCGCAATATGAACATCCCATTGCGGAAGTCTGCTTCTGCTTCTGCTGCGGGTACGTCGGGGTCAAATGCTGAACCGACGTTACTGAGGCCGCCCGCCTCGGAGTTCCAATGGTCAATCCCCTAGCTGCCGGGGCTGGAGCTGATGATTGGTGCATCTGACTGTAGGACCGCTTCCTACCTCCGATCCTATCCACGATCCGCTGGGAGGTGTACTCATGCCTCCTAGCTGCTCTCAATACTGCATCGAACGTCTGGTGCTCGAACTGCTCGACTGCTAACAAGATCTCCAAATGCAGTCCCTGCTGGAACCGCTGGGCCCTATCAAACTCGGTCGCCACCAAGGTGGGGGCAAACCTACTGAGTCTAGAAAACTCAGATGCATAACTGTCGACCATTCTGCCTCCTTGCTTCAGGTTGGTGAATCTGGTCTGCAGGTCGTACCGAGCCACATCATCGAAATACTTCGTCTGGAATCTCTCTCTAAATACTGCCCAAGCAATGGGTGCCACTAATCCCATGGATTACGCTGCCCACCAACTGCGAGCTAAGTCCAACAACTGCAGGCGTACCACCGCCACCTTCTCATTCTCAGGTGTCCTAGCTGCTTCCAGAATCACCTCGGTATCCTGAAGCCAAGCGTCCGCGGCAATCGCATCTTCACTGCCGTCGAAGAATGGAGGGTTCAAGCGCTTGAAGCTGTTGGCCGCGCTGTTCCCTGGATGACCGCCTCTGGTCAAAGCATCTGCCACAGTCTGGTGCAAGGCATCTCCTCGACGATCCTGGGAAGCTATCAAGGTCCTGATGAGACCTACCAAGGTGCCATCGTCCGGGTCTGCAGGCTGGACGGGCTGAACTGGGGGCTCTCCTCCAGTAGGTATAACTCTGGAGGCTACTCCGGAGTGCTGGGCTTGATCTCCAGATTGCTGCTGGTCCACGGGAGGTGCTCCTCCTTGCTGATCGGCAGGGTCAGATATAGTGCCGCTGAAGAAGACGACACAGGGAAACAATAAGGAAGGACCAGGACAGATCAACGATACAAGCATGTAATCAGGGCAAGAATTTCAGGGATTTGAAAATACGGGCAGAGATCAAGGGCGAATACTGATTGAGACATCTATTCGGGAAACCCTCACATTTCTTGATTGACAAGGCCTGCATGGGCCACCACTTAAACCATGTCACGCCCCAGAACCAGAATACTGGAGAGCGGGGGCGTACATAGCCAGCTACGTATATTGAAATAGAATACATCTCAACTATACGGTCACGGCTGTCTAGATATGAGGGTTTACTACAAGCCAACGGTCTCTTATGGTCAAGCCTATTGTCTCAATCACAAGCAAGTAATATAATCACAAGATGTTTGACCACCAAATATACAATAAAAGGCGTCCCAAATATTACATATCAGCTGATCATGAAGCTAGTCGTACAAAATGCAAGGACTAGCAAGAGTTAAGTCATACATGATCAACCCTAGGATTTGTTAATCATGTTTACAGCCCGTAGGCAGACAGTAAGTAAAGTGCATCGAGCTAACATGTGCTCGTCGGCTAAACGCCTCAAAAGAATAATTTACAATAGAGTGAGCGAAACAAAATAGAAAACCCACTCGTAGCCCGGGTTCCTTAAAGTCGCCACCATCGGGCTGGAGGTTTGGTAGATCCTCGGGTGCTGCTCGAAAATCTGGCCACACAAAACCAGCTGGGTCAAACCCCAGAAAGAGCAAGTGCCACAAAGGAGGCCACGAAATAAGAACAAAAGCCAGCATATCAGAACATAAGAAATGAAATAAAAGTACAAGTAATAAAGAGCACGTCAGGACAATAAACGACTAGGGACGTGGAACCATTCTGGAAACCAGGTTACAACCCGTAAACCAAACAAGGAACGAGGTTGTAACCCTTCGCCTGAATAGTACTCTGTCTCCACCCATTTATTGTTTAATAATAAGTAAAACAGTCAAGTTCAAGAGTAGTCAGGTACTGGTACTAGACAAGACTTAGACAAGGCTGGACTCCATCCATTCACAAGCGGCCAAGCAATTACTACGGCTTACTACTTAACTAATTAGGGTTATCACAAGCCTTAATTACTAACAAGATGCAATGAGAATTTCCCAGTCCCAAGCTCTGCAGACCATCTAGTTATCCTTCCGCGGGTTGAGAGTATGGTTGGGTACATCGCCCCGGAGACGATATACCCTTAGGTGACTTAGAGGTGCAACACATGACAGTGCCCTGGAAATGTGCTCTACTCGTCGGCAAGCTACAAGTCCAATTAAGAGCGCCCAGATAACAAGATTGCCTGTGACTGAAAATTCTCCATGAACTATAGTTTGATCTAGTCATTAGCCTAATCCATATTCAGTATAAATCCCTGACCGTGGAAACCAGGGAGTCACGTCCTAGACATGATGCAAGACAAGACAAGTGGATTGCACAAGCAAGCAAGCAGGAACACCCACGGTGTCAAGTTGATTATACGAGTCAAGTTAGCCGTCGCAACAGCATCAAGATAAATTATGTCAGGGTACTTGTCAGGAGTGCGCCACGACGGGCCACTATCATGTCAGGTTGGTCATGTCAGGAGTGCACCACTACGGGTCACTATCGTGTTATGCTAGTTCCTTGTCATACCAAGCCATGTACAATAGTCATTCCAAACATATTAAGTAAAATCAAGTTCATGACAAAAGGCGTAAGGATATAAAATGGGCGTAAAATATCTAATAAAATATCAATATACAGGGCTATAGAAGAGCCAAGCTTATAACCAATTTCACAAAAGAGAAGCCAAGTCCAAGATTTAAAACCAATTATCATGGTCAATAGACTGCGCAAGGGGATAGGTTGCGCAAGAGAATGGACTGCGCAGGGGTGAATTGCGCTGAAGGAAGAGGGCTGCACAGGGGTGAACTGGCACAGGAGATGGATTGCGCAGGAGTGGACTGCGCAAGAGTGGATTGCGCAGGAGTGGATTGCGCAAGAGTGGATTGCACAGAAGTCTGGCACGCAGGTCGCATGCACAATTGGCAAGTGCGCAGTCGGGCAACGGCCAGGCTGCGCGGTTCAGTGCTGCGCTAAAGAGCGCAGACTATAGATCTTCTTCTCCAGGCCGAGAGGAACATCAAGAACACCAAAAAAAATCAATCTTTCATATCTTGGCCAAATCAAAACCAAATCCAGATTTTCAAAGGTCTAACTTGAGTAAAATTGAATTCTCTTCCACATGGAAGCATCAAAACCCACAAAAATCCAACCAAAATAGATCAAAACCATGTAAATCCGAAAATAGTTAAAACCTAGATCTAGAACAATGGAGACTCCAAATCACAAAATGTCAAGCACTAATGTTGATCACCATGTCCTAATCTAGCTAATGGACAAATAAAATGTGGTTCTCATGTGGTGGCAAGGTGCACTTGCCTATGGGTGGTGGTGTGTTGTGTTGAGGAAGGAAGAAGAAGGAGATGGAGAAGTAAATGAAAAATAAAGAGGAAAGAGAAAAGTTAGGTGGGATTTAATGGAGGTGGGTGTGTTGTGTTGAGGGTGGAGTATAGGCTAAGGTGTTCCAAATGCATGTTAAACCAAACCAAACCAAATCAAACCAATTCTCCTCCACAAAATAAACCAAGCCAGGTAAAACCCAATTACGAGAACCAAAATCTGCAAGTCAAGCCAATTACAAGTACATGCCAAAATCTGAGGAAATAAATACAGGTCTGAAATACATACAAGATTGACAAAATACGTATTCAGAATATGGGTGTTACAATGATCGACCATCATATTAGCAAATAAACGTATTCCTGAGCTTAATGCACGAAAACAATGAGCGATTAGTTCAAGGAGTACTAAAAAAGGTGCTAATGGGAGTGGGACTCCTGCGGGTAATGAGAAGCTAAAAAAATGAAGCCCATGTCTTTGAAATCCAACGATCGTAATGCCTATAAAAATAGAAAATGAGAGAGCCAAAGTAATGAGAAAATGACTTGTCACTATGAAGCTAAAGGGTATCATACCCTGGGGATTACGAAATAACGAAAAAGTAAAAGTGACCGAGATGCGAGGGGAAAACTTTTGTTTAACATTTTCGGAAAGACCACCTATTTGTTCGTTTACCGGGTTCGACACGAAATCATGAATAAGCTCTACCAAGGATTGCCAAGCATTTGGCACTGACTTTCCCCCTCCCTTTTTCGTAACAAAAAAAAGAAGTAGGACCAAACCGAGAGTTAGCAGCAAAGACAAGGATGGATTTGTGAATGAGAAATAAAAGTTGCCCATCTTCATCAGAATGAATGGGTGAATGGAAAATTGCTCAAGTGTGCTGTCGCCCTTGCCGTCCTCGATACTCCTTTCAGCACTCATTTTTGCTCTTTCCTGAAGATCTTGAAGATTGTCTATTTTCTCATTTCGTATTTCTAGAACGAATGTTAAGAATAAGTCTTCCATCATTGTAATTTCCATTCCGTGACTGATCTGCTCCCGAAAGATCAAAGAGACTTATAGAGACTTGGCGTTGGTTTTTCCAACAAAAGTCTGATGGGTCCAATGTTTTCGATAGCTTGAGCACGGGTTACTTCACGCCCACCTAATCTCGAATGGATAGAATGCAAAACACAACTACTATGTGGATTCTCTAGCGACTACGGCCGTTATCCCCCCTACTTACTTTAATGAAAGCTCGCGACTACGTACTATACTGAATGGCTCATTCCAGCCGATACGTATCGCGACTAACTACTAATTCAAAGTCTTGTTGATTCGCTAGCTCCTATCACGTGATCGCGCTAGTGCCGTATTGCGCCCATATAGCCATAGAGCTACTACGTATAGGCGTGGTTCTGTATGGCCTCAGAGCATTGAAGATGAGTTCAACCAATGACAGTTGACCTGACCCCAGCAAGAAGCGCATAGCAGATCTATCTTTGCTTCATCCATCTTTAGCGCATCTGCATCTGCTTTATCACCACCATGCGCATCTTTCTTCCCTAACGAGGCGAACCCTGCAGGCGTGGGCTCTCCATTTAGGTAGCTTCCCGGATCTCCCGCAATAAGCGCAAGCCACTTTGAGTTGGTTCGTTTTTGTATGATAATTGCTCGATTTACCTCCATATCGGTCACCTCGCTGTCGCTCGCCTACCTTCACGGCTCGTTCTTTCGGAACCTTTGTGTCTTTACCAACTCGGTCCACCCGATGAACGCTCATGACTAAGCGAGACGCGGATGCTGTCTCATTCGCTGTCTCGCAGTACATTTTTCTTTTTTCGATACGGCTCGTAACCTACAAAAATCCTAGCCTACTCGCCACGGTCAACTCGTTCACTCGCTGCTTCAAGTAAACCACTCGATTCTCTCTCGCAATCGATTAGTCTCGCTTCGTCTATTGCGACGAAGCTTTTTAGATACTCCGCTACGCGCCTTTATGCATGCGGGATTTTTTTTCTTTTATTCTATTGTTATGTGGTGCCAGATTTAGGGGCAAGGGTACATCAGATTTGACTTGCTGTATACATTCAGAAAGAGGAGGAACAAAGTCACTCGACAAAAGAAAAGGGAGAGGTACTTAATGAAACGGGGTGAAATGGAACATTTTGCCGATATTAAAGCGCCATGGGCACACTATCAAAAAATGTTGGACACGTCTTCAGTCCAATGTTGCAACCTCATCTACTCCTCCACCTTTGCAGGATCATAGATCTCATAGAGTTGCAGGGTGCTGTGCTTATTTGTATTTTGTTGTTCCTTCTGAGTCAGGTCCTATTGCTCTGGAGACTCTTAAGCAATTGATGTCTGCTATCACTCAGAAGATTGAACAGTGAGGGCCTCTTTCCGTTTCACTTCGAAAGCCAGTTCCCTAGAGGGAACCTCCTTTCTTTGCCGCCCGCTGTGCTCCATCTTATGTTGATCGTTGATCGAACACAGGCCTTCCTTTCGCCTTTTCCTTCTATCCCGCTCACCAGAACCTCTCTCCAAGTCAAATTTCTTTTTGTTCCATCTAAGTCGAAGTTCGCTTCCATCGGTAGCCGCTCTGTACCTTGCCCTATGCTCAAGCAAGTTCTGGTCGAGCAGAGCAAGCTTGATTCTTCTTCTTCTCTCAGTCGAGCCTAGCAAGCAAAGCTACCTTCTCCAAGAGCACGGGCGACTATGGATCTTGCGCAATAGGCAAAAAGGGAGGATCTAGGTCACCGTCGTGGAAGAGTGGTCAGAACTGAAGGGAAGCAGAATCAGAGTTCAGACAAGTCCTTCTTTGAACGAGGCGAGGCGAGATATATCGAAGTGAGGCGACCAGAGGTGCCCGAAGGCGACCGAAGGAAGGTGACCGTGCCGGGAGGTAATAGCCCGAAGGAAGGGCTGCAAGCGGAACATAGGCGCTGTAGCTGTGTATTGATCATGCACTCTCACGTCGTGTAATGTCGTATGTATGATAGAGGTGGTGTGGTGATTGATCTCAATGCTAATCTAATGGTTATCCCCAAGGTTCAACGAATGAATGAAGCATTGATCGTACCCGGATAGAGATGATGGTCTTCCTCTGATGTCTCCAAGCCGGCCATACATAATAGAATAGATAGGCGAAGCCTCCAATAGCAATCTGTTCTCACCTATCGATAGATAGCTGGTTTCTTCTAAGCTCAAACTATTTGCGAATTTCTCTTTTTTTCTTGTTCTTGATAGATTGGTATTATCCGCCCCTGTCAAATAAAGAGATAACTGGAGGAGAGAAGGCGAGCGAAGTGAGAACAAATGATTTACAAGTATAATGGGAGAAGAATGTTGACTGCATCTTCAACTAGAAAAGAAAAGAGAAACCTCCCCGGGGCACCGAAAGACGCTAGACGCGGCAAGCGAGATAAAGAAAGCAGCTGGACTGCCTTGTCGCGGGTCTCCAATGATAGAATGTTTTTGGGCAGGACAAAAGACAGGAACTCGCCGACACCAAGCCAAGGGATAAGAGCAGATTGATGGTGAGAAATTCAGGGAATCCATGAGAGAAAGTTCGAGAACCTATAGACTCTAAAGCAACATGACTTCGATTCCAAACGAATATAGCCTTTTAAGCGAGAGGGCCAAGGTTGCCGTTGGCGTATTGCATAACAAGGGCAAGATGAAAGGCAGGGGGTGGGCGGGATCAAGCTTTTAAGGAATGGACGGGCGTAGGCTTTATAGTGAACGCAGACCCCATGACTGAATCAATGACCGCAAGAGCCGAGAGAAACATTAGACTTCCATTGCGAAGAGAGATCGAAGACGAAGATTTTCTGACGCAGTGCGGGCACTGGATGGAAAAGACAGATAAGGAAACAAGCCACCGGGAAAGGCATACCTCAAGGAGCACCAATCTCCTACGGCAAACATCTATCTGCACGAAACCGACCTATAGATAGAAAGAAAGAGAGAGACAAGAAAAATGAAATAGGGTTAGTTTGAGATACACGGACGGGGAGTACGCAGTCGAACAACCGCAGGGGCTTCCAGAAGTGATAGCTAAACTAACCAGCCACCCAAAACCTGGACATTTCAATTGAAAATCAATGTCGGATCCCGGCTATCTGAAAAAGGCATCCTGCCGGATCACGAAATACAATGCAACAAGGGGCGAACCAAGCGCTTGCGCGAAGAAGCGAATCAATCAGAATGGAGACAAGGTGAGCGGAGTGAGGCGAACGCTTGTGAGGAAGGAAGGAGTTCGAGCGTATCGCACTGCCGCATAAACAATTGATCCGCTGGACAGGATGAGCAACCTTTATCTGGAAAGGAATAGTTCAAAGCCATGTCACTTGGAACGGAACACTTCATTTTAGTAAGACCACTTTTTTTTGGTAAGCTAAATGTGATTCTATAGGCATGGTTGCAACCAAAATAAGAGCAAAAATCGGTAAATATAACCAACTATCCTTAAGAATTTCATCTTTGGACCAAAAACAAGCAAGAGGTGGAATACCACCAAGAGAAAGTGTACCTAATAAAAAAGAAATTCTTGTAATTGAAACATATCTTGTTAAACCACCCATAAGAATGGTAGATCCTCGAGAACCGCTCACCCCTTCACAGGAAATGACTTATGCTACGCCACCCCAAACAGCGGTCGGGGCGCCCATCGACATGGTGGGGAATCCTAGCATAACGGCTATCGGCAGAAAGGTTTCCAGCAGAGGGGACCAGCACCAAGGGGACAAGGTCAGGCTATGGCCCCGACTGTAGTAGAAGAATTGGCATCAGGTGAGGTGGTGACAGGTACCATTCTCGTTAACTCTTTTCCAGCATCCATATTATTTGATTCAGGTGCATCGCATTCATTTATGTCTGTACGATTCGCAACACGGATAGGACTGGAGCCCGAGTCATTATCAGTAAGGCTCAATATATTTACTGGTAATGGTCTTGTGGGAGTAGATAGAGTCTATTCCTCGTGTCAAATCTTAGTTAGCGGAAGAGAGTTTCCCGCTAGATTGATAGAATTTTCGATGACCGACTATGATGTTGTCCTACGAATGGATTGGTTGAAAGATCAATACACAAGAATAGACTGCCATAATGGCAGGATTATTTTTGGTATTCCCGGCGAATCGAAGTTTTTATTTTCCAGAGGCGAAGTAGAACCTTCTCCACCAGTATTGTGGATGGCAGTAGCAGTGGCAGTTCAGTTTCCCAGAGTAGTAGAAGAGTTTTCTGATGTATTTTCCGAAGAGCTTCCAGGCATTCCCCCAGAGAGAGATAGAGTTCACCATTGATTTGCTTCCAGGGACGACACCAGTGTCAGGGGGAGTCTACAGGATGGCACTTTCAAATTTAGAGATCTTGTACAAGATGATTGAAGAACTTAGAACCAAGGGATTCATTCGTGCTAGTGGATCACCTTGGGAAGCTCCGATACTTCTTGTAAAAAAAAGGATGGTACGTCAAGATTATGTGTTGATTATCGTACCTTGAACTCTGTAACAATCAAGAACATATATCCTCTACCAAGGATAGATGATTTATTTGATCAACTCAGAGGAGCGGCAGTATTCTCGAAGATTGACTTGCGGTCAGGATACCATCAGATCAGAGTCAGAGAGCAAGACATCCCAAAGACAGCGTTCAGATCCAGATATGGACATTGGGAGTTCCTTGTTATGCCATTCGGAGCGACCAATGCGTCAACCGTATTCATGGACCTCATGAATCGTATCTTTATGCCCTATTTGGACCAGTTCGTGATAGTATTTATAGACGACATCTTAGTCTATAGCAAGAATGAGTCAGAGCATGAGCAGCATCTTCGTGTAGTTCTTCAGATTCTCAGAAAGCACCAGTTGTACGTGAAGTTCAGTAAGTGCGAGTTTTGGCTGGATCGTATCTCGTGCTTAGGTCACATCATCACCAGAGGTAGAGTGGAAGCGGACCCCCAGAAGATAGTGGCTATAGAGACATAGCCAGTTCCCAGTACCATTGCAGAAGTTCGGAGTTTCCTAGGATTGGCTGACTATTACCGGCGGTTTGTATCAGGCTTTGCTCGGATTTCAGCACCACTGACGTAGTTGACCCACAAGGATGTGTAGTTTACTTCGACAACAGAGTGTCAGAGTTCATTTGAGAAGTTGAAGCAAGGATTGATGATGGCACCCATTCTCACGCTTCCAGATGGGACTGGAGGATTTTCAGTCTATTGTGATGCTTTCGGCAAGGGATTGGCATGCGTCTTGATGCAGTATGGTAAGGTAGTAGCTTATGCATCATGTCAGCTTCGTGATCATGAGAGAAATTACCAACCCATGACTTGTAGTTAGCATCGGTGGTTTTCGTACTTAAACTTGGAGGCATTATTTATGTGGAGATCGGATGGAGATTTTTACCGACCACAAGAGTCTTAAGTATGTGTTTACCCAGAAGGATCTTAACATGCATCGGAGGAGATGGCTAGAGCTACTTGTGAATTACGACATCAACCTGCAGTATCATCCTGGGAAGGCCAACATTGTTGCAGATGCATTGAGCAGAAGAGCCGGAGTTTATTTTCTAACAGCACAGCCAGAGTTGTTAGCAGATCTTCAAAAGATGGGTATTGAAGTTGTTCTTCCTACCAATGTGCCATTGATGGCCAGTATGTAAGTTCAGTCCAGTATAGTTGAGAGGATTAAGTTAGCTCAGTCAACGGATTCTAAGCTTCAGCAGCTTAGGGCAGAATGTATAGCAGGACGGAGAGAAGAGTTGTGTTTTCATGAGGATGGTACACTTCGACATGGAAGGCATCTTTGTGTACCTAGTGGTGATATCAGGCAAGAGATAATAGCAGAGGCTTACAGTTCGCAGTATTCGATTCATCCCGGCGGTACGAAGATGTATCGTGATATCCGTCAGCATTTTGGTGGAATGGCATGAAGAGAAAGATAGCTTGGTTTGTCTCTCGTTGTTTAGTTTGCCAACAAGTTGAAGCCGAACAACAAAGACCATCTGGACTTCTTCAACCTTTACCAATCACAGAATAAAAATGGGAGCACAATACCATAGATTTTCTAACTGGGTTACCTAAATCTCCAGCTGGGAGAGATGCTATCAGGGTTATAGTTGACAGACACACCAAGGTAGCTCATTCTTCCTTTCAGAATTGGCCAGTCAACGGATTAGCTTGCAGAGATGTACCTCTGGCAGATAGTCAGGTTTCATAGAGTACCAATCAGTATTGTATCCGACAGAGATTCTAGATTTACATCATACTTTTGGCAGAGTCTTCAGAAGAGTTTGGGGACTCGTCTCAAGTTCAGTTCAGCTTATCATCCGCAGAAGGATGGTCAGTCAGAACGCACGATCCAGACTCTTGAAGATATATTGTGATCATATACATTCTATTTCGGTGGTTCGTGGGAAGATCATCTGCATCTCGTGGAGTTCTCCTATAACAACAGTTTCCAGGCCAGTATCCAAATGGCGCCTTTTGAAGCCTTATACGACAGAAAGTACAGATCTCCGTTAGCATGGGATGATATATGCGAGAGGCAGATGCTTGGTCGAGAAATGATTACGCGGACTATTGAGGTGGTCAGACAAGTTAGGGATCATCTTCGAATTGTGCAAGATCGCCAGCGTCATTGGGCCGATTCTTATCGGTGTCCCTTTAAATTTTCTATCGGTGACCATGTATTCCTTAGGATCTCGTCTACCCGTGACATCATTCGTTTTGGCGTACGAGAAAAAATTTGTCCTAGGTATATAGGGCCGTTCGATATTCTAGAGCGAGTAGACGATGTGTCCTATCGTCTCGCTCTTCCGTCATCATTACGTGAGGTGCATGATGTCTTCCATGTATCCCAATTACGATGGTATATCCCGGATCCGAGTCATGTCCTTGACCATTCAGAATTGGTTGTTGGTACCAACCTTTCGTATGAGGAAAGACCCGTATCCATATTCGACCTGAGAGAGAAGATACTCAAGAACAAGACTATTAGTTTAGTCCGTGTTGCTTGGGGTCATCACTCTTTGGGTGAGTCAACGTGGGAGTGTGAGGATGATATCCGATCGCGATATTCATACCTATTTGACTCGTAAGGTATAATGTCTTCCTTATGCCTTATATTTTTAATTCCTTTCTTATATGAATGATTGCTCGATTAACTGCTAGTCATAGATTGCTCATGATTAGTATAGCTTACCCCGACATCTCTAGCCTCTTGATTAAATTCCGAGGACGGAATTCTTTTAAGGTGGGTAGAGTTGTCACTCCTGTTTTCCGTTATACGTATTTTTAGTATATGTGTACGGACTCTCGACCCGTATTTTGACTTGTCTAGCATAGCTTGGCTTGGTGTGGTCTTGGTTTAGCTCGGCTTGGTTTATTTTGGCTTGATTTGGAAGAGTGGTTCATCATGATAACCCCCCCTTTATAACCCAACTTCTCTTTCTCTCTCTTTATTATTTCTCATAACTTCTTCTTCTCCATTAAAACCTCTCCCCCTCCAAAGGCAAGTGCTAGCTTGCTTCATGGAGGAACTCCATTTTTGTTGTTCCATTATCTTCCCTGCATGATTCTAAGGCTATTTAGTACTTGGTATTTTTGGTTTTGAAGGATTAGTTTTTGTAGATCTAAGTTTATGTAAAACTTGATTTTCTTGTGTTTTGATCTCTTAAAATTCATTAAAGTTTTGATTGTCCCGTGTTGTAGAGAATTCAATTTTACTCAAGTTAGACCTTTGAAAACCCGAATTTCGATTTGTTTTGGGTGATTTATGATCTTGAGAAGTTCATGGGTTCAATGAACTTGTGCTCTCGGGTTGGGGAAGAAGCACAGTGCTGGGCGCGTAGATTTGTTATGCGCCCACTGCACGCTTTCTTGGGGGTATATCCATATGTATGTGCCCAAGTCTCCCTTACTCCCTCTAGTGGGCGCATAGCCCCAAGGCCCTCCCTGGTTTGGGTGCATAGTCTGTATGTGCACAAGTGCACCATGTCTCCTTCCTTGGGCGCATAGACCCTGTCATGCGTGCACTTGTCATAGAGTGAGTCTCTTGACTTTCTCCAAGACACCCTGACTCCACCCTTTGGGCGCATACATGCAGGCGCATGCATGTGGGCGCATAGCTCCAGGCGCATGCCTTCCTAAAAACCCTTGTCTCTCCATGATACCCCCTGCCTTAGGCGTATAGCCTTGGGCGCATGACACTCTAAGCACATCCATCTTGGGTGCATGCTCTTCATAACACCCCTTGGTCCTTAGTGTGAATTGTGACTTTGTTTGTACTCTCTACTTGACTAGTCCTATAATGTTATTTTTCATGTTGCACATATACTCTGAGCTCTAAACACAATCTTGGTGTGGCACATACACTCTCTAACAACTTCTTGATAGTGATCCATCGTGGTGCACTTACATGAACACGACATGGCAATGTGACTTTACACGATAACTCTTGATAGTGACCCGTCGTGGTGCACTCTTGACCAGTAACTTGACATGATAATTCTTGATGGTGGTCCGTTGTGACGTACTCTTGACTTGATAAGTAACGTCACATGACATGTAATCTTGACAGGTAACATGTAACTCTCGTCTTGACACCGTGGATGGTTTCTCTTGATTGTATCGGTACAAGCAACATGTCTCGTTTTGCATCAGGTCTAGGACATAAATTTTTGATTTCTACGGTCAGGAATTCGTACTGAATCTGACTAGGATAATGACTAGATTGATCAAGTAGTCCATGAAGAGATTCCCAGCTACAGGCAGTCCCGTTATCTGGGTACTCTAATTGGACTTGTAGCCTGCCGTCTAGTTGGGTACATTTACAACACACTGTCATGTGTTGCACCCCCAAGTCACCTAATCCAACTCTCTCAACTTATGACTGGATAACCTGGATTAAGACTGTATGGCTTGTGGCTGTTGGAACATCTCGATGCATCTTGTAGTAACTAGGATCGTGATAACCCTAGTTAGTTAAAGTATCAAGCCCTACTCATTGCTTGGCCGTGATTGATGTATGGAGTCTAGTCTTGCCTAGGCGAGGCCAGTGCATGGTTATTTCAGCACGTTATTGTTATACTTTACTTGTTCGATAGTTGGCTAGAGACTAAGTTCTGTTCAGGTGAAGGGTTACAACCCCGGTCATTGTTTAGTTTACAGGTTGTAACCTGGTTATCGGAATAGTCCTTTAGTTATCTTATCGTTTATCGCCTTGTTCCTCTAACTAATGTCTTTGTTATCATTATGTCTTTATGTGCTAATATGCGGGTTTTAGTTCTAAAGTGAAGCCTCCCTTGTGGCACTTGCTCTTTCTGGGGTCTGACCCAGCTGGTTTTGTATTGCCAGAGTTTGGAGTAGCACCCGAGGATCTCCGATCCTTTCAGCCAGATGGTGAACACTAGGCAAAACTCTGGCAACGAGTGGGTTTTATTTTACTCTTCCACTCTATTGTAAATTATTCTCTTGAGGCGTTTTGCCACCAAGCAAGTGTTAGCTCGTGTCAAATTTACATTCCTGTCTGCCTAAGGGTTGTAACATGATTGACAAATCCTAGGGTTGATCATATATAACTTAAACTCTTGCTAGTCTTCGCATTTTGTATGACTAGCTTTATGATCATCTGAATATGTAATGTATGTGATGTCTTACTTTGTATGTCTGATGATCTACCATCTTGTTATATTTACTTGCTTGCTTGAGATTGAGACACTAGGCTTGTACTTGACCATGAGAGACTGTTGGCTTGTAGTTAAACCCTCATGCATCTAGACAGCCGTGACCGTATTGCGAGGTGGGATTCACTTGCTCTCTAGTATTCTGGTTCTGGGGCGTGACAAGGGGCTCACTCTTTCCCGCGTTGAAGCCACTGATTGTAGTGTTTGATGCAGTCAGTCGATGCATTGGGATCCCCAAAGCTTGGAGTAAACTTCAAGGGATGACGCTAAGAGAAGATCCATGGTCAATGTGGATGCGATCGACCTTAATGGCACTAACATACCATGTGTAGTACAACAGCCTATTGTGCCTGTTGTTCTTTAGCAACATGTCTTGTTGGGTGAAGGTGATGTTAGGAATCACCTTGCCCACACTGTGACAATGTGGGCTTGCAGCAGAGTCTTCCTTGGGCGGTTTCACCTGGGCGAAGAAGGAGTTAACATTCTGTAAAGCTTCGCTGAGGGCGTGTCGAGTCTCTTTGGAGAGATGGAGGACCTCGAAGAGTGATAGTCGAGTCGAAGTATTTGCCAGATGCGTCGATATGTTGAAGTTTTAGGGCTTGATCGGTCCTACTGTCGAGTCTTTTCTCAGAGGTTTGTCGAAGTGAACCTGTCACTCCCCAATCCTGGAATACGTATTTTAATACGTAAACCGATAAATTTTATTTACCTTGAATTTATACGATATTTATTATGCAGTATTTCTTCATGCATTTCCCAAAAATATTCGACAAAATATTATTTCCTAATTTATTTTCTGCATTTGGGCCTACAGTTTTGGCTCATTTGGGTAACCTATTCTTGTTCACCAATGGTTCATCATGAACCCTTTGGTTCATCATGAACCCATGGGTCCAAGATCTTTATATATAACTCATCTCATTCTCTCTCCTCTCATTTACTTCCTCTCATTTATTTCCACCACCAACCAAGGCAAGTACCAACTTGCTCAAGAGATGGATCCATAATTTTGTCAATAATTTCTTACAAAACTATTTGCCAAGTTTAGAACTTGGAAATTTCCATTTTGAAGCTTTGATTTTTGTAGATCTAAGTTTTAATCATTTTCAGATTTCCTTGGTCTTGATCTATTTTCGTTGGGGTTTTGTGGGTTTGGATGCTTCCATGTGGAAGAGAATTCCATTTCACCCAAGATGGAACTTTGGAAATCCGGATTTGGAGTTCGGATGGCCAAGTTGTGATGCTTTGAAGCTTTGGGTTCATCCATGGTGTTCTTGCTGTTTCGAGAAGACAGTGAGCAGTGTGCAGAGCTTCTTAGCTCACTCCACTGAGCTGCGCGCGCTCCTTAGCGCTGCGTACGCAGGCTTGGGTACGTTTCCTGTTGGAAGCGTGTCCCTTGCGTGCGTGACTTTTCAAGCACGCTGCCTTGTGCAAGCCTGCGTGACTTTTCACGCACGCTGCCTTGTGTAAGCCTGCGTGACTTTTCACGCACGCTGCCTTGTGCAAGCCTGCGTGACTTTTCACGCACGCTGCCTTGTGCAAGCCTGCGTGACTTTTCACGCACGCTGCCTTGTGTGAGCCTGCGTGACTTTTCACGCACGCCGTCTCTTGAGTAAGCCTGCGTGACTTTTCACGCACGCTGCCTTGAGTGAGCCTGCGTGACTTTTTACGCACGCTGCCTTGTGCAAGCCTGCGTGACTTTTCACGTACGCTGCCTTGTGTGAGCCTGCGTGACTTTTCACGCACGCTGCCTTGTGCAAGCCTGCGTGACTTTTCACGCACGCTGCCTTGTGTAAGCCTGCGTGACTTTTCACGCACGCCGTCTCTTGAGTAAGCCTGCATGACTTTTCACGCACACTGCCTTGAGTGAGCCTGCGTGACTTTTCACGCAGCTCCCCTTGAGCGTGCGTGCTTTTGTGCGTACGCTTTTGATATTTTATCAGATAATATATGCCCATTTTATATCCTTACGCCTTTTGTCCTGAGCATGATATGAGCACTAATGTGACCCCGGAGAACAAAGTATTCCTACCCGATACATGTACCTGAATGTCCCAGTTCTTGTTCATGCTCGACAAATGACTCGTAACTCCACGTGGCGTATTTGCAATGATGCATTACACTAAGGAGGGTAGCACATGTTGACATACTGATTGACATGGATCCTCACTTAGGGTACTCGTACTATAGTACGACCTTTTAGGAGGATAATCATGCAGGCCACAACATGAGAGTCCAAGATTTCACCTAGGGCTAAACTAGGCAACTAAATATACTAGATGCATGGGGAGGGCAAAATTCCGAGATCGTGTTACACCAGCCGCCTTGAGATATTGTCTTGACGTGCCGGCTGGTCTCCACGGATACTGTGTCATCCGCAACGAGTGGATGACTGTATCCGATTAATTCCTGCTATATATTATATGTCTTGGCAAGGTGGCCTTGCGAGGGACCTGTGCTCAATGACACCTGTCTACGCGAACCCCTGGGTTGGCTAGCCTTACTGGAAAGATACGATCTGAGGATTTCCTAATAACATGATGCGAGGATAACTTCGTCCCACTAGAAACTCGTAGACTTGATTGGCCGTGAAAACGACTTGCTTGTATCCTATTACCTTTCGCGAATAACCTAGGAAAGTGGACTGTTGTGGTACGTGATCCAACCCATATTCTTATTTGATTGTTGGGTTGGTTATCGTACTATGACAGGCTGTGGACCGAAGTTATGAACGGAAGACTTATTCTGGTTGTGAAGTGTTGCTTCTGTGAATGACTGAGAAATATGGTCTATCATGGTACAAGATCCAACCCATGTTCTTGTTTGATTGTTGGGTTGGATATTGTGCTGCGATAGGCTATCGACCAAAGTCACGATCAGGAGGTTTTCTTGTTTATACCTTTTAACTTATGTGAAAGTTATAGAGTACGACACGTCCCGACTCCATGCGGCACCTTTTGTCCTTGTTTGGTTGTAAGGGTGCCATATGGGCTCGAAGATGTTGCGCCACCCTATAATAGTAGCATAAGTATTACTATTATCAGTCATTCAATTAGCTGGGTTTTTAATCTTAACTCTTGTGCCCCTTTGGCGGTACTTGCTATTCGGTGCTGACCCCGCTGGTTTTGTTTGGCCAGATCTCGTAGCAGAGCCAGAGGACACGATCTTACTCCCTGACATCCATGGTGCATACTAGGAGCATGGCGGTTCGGAGACTCGAGTGGGTTTCTTCTCCACCACTCCTGCTTATACTTTTTGCGGCGTTTAGCCACCGGCGCCTGTTAGCTGGATTACTTGATATTTTGTGTCAGTACATAATTGTAATTAAACAGACTGCAGCTGTGTATAATTTTGTACTCCTGACTCTCTGAGATAGCTAAATTATAAAGCTAGTCTCTCATGACCATTTTGATGAAGCGTCGGGGACGCCTTACTGCTTTATCTTTAATGTTCATTTAATTGCTGATGTGACTTGATTGATTGAGACAGAACTCTGTGGGACCATAGGAGACTTGATTGTAGCATGTACCCCCTCGTCTCTCGACAGCCACGATCGCCGTATGACGTTACGTACCTCATATGGAGTAGCTGGCCTAGTCCGTCTCCGTATTTCGGTAGTGGGGCGTGACAAGGTTTTAGTGGTGGCCCATGCAGGTCTGTTTTTCAGACTTGTGGGGTATTGCGAAATTATTAGGAGTCTCAATCAAAACTTGTTCCCCTTGAAATTCTGTTTCGAGTTCTCTGTCCTTGCCTTGATCTCTAACCTGACTTGCATCCTCGAAATCTTCCTCGTCCGGACTTGATAATCTTATACCTTTCTCTATAGGGGTGCTTCATTCTCAGTAGCGGGTGAGGCCCATGAGGAAGAGCAGCAAGAGCATGGCTCGACTGGGCAGCAACAAGGGAGAGAGCCTTCTCCAGTGCAGGCACGAGCAGAAGTGGGACCAGAGGCAGTGCAGCCGCAGGTTATTGGAACTCCTGCAGCACCAGCAGCGACGGCAGTACCAGATGCCGTAGCACTCCTGGAGATCGTCCGAGGGATTCTTGTCACTCACCAACAGCAACAGACTCAGCAGCAGGAGCAGAACGTGTTGCTGAACCAAGGGATTCAGTTAGCTCTTGAGAGGAGTGCCGGGGTTGACTCGGGAGCATCAGGAAGGTTCCGTCGCTTGAACCCGAGGTATTTTGATGGCACGGAGGATGCCATCACTGCGGATGCATGGATTCAAGACATCGAAGCCATTCTTGTGGCAGCCAAGGTTCCAGATGATGAGAAGGTTGATCAGGTCAAACTGGTACTTCAGGATCTTGCCCGCGACTGGTGGGCATCAGAAGAAGTTGGCATAAGAAGCCCTGTTCGTTGGACCACCTTCAGTGAAAGATTCAAGGCCAAGTATTTTGGCGTAGTAGCTCAATATGAGCTCCAGCAGAAGTTTATCAGTCTCAAGCAAGCAGGCAAGACCGTAGATGGGTATGTAGCAGAGTTCTGCAGATTGTGCCGTTTCGCACCAGCAATGGTGGCAACGGAGCCAGAGAAAGCTATGAGGTTCCAGCAGGGACTTCATTTGGAACTATTACAGCTTGTGAAAGGACACGACTACCAGACGTTTGACGCTGTTTTGACGGCCGCTCGAAGGCACGAGCTTACCCAGCAGAGGTTGGCATCGAGGACATGAGGTCAGAAGAGATCTCATTCCCAGGTTGGAGGAGGAGCAATGCAGCGAACGTCGGCACCAGCACCCGGTGTACGTATTCATGATGCAGGAGCGCCGCGGAGGACGGCCGTGTCAACTAATACAGCGCCAGTTCGGCATCAGCAGCTGATGAACCAACAACATCGTCAGGGGGCACCCCAGGGCTGTACATTCTGTGGGAAGGCAGGGCACACGAGGAAGGTGTACCGGTCAGCGAATGGCTTATGCTTGAGGTGTGGTAGTTCAGACCACCGTATTTCCACTTGTCCTATGATGCAGAGGCCAGGAGGGCCAGCTCAGCAGTTTCCAGCATTGCCAGCTCCGGTGGCAACCCCGAGTGGAGGGCCAGTATTAGCAGTAAGGCCCCTAGCCCAGCGTCTGCCAACACAGGCTCAGATGTTCCACCAGGCACAAGAAGCCGAAGGCCCTCAGAGGCAGCAACAGCATGGTCGAGGAAGGCCGCAACAAGGAGCTCGGCGGGGCCAGGACCAGGCTCTCATATTATCCTTGGGAGAGGCTCTAGCGTCTAGTGACGTAGTGGCAGGTAAAATTCTCGTCACCTCATTTCCCGCTGTAGCATTATTTGATTCAGGTGCTACTCATTCATTCATCTATGCACAATATGCTACACGGATTGGATTAGAGTTTGAGGCATTGCCGGAGAGGATGTATATACTCACTGGCAATGGGCTCGTAGAAGTTAGCAGAGTGCGCTTTTCATGTCCGGTGGAGGTGTATGGGCATTTACTGCCCGCATCATTGATTGAATTCCCTATGGGGAATTTTGATGTCGTTCTTGGCATGGACTGGTTGAGAGACAGTCATGCGACAATTGATTGTAGAGGAGGTAGGGTCATATTCAGCGTTCCTGGGATGGAGCAGTTCATCTTTACTCGAACCTTGAAGAATCAGGCCGGAGGCGTCATCTCAGCAGCAGTGTCAGAGCCAGGACAGATTTCGAGAGTGGTCGAAGATTTTCTCGACGTCTTCCCTGATGAGCTCCCAGGGATACCCCCAGTCTGAGAGGTAGAATTTAGCATTGAGTTGAACCCTGGAACGAGACCTATTGCAGATAGAGTTTACAGAATGTCGCCGTCAGAGCAGGATAAGTTGTATCAACATGAAGAAGAGTTGAAGTCTAAAGGATTCATCCGAGACAGTAAATCGCCCTGGGCCGCGCCAGTGATTCTAGTTCCCAAGAAGGATGGGTCGACGAGGATGTGCATCGACTACCGCAAGCTGAATGCAGTAACAGTGAAGAATAAGTACCCACTACCAAGGATTGATGACCTGTTTGACCAGTTGAGCAAGGCCAGCGTCTTTTCCAAGATCGATCTTCGGTCAGGATACTATCAAGTAAGAGTCCGGGAGCAAGACATACCGAAGACAGCATTCAGATCTAGATATGGGCATTATGAGTTTTTAGTAATGCCCTTTGGACTAACCAACGCCCCCGCAGTATTCATAGATTTAATAAACCGCATCTTTCTGCCGTATTTGGATAAATTTGTGGTGGTGTTCATAGATGACATTCTTGTCTATTCCAGCAGTGAAGAGGAACATGAGAAACATCTTAGGACTGTCTTACAGACATTGAGGGAGCATCAACTTTATGCGAAGCTCGACAAGTGTGAATTCTGGTTAGATCACATTTCGTTCCTGGGGCATGTAATTTCTGGGGCAGGAGTGTCAGTGGATCCGAAGAAGATTGAGGCCGTAGAGCATTGGCCAGTCCCGAGAACGGTTGCAGAAGTGCAGAGTTTCTTAGGATTAGCTGGTTACTACAGAAGGTTCGTGGCGGACTTTGCCAGGATCTCTGCGCCCTTAACGCGTTTAACGCACAAGGACGTAGAGTTTGTTTGGTCAGCTAGCTGTCAGGCATCGTTTGAAGAATTGAAGAAGAGATTGATCTCAGCCCCGATCTTGACGCTTCCAGTAGGAGCGGGAGGCTTTACAGTATATTGTGACGCATCAGGGAAGGGTCTTGGATGTGTATTGATGCAGCACGGAAAAGTGATAGCATATGCGTCTCGGCAGCTTCGAGACCATGAGAAGAATTACCCGACTCACGATTTGGAGTTAGCAGCTGTGGTGTTTTCACTCAAGTTATGGAGGCATTATTTATACGGAGATCGGGTAGAGATCTATACTGATCATAAGAGTTTGAAATACGTATTCACGCAGCGAGATTTGAACATGAGGCAAAGAAGATGGTTAGAACTGCTGAAGGATTTTGATTTAGATCTTCAGTATCATCCAGACAAGGCAAATATAGTTGCAGATACACTGAGTAGGAGAGACAGTGCCTTTATTTTGACCTCGCAGAAGCATATTCTAGAAGACCTTCAGAGTATGGGAATCGAAGTAGTTTTGCCAAGGGATATAGGGAGAATGACCAGTATGCAGATTCAGTCAACCTTAGTAGAGAGGATAAGGGCAGCACAAGCAGGAGATCCACAGATTCAGAAGTTGTGGTCGGAGTGTGAATCAGGCCGTAGAAAGGAGTTAGTGATTCATGAAGATGGTACGCTCAGGTTTGGGAACAGACTCTGTGTACCGAGTGGAGACCTTCGGCAAGAAGTTATGTCCGAAGCTCATAGTTCTATTTACTCCATTCATCCAGGAGGAACGAAGATGTATCGAGATATCAGGCAGTTATTTTGGTGGAATGGCATGAAAAGAGAGATAGCGAGATTTGTATCCAAGTGTCTGGTATGTCAGCAGGTGAAAGCCGAGCAGCAGAGACCAGCAGGATTGCTACAGCCGCTTCCTACCCAGAATGGAAATGGGAGCACATCACGATGGATTTTGTGACCGGTTTACCTAGATCCCCGGCTGGCAAGAATGCAGTCTGGGTAATAGTAGATCGACTCACGAAGGTCGCTCATTTCTTTTCCTTTCGAGTTGGACAGACTACTGAACAGCTAGCAGAAATGTACATGAAGCAGATAGTAAGGCAGCACGGTGTTCCAGTTAGGGAACCAAGTTAAGATTCAGTACTGCTTATCATCCACAAACCGACGGGCAATCAGAAAGAACCATTCAGACATTAGAAGATATGCTACGGGCGTGTACCTTGGATTTTGGCGGATCTTGGGAGGATCACCTTCATCTAGTGGAGTTCTCCTATAACAACAGCTATCAGGCTAGCATTCAGATGGCCCCGTTCGAAGCATTGTACGGAAGGAAGTGCAGGTCCTCTTTGGCATGGGACGACGTCGGAGAACGAAAATTATTGGGGCCAGAGATGATCACGCAGACTGTAGAGATAGTTAAGTTGGTCAGAGAGCGCCTTCGAGTTGCACAGGACCGACATCGTCATTGAGCATATCAGCATCGTAGGCCTCTAGAGTTTAGAGTTGGCGACCAAGTATTTCTGCAGATTTTGCCTACTCGGGGTATCATCAGATTTGGAACCCGGGGAAAGCTTAGTCCAAGATACGTTGGTCCTTTTAAGATTCTCGCTCGGGTAGGCGATGTGGCTTATCGACTTGTCCTTCCGTCTTCGTTAACTGGCATACATGATGTGTTTCATGTGTCCCAATTACGTGGGTATGTCCCGGATCCGAGTCATGTCCTCGATCATTCTGAGTTAGTCGTTGGTACCGACCTAACTTATGAGGAATAACCCGTGTCTATTTTGGACCGGCGAGAGAAGGTACTCAAGAATCGGACGATAAGCCTTGTCCGTGTTTCTTGGAACCATCACTCTTCGGGAGAGTCAACCTGGGAGCGCGAGGACGAGATCAAATCTCGGTATCCGTATTTGTTTGACTAATAAGGTATATTTATTCACCTTATTGACACGATTCCATGCTTATCTGCACCTGCTTGTTTTGCACTTTCTGATGTATGATAATAACTGCTATGATAGTTAACTTGTATATGATTGTGCCTTGCTTGCCCTGATTTCACTATCCTGTCTTGGCTGAAATTTCGAGGACGGAATTTTTCTAAGAAGGGTAGAGATGTCCCTCCCCAATCCTGGAATACGTATTTTAATCCGTAAACCGATAAATTATATTTACCTTGAATTTATACGATATTTATTATGCAGTATTTCTTCATGCATTTCCCAAAAATATTCGACAAATTATTATTTCCTAATTTATTTTCTGCGTTTGGGCCTACAGTTTTGGCTCATTTGGGTAACCTATTCTTGGTTCACCAATGGTTCATCATGAACCCTTTGGTTCATCATGAACCCATGGGTCCAAGATCTTTATATATAACACATCTCATTCTCTCTCCTCTCATTTACTTCCTCTCATTTATTTCCTCCACCAACCAAGGCAAGTACCAACTTGCTCAAGAGATGGATCCATAATTTTGTCAATGATTTCTTACAAAACTATTTGCCAAAACATGTTCTTCTCCTCAATCTATACTAGTTTTGAACTTGAAAATTTCCATTTTGAAGCTTTGATTTTTGTAGATCTAAGTTTTAATCATTTTCGGATTTCCTTGGTCTTGATCTATTTTCGTTGGGGTTTTGTGGGTTTGGATGCTTCCATGTGGAAGAGAATTCCATTTCACCCAAGATGGAACTTTGGAAATCCGGATTTGGAGTTCGGATGGCCAAGTTGTGATGCTTTGAAGCTTTGGGTTCATCCATGGTGTTCTTGCTGTTTGGAGAAGACAGTGAGCAGTGTGCAGAGCTTCTTAGCTCATGCCACTGAGCTGCGCGCGCTCCTTAGTGCTGCGTACGCAGGCTTGGGTACGCTTCCTGTTGGAAGCGTGTCCCTTGCGTGCGTGACTTTTCACGCACGCTGCCTTGTGCAAGCCTGCGTGACTTTTCACGCACGCTGCCTTGTGTAAGCCTGCGTGACTTTTCACGCACGCTGCCTTGTGCAAGCCTGCGTGACTTTTCACGCACGCTGCCTTGTGTGAGCCTGCGTGACTTTTCACGCACGCCGTCTCTTGAGTAAGCCTGCGTGACTTTTCACGCACGCTGCCTTGAGTGAGCCTGCGTGACTTTTCACGCACGCTCCCTTGTGCAAGCCTGCGTGATTTTTCACGCACGCTGCTTTGTGTAAGCCTGCGTGACTTTTCATGCACGCTGCCTTGTGCAAGCCTGCGTGACTTTTCATGCACGCTGCCTTGTGTGAGCTTGCATGACTTTTTACGGACGCCGTCTCTTGAGTATGCCTGCGTGACTTTTCACGCACGCTGCCTTGAGTGAGCCTGCGTGACTTTTCACGCAGCTCCCCTTGAGCGTGCGTGCTTTTGTGCGTACGCTTTTGATATTTTATCAGATAATATATGCCCATTTTATATCCTTACGCCTTTTGTCCCGAGCATGATATGAGCACTAATGTGACCCCGGAGAACAAAGTGTTCCTACCCGATACATGTACCTGAATGTCCCAGTTCTTGTTCATGCTCGACAAATGACTCGTAACTCCACGTGGCGTATTTGCAATGATGCATTACACTAAGGAGGGTAGCACATGTTGACATACTGATTGACATGGATCCTCACTTAGGGTACTCGTACTATAGTACGACCTTTTAGGGGGGTAATCATGCAGGCCATAGCATGAGAGTCCAAGATTTCACCTAGGGCTAAACTAGGCAACTAAATATACTAGATGCATGGGGAGGGCAAAATCCCGAGATCGTGTTACACTAGCCGCCTTGAGATATTGTCTTGACGTGCCGGCTGGTCTCCACGGATACTGTGTCATCCGCAACGAGTGGATGACTGTATCCGATTAATTCCTGCTATATATTATATGTCTTGGCAAGGTGGCCTTGCGAGGGACCTGTGCTCAATGACACCTGTCTACGTGAACCCCTGGGTTGGCTAGCCTTGCTGGAAAGATACGATCTGAGGATTTCCTAATAACATGACGCGAGTATAACCTCGTCCCACTAGAAACTCGTAGACTTGATTGGCCGTGAAAACGACTTGCTTGTATCCTATTACCTTCCGCGAATAACCGAGGAAAGCGGACTATTGTGGTACGTGATCCAACCCATGTTCTTGTTTGATTGTTGGGTTGGTTATCGTACTATGACAGGCTGTGGACCGAAGTTATGAACGGAAGACTTATTCTGGTTGTGAAGTGTTGCTTCTGTGAATGACTGAAGAACATGGTCTATCATGGTACAAGATCCAACCCATGTTCTTGTTTGATTGTTGGGTTGGATATTGTGCTGCGATAGGCTATCGACCAAAGTCACGATCAGGAGGTTTTCTTGTTTATACCTTTTAACTTATGTGAAAGTTATAGAGTACGACACGTCCCGACTCCATGCGGCACCTTTTGTCCTTGTTTGGTTGTAAGGGTGCCATATGGGCTCGAAGATGTTGCACCACCCTATAATAGTAGCATAAGTATTACTATTATCAGTCATTCAATTAGCTGGGTTTTTAATCTTAACTCTTGTGCCCTTTTGGCGGTACTTGCTATTCGGGGCTGACCCCGCTGGTTTTGTTTGGCCAGATCTCGTAGCAGAGCCAGAGGACACGATCTTCCTCCCTGACATCCATGGTGCATACTAGGAGCATGGCGGTTCGGGGACTCGAGTGGGTTTCTTCTCCACCACTCCTGCTTATACTTTTGCGGCGTTTAGCCACCGGCGCCCGTTAGCCGGATTACTTGATATTTTGTGTCAGTACATAATTGTAATTAAACAGACTGCAGCTGTGTATAATTTTGTACTCCTGACTCTCTGAGATAGCTAAATTATAAAGCTAGTCTCTCATGACCATTTTGATGAAGCGTCGGGGACGCCTTACTGCTTTATCTTTAATGTTCATTTAATTGCTGATGTGACTTGATTGATTGAGACATAGAACTCTGTGGGACCATAGGAGACTTGATTGTAGCATGTACCCCCTCGTCTCTCGACAGCCACGATCGCCGTATGACGTTACGTACCTCATATGGAGTAGCTGGCCTAGTCCGTCTCCGTATTTCGGTACTGGGGCGTGACAAGTCGTTGCCTAGTTGGATGCGCATGAGGGGATCAGCGAGCTGACGGCCTCGGGTGATGCGTCTCCAGGAAGTCGATGAACGGTTGTTGACTAAGGCCGTCCCAGGGTGGGAATATCTGAAGTATCTTGCTTGCATGAAGTGAGTCCAAATTGAATTGTCTGTGCGCAGCTTCCACCATAACTTTATGGAGCAGGCGTCGGCGATGTGTTCCAATATGCAGAAGCCCAGACCTCCCTCGAATGTGGGATTGGCCATAGTAGTCCAGCTGGCCCAGTGGTGTTTATCTCTGCCTTGGTTGTGACCCTAGAAGAAGCGGGCGAAGAGGGATTCAAGCGAGGCGAGAACCTTCTTGGGAGGGTTGCAGACCGCCAGGGTATAAATAGGGATGGAGGATAGCACGTGCTTGATCAGAATCAGCTTGCCTCCGGACGAGAGGGTGGCGTTGTGCCTGCCCTCGATCCTTTTCCTGACGGCGCTGATCTTGTTTTTAAAGATACCCGAGTCGGCCTTGCCATAGACCAAAGGGCACCCTAAGTTTGTGAAGGGGGTATGCAGTGGCAAAAGAAGTCATGTTGGAGATCGTCGTAGAGTGGGACCTGTCCGTTTTGTGGTGGATGTAGATGAAGCTCTTATTGTTGTTGATTCTTTGACCGGAGCATCTGGTGTAGCTGTTCAGCGTTTGAAGGACCACCTCGATAGAGCCGATGTCGCCGGAGGAAAAAATGAGGACATCGTCGGCGTAGGCAAGGTGGGTGATAATTAGGCAGCCGGTGGAGGTGTGAAAGTGGTGGAACCGCGGGGTGTAAGGCATGTTCTTGAGGTTCCTGCTGAGGGCCTCAGCAGATATGATGAAGATAGTGGCAGAAAGAGGATCCCCTTGGCGGACTCCACGACTAGCATGGAAGAATCCCTCAGCCTGGCCGTTGATAACGGTGGAGAACCAGAAATTGTTGATGGACCTGAATATGATGTCAATCCATGGTGCAGAGAAGCCAAAATCCCTGAAAACCCATATCATGAATTGCCAGTCGAGGCGGTCGTAGGCTTTCTACATGTCCAGCTTAATTGCGATGTTCCTCCCTCTAGCCGGAAATTTCATGCAAGTGACCATCTCCTGCGCGAGCAGGATGTTGTCCACGATGTTACGCCCTTTCGCGAAGCCGCTCTGCTCCTCGGATATGATTTTGGGCAGGAGATCCGTCATCCGGTTAGCGATAATTTTTGCGATGATTTTGTTGGCAACGTTTCATAGAACAATGGGGCAGAAGTCTTTAAAGGTTTCTGGGTTGTCTTTTTTGGGGATGAGAATGAGATTGGACCTGGATAAGGATTTGGGATATCTAGCTCCTTGGAAGAAGGCAACCGAAGCCTCCAAAAAGTCGGGGCCGATATTATCCCAGCAATGACGGTAGAATACCCCGCTGAAACCGTCCGGACCGGGTGCGCTGTGCTCGTCAAGATCCCAAACCGCGGACTGCACCTCGGCGACGGAAGGGAGGGACAGTAGCTGCGCGGTCTCGTGCTCGGTGATGAGGATAGGGATCTCCGCCAGCACTCCCTCGTCCTTGTAGACCGCTTCTTTGGTGAAGAGATTGGAGAAGAAGTTGGCCGCAGCCTCTTGAATCTTAAGCTGGTCCGTCAGCTGGTTGTCGCTGTTATCGGAGATGCGATGAAGGTTGAGCTGTTGTCTGCGGCCTTTCATGCAGGCGTGGAAGAAGCTGGAGTTGCGGTCCCCTTCATTGTCCCATTTAAGTCTAGCTTTTTGTTTCCAGAATTCCGTTTCGACTTTAAGCCTGGACTTGAGGATAGCTCTGGCGAGGTTAAGCGTGGTCCGCGCTTCGGGGGATCTGTTAGTAACGAAAGAGATCTCAGAGCGAGTAACATCATCTTCCGCATTTTTGATCTCCTGAAAAATGTTGCCGAAAGCTGCCATGCACCACCGAGAGAGAGCCCTGCTCGTGGCTCGCAGTCTGGTCACTATTCTGTGCAGCGGATCAACGTCACCCACTAAGAACCAAGCTGATGCCACCTCGAATTTGAAACTAGGATGATGCCTCCAGAAATCCAGGAATTGGAAAGGTTTCTTGATGCGGTGGGAGTTTTTGCTGATCTCAATGAGAAGGGGTGAGTGATCGAATTTTGTGGTGTTTAGGTGGGAGAGGCTCGAGATGAGGTCCATGTCTGCCCAGTGGCTGTTGATGAGGGCACGGTCTCGTCGGGAGTATTGACACCGGGAGCCTTCCTGCATGTTGCACCAGGTGAAAGTGTTGCCGGAGAAGGGGAGGTGAGCGAGGTGAGTGTTGAAGGTAAAATTGTTGAAGTCATCCATGGCCGGGAGCGGGGGCGGTCATCCTTCGGACTGTTGACACAAAGTCACAGTCAACCAAATATTGATAACTTTGACTAAATAATACTTGTGATAATTCAATACGACACACGACGACTACTTCCAGCTCAAGCCCGACGACAGCTCAGTTTTGCAGATGCAAGTCGTTTTCGAGTCTGTACTTTTATATTTATTGAGTCTAGAATTATTGTAAGATGAGTTATGCTGGGCTCTTGAGACTCAACCCATAACCTATCCAAATCCATAAAGCTCCACATCCAAAATTAGCCCACTAGATCCTTGGACCCATTCTGTGCTCTGGAGACAGAGTTCGGGCCGAACTCTGCCTCCACACAGAGTTCGGGCCGAACTCTGTCCCCTAAATATCAGTACCCTAATTTTTCGGGTTGGCTGGTTGCTAGTTGTCCAACGGCCAAATTTTTGAAAATTCCTACCAGAATTCTGGCCGAATTCTGTCTGATAAAACCCTATAAATAGGCCAAGAATTCTCTCATTTTCAATCATCCAATCTTCTCTTCTCTTCTCTCTTAAGCTCAATATAAGCCATACCCTTCTTCATCTACTAGCCACAAGCTTCCTAAGTATCGAGTGCTCAGCATCTCTCAGTTATGAGTCTTGTGCAAGAGTTCAAGAAGTAGCTTGGAAAATTCCAAGCATCGCCACTGCGATCCATTGTAAGAAGTCGACGTGCTCTTCTGAAGAAAAGGCACGGGGTGTAACTACTATTTCACAAATAGTGGATTTAATCCTGAGCTAGAGTTCTCAGGCCTGGACTAGTCCTCCACAAGGGAAACCAGGTTAAAATCGGCTGTGTTTGCGTATGCTCTCTTGCTCCTTATTTATTTTTCGTATTTACTCTGATTAATTTTAGATTCTGAAAGAGTTGATTTTTTTAATTAGCTATTATTGCTATAACTCTATTCACCCCCCTCTAGAGTTGCCATCTGTTCTTCACGGACTTCTCGGTACTATTTGAGATGATATTGAAGTCGTCCAAGCACATCCGCGGGAGGTTCCGGAAGGAGAGGTGGGTGTCGAGCAGGTCGGCCCAGAGGAGTTTTCGCTCTTGGAAGTCGCAGCTGCCGTGAACGGCGGAGATTAAGGTTCTGTTCCTAAGTTGAGGGTGTACCACCCAGAAGGAGAGAGCTTGGCGGGAGTCCTGAACCATGCCAGATTTGATGCCAGGCCCTGCGAGAATCCAGATGTCGTGACTGCCAGCCAGCGCGGTCGCGAAACCTAGATGAAGTTGGATACCGGTGATCCTTTTCTTAGGGATTTTGGGTTCGATGATCACTAAAATATCGATTTTGTGAATTTTCTTGAGGCTGAGGAGTCTATTCAGCATCGGTTTGTTTGCTATGCCTCTGACGTTCCACGAGAGGATGTTAAACATTAGGTTAGGGGGAGAGGATGGGGAGGTTGAGCTTGGCTGCTGACCTTGTGGTCATGGCCGCTTGCTGATTCTTTTTCTTGTTTTTCTTCTTCTTTTGATTCGAGGAAGATTTCTTGGTGGAAGATTTAAGGTTGTCACCGGCCGCAGTCAAACCAGTAGGTAAGGTCGCACGAACAACGACCACTGAGGAGTAACTCGCTTCCTCGACGTCGTCAAGCGCACACATCGGGTTGTTGCGATCAAGGAAACCAGCGTCCTTGGCTTGCCAGAACCTGCCATTGAGAGGAGAACAAGGGTCGGAGGGGCGTCGGTGAAGGCCGAAAGGAGGGCCGGATCTGCCGTGGACAACTCTAGCCCGACGATAGAATGGCTAGGGTCGTGGGCCGCCACGGGCAGGGCACATGGGTGGCCGCCAAGGGTAATTGGGGGGGAGGGAGAGTGGAGGTGGTGCCCGAGGGCTTGGGGCTAATGTGTGCCTAATGGCGACGTCCGACAAGCATTTGGCATGAAAGCGAAGCTAGTGACTCCGAGGAAGAAAAGAACTCTCCTCAAGATACGGCTAATGTGTGCCTAATGGCGACGTCCGACAAGGTATCAAACGAAACTCTTGACGACTTCACTTTTGATGAACTTGGCGATGCTTTCACCGATTTACTTAGTGATCACAAAAAGGTCATTGGTAAATACAAACATGCCAAGGACAAAATCAAAAGTCATGAAGTCGAAATACAAAGACTTTCTCTATTACTTGATAACATTAGAGACACTACACCCACGGATGTCACTGATGAGGTATCTAAGCTTAAAATAAGCTCACATGATGCCGAGGCACGTATTGAGCAACAAACACAAGAAATCACAGCACTCAACATGGAGCTTGCAGAAGAAAAGAGCAGACACAAGATTTCTATTACTAAGATGCATGGTTTGAATGCTAAGATTACTGAATTGCAAGCTGTCTCTAAGAAACCAGAGACTAAATTGGAAAAATAGGTTGCTCAACCTCAAACCCAATCACATGAGACACACACAAAGCATGACATCACTCATACTAGTCAACCACGTCATCCTCATGCTGCTCATAATCATGCTTACATGTACGCACACTTTCACAAAGGACAAACCACATGCACGTAGAAATAATCATCATATGTCACAAAATCATCATGCTACACATAGATATAATCATCACCATGTTGCACAAAGACACAATCAACATCACTCTACATATAGAAATCATCATGTCATGTCATATAGACAATATCATCATACCATACCATATAGACAATATCACCATGCCACTCCACATAGTCATCATCACCATGCTGAATCTACATATCATCACACTTCTCCTCATTATTCTGCTTATAGACATCATCAGCATGCTCCTAATATAAATAGGAATGCTACATGTACTTATTGTGGTTTACATGGACACATTTTACCTCAATGTAGAATTAGAAGATTAGTAGATAGAAAGATATATGCATGGTTTCCAAAAACTAACTCTTCAGGACCCTCAAGAACTTGGGTACCAAAGGTCACATCTACTCTTGATGTAGGTAGACCTTCCCTTCTCAACTAAGAGTAAGTAGATTCTCGATAGTGGATGCTCGCGGCATATGACGGGAGACGCAAATCTTTTCGCATCACTATCGATGAAGAGAGAAGGATATGTATCCTTCGGCAATAACCTAAAGGGTTATATTATAGGTAATGGCATTATTGGTTATCCTCCCTCTCCCATAATAAAGGATGTCTGTCTAGTGACCGAGTTAAAGCATAACCTGCTCAGCATCAGTCATCTTGCTGACCATGGATATGACATTAACTTTGGACAAAACAAATGCCTTATTTATGATAGGTCAACAGGAGACATTGCTTTTGAAGGGGTGAGAGAGAACAATATTTATATTTTCTATTTGTCTATAGATACTAACAATGCAGGTAGATGCCTATATGCTCATAAAGATGAACGGTTACTTTGGCACCAGCGTCTTGGTCATGCCAATATGGATACTATATCCAGGCTATCGACCAAGAAGCTAGTGAGAGGCTTGCCCGACATCACATTCAAAAAGGACACCGTATGTGCTGAATGTGAGTTGAATAAGGCAACCAAGTCATCTTTTCATTCCATAAACTCTGTAAGCACTACTAGACCCCTGCAACTACTCCATATGGATTTATTTGGCCCTAGTAGAGTAGCCAGTCTTGGTGGAAAACTCTATGCCTTTGTTATTGTTGATGACTTTTCAAGATTTACTTGGGTTTTCTTTCTTACTCATAAAAGTGATGCTATTTCAGTTTTCAAGATCTTTGTTAAGAAAGTTCAAAACGAAAAAGGCTACATGATTACTCGAATTCGAAGTGATCATGGAGGCGAGTTTGAAAATTCTGATTTTGAAAAGTTTTGTGATTCCAAATGGTTTTGATCATGAGTTTTCTTGTCCAAGAACTCCTCAACAAAATGGTATTGTGGAGCGGAAGAATAGGACTCTTGGCGATATAGCTAGAGTCATGTTGAACAAGTTTTCACTTCCAAAATACTTTTGGGCTGAAGCTGTCAGTACAGCATGCCACATTTTAAATAGGGTACTTTTTCGTCCTATTACGAAGAAAACACCCAATGAGCTTTGGTTTGGAAGAACCCCAAATGTTTCTTATTTTAGAGTTTTTGATGTAGATGTTTTATCCTTAACACCAAAGACAACTTAGGCAAATTTGATGCCAAAGCTGACGATGGTATTTTCCTTGGCTATGCTGCCAAGAGTAAGGGATATAGAGTTTTTAACAAACGTTCATTAATTGTGGAAGAGTCTACAAATGTGACTTTTGATGAAGATAACAGTGCAGCAGCTACTCTTGATGATGATGTTGAGCCATCAACTTCTACTCCAATGAATACCACAACCGAAACCAATTCTCTGGAGGGCTTGCCAAAGAAATTCTCTTTCAAGCCATCACATCCAGAAAATTTGGTAATCGGCGAGGTTTCACGTGGAGTAACTACTAGATCATCATTAAGAGACTCTATTGCTAGCATTGCCTTTATTTCACAAATTGAGCCTAAAAATATTTTAGAAGCTTTCAATGATGAATTTTGGATTTCTGCTATACAAGAGGAACTCAACCAATTCGAGAGGAGCCAAGTATGGGAACTCGTTCCTAGACCGGCTAATCACTCGATTATTGGTACTAAATAGGTTTTTAGAAACAAAGTGAATGAAGATGGTTCAGTCACACGCAACAAAGCTCGTCTAATAGCCCAAGGATGCAACCAAGAGGAAGGTATCGACTACGATGAGACTTATGCTCCTGTTGCTAGATTAGAATCCATTCTGATGCTTTGTGCATTTGCAAACTTTCAAAATTTCAAACTATTTCAAATGGATGTTAAAAGTGCTTTCTTGAATGGTTTTATTAAGGAGGAAGTTTATGTAAAACAACTGCCTGGCTTTGAAAATCACAAATTTCCCGACCACGTGTTCAAGCTAAAGAAAGCACTGTATGGCCTCAAACAAGCCCCTAGAACTTGGTATGAACGGCTAAGCAATTTTTTGCTTGAGAAAGGTTATTCAAAAAGAAAAATTGACACTACACTTTTCATAAAATCTTTCAAAGACACTATTCTTTTAGTACAAATATATGTAGATGATATCATTTTTGGTTCTACTGATGAAACTCTTTGTCAAGATTTTGCCAAGTGTATGCAGACCGAGTTTGAGATGAGCATGATGTGGGAGCTCAACTACTTTCTTGGGCTGCAAGTCAAACAAATGTCAAATGGAACCTTCATCTGTTAGTCGAAGTATACAAAGGACATGTTAAAAAAATTCGATCTTGACAACGCCAAACCAATCAGCACTCCTATGGCTATTTCAACCAAACTTGAACCAGATGATAGTGGCAAACCCGTAGATCAACGTAAGTATCGAGGTATGATAGGCAGTCTACTCTATCTTACTGCAAGTCGCCCTGATATTATGTTTAGCGTTTGCCTGTGTGCTAGATATCAAGCAAATCCTAAGGAATCATACATGACCGCGGTTAAGCGTATCTTTCGATACCTTAAGGGTACGGTTACAGTGGGCCTATGGTATCCCAAGTCAACATCATTTGACCTCATTGGTTATTCTGATGCTGACTTCGCCGGATGCAAGGTCGACCGTAAAAGTACGAGCGGTACGTGTCATTTATTAGGAAAAGCTTTAGTCTCTTGGTTTAGCAAGAAGCAGAATTCTGTCATACTATCCACAACAGAAGCTGAATACATCGCAGCTGGGCATTGTTGTGCACAAATTCTGTGGATGAAGCAAACCCTTGAAGACTATAATTTATCTTTCATCCATATTCCAATCTTTTGTGACAACACGAGTGCTATAAATCTGACTAAGAACCCCATTTGTCACTCACGCACGAAGCACATTGAAATTCGTCACCACTTTTTGCGTGATCATCAGCAAAATGGCACGATTAACTTAGAATTTATTGACACTGATCATCAGTTAGCAGACTTCTTCACAAAATCATTATCCGAAGAGCGCTTCAATTTTCTTTGTCGTGAACTTGGAATCTTAGATGAAGCTGTTATAAATTAAAATGAACCTGCATAAATATCGAATATATCGTGATTCTCTTATGATGAACTTGCTATGGGTACAAGCCGAAAGGGCCTTTCTGACAACAAGGCGCAAAAGCCTAAGCGACACGGTGCACTAGTCCTCAAGACTACCACTAGCTGGGATCCGGCCCCTGCAGCTAACCCATGGCAGCTTCAAAATATTGAATTATGATATAATTTCTTGTTTATTATATGGTTCATTTTCATTTATCACATGCTGAAATACTATGATCTCAATTTCATATTGCTGCTTCAAAATCAATTTCTGTTGTTCTTTTTTTACTAATTGGGTCTTTCCTATCTTTATACTCATATCTTATGTTGGTTTGTCTATTACTTAACCAATATTTTTCCTGTTTCTGCCTGATTCCTATTCTGTGACCAGGATCCAGAATTCGGGCCGAACTCTGCCCCTACCAGAGTTCGGGCCGAATTCGGCCTCACTGTTCCAGAATTGGGAACAGCCCCAGCCGTTGATCAAAATGTTGATCCAATGGTCATTAATTGACCCGACCAAGAGAAACCCTTCCCCTATATTCGGTTTCTCTTCCCTCTCCTTCCTTCTTACCACCTTTCCACCTTCTCAAACATAATTCTCTTAAAACCCTAACCCTACTTTCTCTTCTTTTGGACTCCATTCTTCCCCAAAATCAAGGAGAAGGCTTATTTTTCAATTCTCTTCCATAGTTCATCACTATTTTGAGGTATAATTCCTTACTTTTCTATATCTCAATTTCTTTCATTATCTATTGTGTTACGGCTCCTCGTCTGTTAAACTGCGGAAAGAGACTTCGGACAAAGGGAGCATCCTCGTCGAATGCTCCTCCACGCGTTGAGCCGCCCGTTGTACCACCCGTTGCACCGGCCATTGAACATCAAATCCATCCGTTGGTCAATCCTCCACGTCCCAATGATCCAAACACTTACGACGACCGAATTTTTGTATCACTAGATGCCTCAAATGATTGGTTTAGTGATTTTAGGACACGTCCAGTATTTGCGGGATGCCCCATCAACTTTACCATATTCTCACAATATGATGCACTATTTCATGACCTTTGTCTTGATGAACTCGTTACCTCTAATTCGGTCATCTATCGTAGTGCCATTCAAATGTTTTACTGCAACTTGACCCATGATGACACTCATATTTATTCACGAGTTGCGGGAATTGATATCTCCTTTGATGATTTTGAATTGGCCGAATATCTTGAACTTCAAGAGCCTAATTCTTGGGAAAAGCTTGTAGAAGCTAGATCCTTTATCTTTCTCGAAGGAATTTCACTAGAAAGCTTCAAGGATGACCTGTGTAGCCCTAACACACGTCCTCGCAAGCTTTTGGCAAAATTTCTCAATCCTTATTTCTATGAGCTTCATCGGATCATTTTCAACACCATTCTACCCAAAGCGGGTTCTACCGATGAAGTCACTTATTTTGAGATTTTAGCATTGTACCATCTCCACTTTCATGTTCCCTTTAACCTTCCACGCACAATGATGGATTGGATGATCAACTGTAGGAAGAAACCAAGATCTTTGGTTTATGCATTATACCTTCCTATGATCTTTCGTGCGTTCCATGTACCCCTTGATGAGTGTCCATTCTTACCTGCCCCTGCCTTTCTCTCTAAGGCAAGGAGGCTTCAGGCGGCCATTGGCTCACCAGTAGTGTCTGAGCATTCTGATGATGAGCCAGATGCCCCTCCTCTCGGACCGGATCATCCTCCTCCTCCTGCCACTCTTGAGTCTCTTCAGGCCATGCTCCGAGATCGCTTCACTTTGGAGGACGATCGATGGACTCAGCTGGATTATCGGACTACCTTGCAGATGAGTGCTATCAGCAACTCGCTGCATAATATTCGGTAATTTCATGTCTCGTCATCCTTCCATGCCCATTCCTATGGAGCGAGACCCAGGTCGTGAGGGATTCCGTATCGATGACCCTTGGGTTCGTTGCTACATGGATCCGGATGCGGCTTTTGTGGACCCACGTCGCTCCTTTACTGATGCTTCGGACGACGCCGGGCCCTCTCATGCTCGATGATGGATATGCACTACTTGTGATGCTGCTACTGAGGGTCTTAGATTATGTTTATGCATTTTGCTTTAGTTACTTTTGTGTACTTGATTTGTAGTAGACTTCTTATGAGTTGTGCTTTTTGAGACTTTGGCAGTATTATTATCAGTTTCTATGTTATTATGACTCTTGGTTATTATCTTAGTTTATATGCAGTTTTATCTCTTTTTGGTGTGTTTGCCAATTATTATCTATATATCTCATATTGCTACATGCCAAAAGGGAGAGATATGTGTATATTCTGTTCTGTTCTGTTTGGTTTATATGTGCTTTTGGAAGAATATTATTAACAGGCCTGCAAGATTCACAGCATTGTTTATGGGGGACCTATTCTTAAGCTCGGCACTAATTATGGGGGAGCTATTGTCACCCCAGTTTTCAAATTAGGGGTATTTTTGTTATTTTTCAAGTTTTATAATTTTTAGGAATTTTTATTTATTTTATGTGATTTTTTGGGATTTATTTGGATTAGTTTGGATTTTATCCAATTCGGACTACAATTGGAGACCCGGGTAGCCTGGACCCTAATGGTACCCACATACTAGCTGGGCTTGGCCCACATACCATCATAATTAGGTTAGTAATCATAAACCCTATTTCCATGGCTTAATTAGTCATTTTAGAGCTTAATTAGTATTTAGAATTTAAACCGAAACGAACCCGAACCAACCCAACCCAGGTCTATTGGGTTTGGGAGCTTAATCGACTTCACCCAAACCCAATATCCTTCCCCCCACACATGGCCGGCCACAAGAGTAGGAGCCCCCTTTCTTCATCACTAAGAAACATTCTTTCTCTCTAATTTTATTTCTTCTTCCAAGCTCATCTCCTCGAAGCAAGAAACCTATTCTTGTTATGCCTATGATTCTCTATTTATTACTCTTTGGCACTTATTGTCTTCACAATAATTATAGAGGGGGAGATTCTCTACACTTTGCCCCTAGGATTGGTAGGGTTCCCTTAAAATATAGGTTAAGGATTTATTATGGTTTAATCCTTTTTGAGAGTGGTATATATATATATATATATATATATATATATATATATATATATATATATATATGTATATATATATATATATATATATATATATATATATATATATATATATATACATGTGTAAATATGTGTATGTATATGTATCTATATGTATATTTGTGTGTATGTGTGAGATTTATATATATATTTAGATATATATATATATATATACATTTGTGCATGTTTGGGTGTTTTATATAGGTATATATATATATATATATATATATATATATATATATATATATATATATATATATATATATATATATATATATATATATATATATATATATATGTATATTGTATATGTATGTATCAATGCTTAGAGTTGTGCATTAGAACTTATAGTTGTGCATTAGAGCCTTAGAGTTGTGCATGAGAACCTTGTAGTTGTGCAGGAATGCCTTAGAAGTGTGCAGAATGCTATTCAGGAAAAACTGTACAGTAGAGCCTTAAAGGTGAGCAGATGAGCCTTAAAGGTGTACAGAAGTGCCTTAAAGGTGAGCATGAGAGCCTTAAAGGTGTGCAGGTTGTCCCAGTATGCTAAAATCCGAGAAATTGAGTATTTTGTGTGTTGTGCTTTATGTGCGTGTGTAAGGGAAATTGCAGAGTGTGTGTGTGTTTATATATAGATAGATACATGGAGAAGATTAGAAGAAGTTTAAGAATTAGAAGAAGTTAGAAGAATAGGAAGAAAAGTGAGAAATAGGAAATAGAGGGGATCGAGTTAGAGGGCGAAACGGAGCTCGGAGTATCGGAATGAGATGAAACTTTGCGTAGGCCTAGGATACGTGAATTAGATTTTGCGGGTAGGCTCCCGAGTTGAAATCGGGGTCGTAGGGCGCCGGTATCGCGCCGTATCAGTGCGTATCTTAAAATATTCAAGATTTTGGCAATGGGCCGTATCATGGACCGGATGTCCACGTTACCTAGGTATTTTGGTAGGTAATATATGTATAGGCTAGTATCTTACTACCCTAGAGAGATCGGGTCAAAATATCAAGCGTAGGTAGGCTAACTAGATAATCGCCGAAGGTAGAATTTTGCCCTTTTCAAGGGTAAAATAGGTAATTGGCCTATGGCCAAGATGTGAGTTTCGAAGTCCAAGATGGACTTGGATATGGGTTGTAGAGGTTGGTAATAGTTAGAAATAGTCGTCTAGACCTAGTCTTGACCCCGGTTGACCACGGTTGACTTTTTAGACCAAAAGTCAACTATGGGTCAACACTTTACCCAATTTAGTCCCAAATTCCTTTAAACTTGTGTAGTTGACCGAAAGTCAACTATTAGTCACCACTGACCTATGATTGACCTAGAGTTGACCAGAGTTGACTAAAGTTGACCAGAGTTGACCAGTTGACCAAAAGTCAACTGCAAGTCAACTGTTGACTCAAATCGACCTAGATTAATTTTGTTTGACTTGCATTGACCCAGTATGATCTTGCTAGGCCTAATATGACTTAGATTGACCTCGTACAGTCTAGTTTGACGTGTCTTGACCTAGAATGACTTGATAGGATTTAAATTGTCTTGACTTTAATTCCTAAACAGAGTATTGATACGTCTTGTTCTCTATAGGTCCTCGAGACGCTGAATTTGCTCCAGTAGACGTATCATACCATACTACAGGCGAGTACATTCTCTGACACTTTTCCAATTTACGATAACTGTTATAATTCATGTAATTAGTGTAGATATGCTTGTTCTCGACACATTGGTCACACGGATTGGTATTCATGGATCCTGACATGAGATGTTATTCCTCGTTATCTTGGTATATCCTGTGTAAGCCCCTTGTAGTTCTTGTGCAGTATATGGACACCGATTCTCGAGGAGACTTGCTTCCTTCTCGTAGAATCCCGTGTCGTAACGTGTCTTGCTTGGATCCACTCTACCAGTCGAAAACGGGGAGTACTAGTGTAGATGTGTGGTCATATATTGTGAACCTTGTGAATGCCAATCCTACACCACACGTATGATTGGCTAGATCATAACCTTGTGCAGACCCAATCCGGCCACATGTTGTAGCTAGTATTCACACACCTAGATATATGATTCTTGATTCTTGTACATGCCATGATCAGTTTACTTGCCTTGTTCTAGCTCTAATTTTACAGCTTACCTTGCCATAATACTCACATGTACATTCCATAATTTTCTTGAATATACTCTCTGTTTACTGTCTTATAGCTTTTGTCATATCTTGTGAACTGTTGTTAGTAGATTGTACTCGTTCCATCCTGACAGGATATGTTAAAAATATTACAGTTGCTGACGAGGGAGATTATTGTACATACTACGGTCCGGATGACGTAGTGGGCGTAGACTTGGAGACTTTGGTCCAGCAGGGCTTAGCTCCGCCTGGCGAGACCTTACCTATTGCTTAGTTAGAGTAGGTCTTTTATACTGGACTTTGTCTCCAGCTACTTTTGAGACTGTTATTATTATGGATTGTATTAGAGACTTGGACTTGTATATTATTTGGTGTTTGGACTTGACAGGTTATTATTTTATTATCGTCTTATTGTCTTTATCTTTCAGTCTTTACTTTGTTATCTTAGAGTCGTGACTGAGTACTCATATATATATTCATTGCTTGTCCTCCGTTCGGAGTCGACCATATTCTCGACAGGTTTTTGTTATATATATAAACTGTTTAGAGTAGAAAAATCTACAACGTTCTACGCCGATTTTTCGATGAGGGCTGGGCGCTGTCGCGTCACGTGCCCTTTTAGCGGATGCGGGTCGTGACAGCTATGTCGTTATATGTGTCCAAGTATGGTTATTGAATATACAATTATTATTTTGTCAATTATCAATATGGGGGAGATTGTTGACACAAAGTCACAGTCAACCAAATATTGATAACTTTGACTAAATAATACTTGTGATAATTCAATACGACACACGACGACTACTTCCAGCTCAAGCCCGACGACAGCTCAGTTTTGCAGATGCAAGTCATTTTTCGAGTCTGTACTTTTATATTTATTGAGTCTAGAATGATTGTAAGCTGAGTTATGCTGGGCTCTTGAGACTCAACCCATAACCTATCCAAATCCATAAAGCTCCACATCCAAAATCAGCCCACTAGACCCTTGGACCCATTCTGTGCTCTGGAGACAGAGTTCGGGCCGAACTCTGCCTCCACACAGAGTTCGGGCCGAACTCTGTCCCCTAAAAATCAGCACCATAATTTTTAGGGTTGGCTGGTTGCTAGTTGTCCAACGGCCAAATTTTTGAAAATTCCTACCAGAATTCTGGCCGAATTCTGTCTGATAAAACCCTATAAATAGGCCAAGAATTCTCTCATTTTCAATCATCCAATCTTCTCTTCTCTTCTCTCTTAAGCTCAATATAAGCCATACCCTTCTTCATCTACTAGCCACAAGCTTCCTAAGTCTCGAGTGCTCAGCATCTCTCAGTTAGGAGTCTTGTGCAAGCGTTCAAGAAGTAGCTTGGAAAATTCCAAGCATCGCCACTGTGATCCATTGTAAGAAGTTGACGTGCTCTTCTGAAGAAAAGACACGGGATGTAACTACTATTTCACAAATAGTGGATTTAATCCTGAGCTAGAGTTCTCAGGCCTGGACTAGTCCTCCACGAGGGAAACCAGGTTAAAATTGGCTGTGTTTGCGTATGCTCTCTTGCTCCTTATTTATTTTCCACATTTACTCTGATTAATTTTAGATTGTGAAAGAGTTGATTTTTTAATTGGCTATTATTGCTATAACTCTATTCACCCCTCTCTAGAGTTGCCATCTGTTCTTCACGGACTTCTCGGTTCTATTTGAGATGATATTGAAGTCGCCCAAGCACATCCATGGGAGGTTCTGGAAGGAGAGGTGGGTGTCGAGCAGGTCGGCCCAGAGGAGTTTTTGCTCTTGGAAGTCGCAGCTGCCGTGAACGGCGGAGATTAAGGTTCTGTTCCTAAGTTGAGGGTGTTCCACCCAGAAGGAGAGAGCTTGGCGGGAGTCCTGAACTATGCCAGATTTGATGCCAGGCCCTGCGAGAATCCAGATGTCATGACTGCCAGCCAGCGCGGTCGCGAAACCTAGATGAAGTTGGATACCGGTGATCCTTTTCTTAGGGATTTTGGGTTCGATGATCACTAAAATGTCTATTTTGTGAATTTTCTTGAGGCTGAGGAGTCTATTCAGCGTCGGTTTGTTTGCTATGCCTCTGACGTTCCACGAAAGGATGTTAAACATTGGGTTGGGGGGAGAGGATGGGGAGGTTGAGCTTGGCTGCTGACCTTATGGTCATGGCCGCTTGCTGATTCTTTTTCTTGTTTTTCTTCTTCTTCTTTTGATTCGAGGAAGATTTCTTGGTGGAAGATTTAAGGTTGTCACCGGCCGCAGTCAAACCAGTAGGTGAGGATGCACGAACAACGACCACTGAGGAGTAACTCGCTTACTCGACGTCGTCAAGCGCACACATCGGGTTATTGCGATCAAGGAAACCAGCGTCCTTGGCTTGCCAGAACCTGCCATTGAAAGGAGAACAAGGGTCAGGGGGCGTCGGTGAAGGCCGAAAGGAGGGCCGGATCTGCCGTGGACAACTCTAGCCCGACGATAGAATGGCTAGGGTCGTGGGTCGCCACGGGCAGGGTACGAGGGTGGCCGCCAAGGATGATTGGGGGGGAGGGGGAGGTGGTGCCCGAGGGCTTGGGGGAGGTGATGAGGGGGATCTCAGTAGGAGCAGTGCTGGCGCAAGGGGGGGTGGAGGTAGAGGGGAGGCTGTCGGATATGACCGCGGCAGTGCGTGGAGCTTCCGGCTCTGTTTGAGAGATGTTGGCTGAGTCTGGGCATTTTTGGTCGATGGTGCGCTCACAAGGGCTCTCGGGGGAGTAATCTATATCAAGTATGGCAAAGGAGTTAGCGAGGGTGATGGTGGAGGGATTATAGGGGACAATGGCAGAGGCGGACGGGGAGATGGATCTCGAGCGTTGTCGAGAAAGGGTTCCTGTGTGCCGGAGGGGGGGATTGGGTGAGGTGTCTGGCGGGGTAGTGAGGGGGGTGGTGGATGCGACCGGGTCACGACGTTTGCGAGGACCTGGCTTCTTGAGAGCCGGGTTGGCCCGGAAGCAGCGCGACAAGGAATGACCGCTCATCTGGCAATGTTGGCAATAAATAATGTTGTTGTCATACACCAGCGATTGGCTGATGGTCTGATCTCCAAGCTCTATCTCAATCATTTTGGGGGGTTCTTTGACGAGGTCGAGCTCAACACAAATCTTCGCATAGTTGCATTTTGAGAGTTTATGTGTTTCTTCCGCGATGGCGACCAGGGACCCGAAGGAACTGGCAATACGCTTAAGAGCAGCTGCGTGGAAGCACACCAGGGGGAGGTTGGGAAGGGTGACCCATGTGGATACGATCGATGAATCCATAATATGGTTGAATTTGGGTGACCATTTGACGATTTTAGCAATCTGTGAGTCGATTTTGGTGGGGCCCTTGGCCCAAACCAGGTTGCAGTCCTGGTCGGAGGACAGGTGCAGGAACTTGTGTTTGGGGTCGAGAGGTGCGACCCGGTAGGTGTCCAAGAGACCCCAGGCTGCGATTGCCTCCTTCACCCTAGCAATCTTCGGACACCCGGAGGTGAACTTTAGGACGAAGGATTTTAGGAAGGTGGAGGATAGGGAAGAGTTGCCCGCGTCGGAGAAGGGAACGCGGATTGGGTATCCGTCAGATGGAGTAGTGAAAGCGATTTCAGGAAGGACGATCTCCACGGGAGGGGGTGGAAGGACCTTCGCGCGGTCGGGCCGCAAGGCCTCGGCGTAGGAAGGGACACCGGGCGGGACCGGTCCGACTATAGGGGGGAGGGGTGCTGGGGCTGCGGGTGCGCAGCTGGTGTCGGGCGTGGTCGAGATGACAGGACCTCCGGCAACTGACCCGCCAATAAGGGGGTGAAGAAGTCCCAGCGCAAGGGAGGCCAGCGAGATGGGGGGCAGGCCCACATAGTGGGATCCGCCAGGTTTATGGAAGCCCGCGACAGAGAGGGGAGGCTGGCCCACAACGTGGGAGCCTCCGAGCGAGCGTAAAATCCTTCCCGCTACAGAGTGGGAGGGCTGGCCCACTACGTGGGTGCCACCAGGCGCGAAAGCGCCCGAAACCGAGTATGAGGGCTGGCCCACACCGTGGGGGCCCTTAATCCCGAAGGAACTGGCAACCGTGGGGACAAGCTTATCCACACAGTGGAAGCCTGCGCACGTGCCCAGCGCAGGGGGGTTAAGTACTACGGTACCCCCAAAGAGCGTAGCCACGGAGGGACTGAATATGCTGGCCTCCCCAAGCGTAGAGCTGTAAAATACGCTGGCCTCCCCAAGTGTAGAGCTGCAAAATATTTTGGCCTCCACAAGCGTAGAGCTGCACAAGAGAGGGTGCGCTGGCCCGGTCTCCATGGCCGCTGCTTGGCGTGAAGAAAGAGCAACGCCAGCAGTTGCATCGAAATGCGCGTAGCTGAAAAGACGAAGGGCCCCGGGCCAGCTCGGCACGGGAGCCGAGGGGGGAACAAAAGTTCCTGGCTGACCGGCGCTGGGCCCGAGGCCGTACTCGGGGATGAGTACACCACTCCGCGATCGGCCGCGGCCGAGGGGGGCCATACCAAGGCGTAGGGTGCCGGCGGAGCAGGCCCAGAGGGAGTGGCGAGGGGGGAAGCTCGCCGGGGCTGGGGTGGAGCGGCCCCCCGACCAACGAGGGAGAGTTGGTCGGGGGTCCAGGCCGGAAAAGGCGGTGGGGGGGGCGTCGAGTAGGAAGGGAAGGGAGGACGGCGGGAGGATATATATATATATATATATATATATATATATATATATATATATATATATATATATATATATATATATATATATATATATATAATTATGGCGAACATGCCTCCACTGGGGCACGAATTCCGATCACTTGGGCCACGTGCATCTCTCTTAACCACTAGGCTAAAGGTCATTTGCTATATATATATAATTTGTTTTATTTTTCTTCAGTGTGTTAACCAGCTCGATATTTTTTCTCCTGACTGCCACAACCATGAATATGACTATTTCTAGATTACGTGTCTTCATAGTTTGGAAGAAAGATGTTCAGAGTTCGTAAATTCTAGCTCATAGAAAACCATCTTTGGCAGTTGAATACATTGTAGGTTGATTCATAAAAGTACGCCAAGTACACATAAATAAGGAAACATAGACTCTTAAGGAAGGTTTGACGGAATAAATTCGTGAAAATGCATATCAACGAAAAGTTTGCCTAAAGTTCAATCTGAAACACCGGAATGATACTGCCGATTCCAATACTCATATGAAGGATCCGATACATATTCGGATACTATGAACCATGCTAAATATACACATCAACCTCGAATCATTCCTGAATCTTGTGCTAGGGGACACCTACTGGCAGATACTACCCCGAATGGAGGTAAGGAACCCTTTCAATGGATGTTTCTTGAGGGCTTAGTAATAGCAACCAAGGATAAAGAAGCTACAATTAGAAATATGTATATTGTCATTTTTGTGACTCAGAAAACAAGGAGGAGGTTGGTTATCAACAAGTATAACACAATTAATGGTATTTGTCGAAGTGCTCAAAATAAGGGTTCAGAGGTTTGAAAGTCGAAAATATCCTTCGCGATACTCATTAGGGGAGATAATTCTAGCTATACCAAGTCTCTATACATTAGGGCTTCCACACGGTAGGAATACCAAGTCTACCATCTGTATTTGAACCAATAAAAATAAACGAAAATATCTGCCGAACCGAGGGAGGGGACCGTGCGTCAGTCCGATGCTAATGTAGTGACCCCACATTGGACCCAATCCTCCCCTTCGCAAACATTGGCCCCACCCTTTCCAATGGGGCCCCGCCACGTCATCATACACGGTAGGAATACCAAGTCTACCATTTGCATATGAACCTATAAAAATAAATGAAAACATTTGTCGAACCGAGAGAGGGGATGATACGTTAGTCCGAAACTGATGCGACGTCCCCCCATTGGACCCAGTCCCCCCCCCCAACTGCACACAAACATTGGGCCCCACCCCTTCTAATAGTAGGGGCATGTCAGCCTCGGGCCAACATGCGATCCCTACCCTCCTGTAGTGTCCCGCCCCTGCATCGTGTCCCGTTTTTTGTCCACGGGCACGCGATAAAGGAACGTTGTCGCTATCGATTTGGTCAGAATCGATTGATCGGGATCGATTGAATTGATTGAACGTGACCGACTGAATTAAGATCATTTTTTCGTTATGGATTGACTTCTTCGAAATCAAGTCCTATATTCAGCGGGTTGCGCCTCGAGGAGGGACTCTTCGTCTAAGTCGGGAGAGACATCCTGTTGCTCTGCTTTTCTTGCCGTACTTGTTTCTTTGGCTTTGATTTTCTGAATGCATTTTCGTAAATATTTTCGATGGTTTTTATGGCTTGCGTTCTTCTAACTTCGTATTTCATATCGAACTCATTGAATTGGACAGTGTTCTGATCAGTTGATTATGCGATTTCAGGTGATCGCGAAAGCCCGTCTAAGCGCAACCAACCGGTCCCTCGCCTCAATCAACCCAAGGTGAGTGGCTGACCCTTCTCTTCCTTGACCCTTTGGTACTTAAATCAATCGATAACATGTTGCGAATGAAATATTAGAGGTAAATACACGGACATAACTGCTTATTCTATAGACCTGTGCATGCTTTACTTGAATACTCCTGCTATAGAACTGTTACATGTTTTATCGTGTATATTTCCATAAAACTGCAATGATTGATGCCATGAACAAATGCTGCAACAACAAGGCAGAACACAGTGAAACTCGCTAAGTCTATAAAAATGCATATACTATGCTTGAGCAATTATTTTAGTCTAGCACGGTCATGGACAACTTGTGCACAAGGTTTCGCATCCTCAAAAGGCAAGCCGGGGCCACGGAATCGATATGGCCTAGGAGGAATGCAAGATAGCTGTGCTGGATACTAGAACTGGTCATTCGGAACTTTCAACGGGACCGACTACCCATGCTAAAAGGGTCGTCGTCTCGACTAGGCTATACGGCCATGATGGCTTGAATTGCCAGTGACCCCTACCTACACACTATTTACAAGCTTTTGATACAAATTTGATAGGGAAGAACATGGTAAGTTACGCTACAACGACACGCTCTGTCATGGGTAAGATTTTATCGTAATTATGTTATTTGCCTATCGAATGCTTGCATGAATTAGTTAGGAAGACTAGAAAGTTCACAAATTATAGATGCTTGTTCACATAACTTATTACACAAATGAGAGATTGGATTTAATTTAGCCACCTACTAGTACATGTAAACGTACTGATCCTCGTTCTCCACAGGTGCTACGAATCAAGTTGAACGCGTCAGCTAACAAGGTGACGTTCGTGTTTTGAAGCTTTGTTCGCGTGCCGAAGACATCCGTTGAATCCTTTTGAAGACTCTCCAGATCAGTCCAAGAAAGATGTCATGACTTCCTACCATTCCAGGTGGTTTGTAAATGTTGATCTTATAAAAGGGATGTAATGTGTGGAACGACTATCTCATCGTCGTTCGTTTTGAGTCAAGTTGTAAGCCCGTGCGGCATCAAGATATAAATCGAGTCATATAAATGATGTCTATTATCAATAAAGTAAAGTTTCTTCAATATCATATGTGTTGTTCAATTTCTCTGCGTACTCTCTGTATTGTTGTGTTTCGAAAAACCTTATGACTTGCCTTGTGCAGACGCAACTTAGGTTCGCACGATATCACGTCCGGGGGGATGACTATCGATTCTGCAGAATCGAGACTTGACATAATGGTACCAGAGCATGACTTTACGTATTTGGCCTTCCATCTTGAGTCTTGAACCTTTGATCTCATGCTGATAAGATAAGTTGTTTCATACAGTGAGTCCATAACATTTTCGGAAACTAATGAGAGTTGTCTTCTTATTCCAGAACTTGCAGAACCGGTGGAAGTGAACAAAGTGAGCGCTTCAAGTGGCTTGAGTAGCTCCGGGCCGGGCCTTCCGGCAACGCTATGGGGAGGATGTTGCATATGCTAGAAATGTAGTAGAAACAAGTCGTGGCACACCAGTATGAAAGCAAAACTCTGCGCATGTAATCCGAGAAGCGACAGGTCCAATTCGAAGCGCAGTTCAAGATGCAGCAACAGAAGCTTGACACGCTACGAAAACTAGTACAAACGGTAGTGGCCAACAAAAATTTTGCAACGACCCATACTGTCGAACCTGTGGTCCGACCTACTGAAGTCGCACCAAGGGAGCCCACGCCTCAGCCTGCGCCTCAAGGGAATAACACCTTCGAGATATCCAATTTCTTGAAGGCGTTACACACTTCTTTCTCTGGCACAGAAGACGCTTCTCTCGCGATCGACTGGTTAGAAGAGATCGAAGGCAACTTCGAGCTCTATAAGCCCCCTTCCCGAAGAAAATAATAATAATATATTTATTTATTTAGTTTTAAATATTTTTAGTTATACAATGAATTTAAAATCATATGAATATAATTGGCAAAGGGAGTTGTCAACTATTTTCAAATATTTTGTGCTAGGAAAATATATTATGATTTGAAATTCTAGAAAGGTAGTTATAAATATTTTTGGTTAACAGAAGGATTTTTCAAACTATTTTGGAAATATTGTTTAAGTTAGTTTGGTAATTAAATTTATTTTGTTAAAAAAATATTATACTAGATTTGATTTGTAAAATATACGTTACAATATTTGGATGACAACAACTATTATTTTAAATTATAATGATAATCGATTATTTGATTTTAGACTTAAATTTATATGGTTTAAATTACTTGATATCAACGAATACTATCTTTAAATTGTTATGTTGATCGCTTATTTGACTTGAATTTGAAATACGTATGATTCAAACTACAAGATAATATTGAAGGGTTGATTTAAATTAAATATTATTATCTAGTAGTAGATTATGACTAAATTAAATTGTTTATTAGATTTAAATTTAAAGGGGGAAGGTTATCTACTAGAAATCCTACTTCTTATCAAATTAGGAGTTCCCTTCTCTATTTAAAGAGGTAATTCTCCTAATTTTCCTTCTAACCTACTCCACACAAGCAACAATAGACATCTCCACCATTGGGGTTGTACATCGTGTCCGTGTACTCCATCCCTTCCACTATTTTTTTTACATATATATCGTCCTGTTTGCAAAAACAAAAAGTGTTTGATTACAAACTGAAAAGATTACAAAAGTACAATTTGATTTCTAGAAAAGTACAACTGTAGGAATCTGATAGAAGACGATCACTTTATCCCTTGAACGATGCGATGTCGAAGAAGAAAGCCTTTGGAGAGTGTTGCAGCAAGTGCTCAGGAGATTATGATTATTAGTGATACTTTGAAAGTGATTTGGAACTCTATTTATAGAGTTTAGAGATAACTGTTAAGTAGTTATCTTGATTGGCGCATACTGCAATTGGCTCGCCATGCACCCAGTCGTGCGAACGGTTGGTTTAATTGCTTGGACGCGTAGCATTCTGTGATAGAGATACGCTTAGTCGTGGGCAATGTTTTGTATATGTTCTTCGAGATTAGTGGCATACGTGCCACGTCATCTATCTGCTTCTGGATAATTTGATCGAATAGCGCCAACTGTTAAATGATGCTGATCGCTACTTGTTGTTTAGTGCCCTCTGCTTAATATAATGATATTTGATTATCTCGCGCCAACTGCAAATGGCGCGAGGCAGCTGTTAGTCATTATGACAAATCTGACACAACCTTCTCGAGCGTCGCACATTCCGGATTCGAATAAATTTTTCTCGACTGACGTGCTGTCAGTAATGATGACAACCGTTTTAGCTTCTCAAGGAAGCTTTCCATATGTTAGTCAGCACCATCTATGTCCGGTGCTAATTGATGCCGTGCTCCATCCGATGGCCAGCGCCATTTGATGATTTGTGCCCTGGTGCCATTTATGAGTAGCGCATGATGATGATTATACTTTTTAGGCTTCTACAAGTCCCCTTCAAAGTTTTTAAATTTGAAAAGCTTCAAAATTTAGAATACTTTGAATAAGAAGCATTTCTGTGTAATTGGGGCATAACAACATCATAACTGTCGTCGAGTTTTATGCGTGATTCGTGCGACTGTTACGGGTAGTTTTAGGCTATAAATATTCGATAGGAGAGAAAACACTTTTATTCGAATTCTCTTCTTCTCATGCTCTACATTTTCTTCAACTTTCGAAGCTTTCGATCAATCTAAATGGCCCCAAAGAGAACCGCAACTGAGAAAGGGAAGAAAGTTGCCTGAGCCACTTCGCGCGTGCCTCCATTGATGGTGCCGCAGCATGTTATGCCGTCGGCGAGAGTCGAGGAAGCGAACTCCACTCTTGAAGGTTAGAAGACCGATCGGAGAAGATGATAACAGAACGCTCGCGCTATTCGCGCGTAGCGCGATCAAGGGCCATCTGCAAACTATGCCACCTCTTCAAGAGTGTTGGCTAAAAATCAATCATAAAAAATGACGTCCTGCGCCATTTATCATGTCTTAATCATGATGCGCTATCTATTGTAATGCGCAAATCATGTGCTGACTGACTGATGCGCCATTTGATTTGAGAACTGTTACTCTGCATGCGCTAACTGATGACTGTTCTTCATATCCTGCGCATCCATAATTGGCGCAGGGTGTTTCTTTAAGAAAACAATCTTTTCAAGATTTTAACCTTGAATTTTCTTTTGCAGTTGATTTAAGAGAAGACCCTTTTGCTGAGGAATTGGCTTCTGCCTTCCAGGTGTCTGAGTATCAAGAAGATCTCTCTCATGTCCATTTTTCTCAATACGATCTTCTTGAAACGAGGAGAGCTATGCTAAAGTCTCAAGATGACAAGAATTTATTATGTCTTATGAATGATGAACCCCTCATAAGCTTGGACCAGGTTCCCCATAAGAAACCAACTTTCTTGTTTGGCGAAGCTATCAAGAAAGAATCTCAGTCTAAATCGAAGCGGGAAAAGCGAGTCTATCAGAGCAGAAAAATACTAATATATCCCACTGATATGACGAGACATCTGTCTCTATCCCGTTATGCCCATACAAACTATTATCGAAATATGGCATGGGATCTGACTCCTTTTCAACAAGCCAGAGTTGGAACGATATGCCACATACTTGGTCCTCAAAATAGAGACATATTTTTCAGTTTGTGGGAGAGGAATATCACCTACTTGAGAGGCCTAAAACCAAGCTGTGTGCCTCCTGAGGATTCATCTCTGATGATTCCAGTTAGGATACCTTTTTTTGTGAACTTGTTTGCTAAGGCTGAAGGAATGTATTCGGCTCAGAATATGAGATTGACGGGTTTGATGATTCCAGATATCAAACGCTGGAACCAGCTTTCAATCTGGGCTTTGAATAACTTTAGAGACGAGCTGCTTGATTTAGAGCTTTATGAACCCATTTGGACTACTTCCTGCAGAATTCGTACCAATTCTAATTTGTTTTTAGCCTTGATAGAAAAATACAACAGTAGGACGGGCACTTTTGTAACCCCTCTGGGAGAGATAGGCTTCCCCTTCTCGAAATGCAATACCTCTCTCATCTGCCAATGGGTGAAAACCCATATGAAGAGTATGCGCCAACAAATGAAGAATTGGACGCTTTAGTCGAAAAAAATCCAAAAATTATGGCAGTCTCCGACGAGTTGTTATGCCACTTCATGATATGCACCATTCTATACAAGAGTCATACAAAGGGGACGTGTTATTTGTCCAAATGGTTGTATCTATTTTTGGGCCATATCCTGGAAGACAAGGTGCAGGAACACCTAGATTGTGAGCCTCGCTTTTTTGAACCACTTGACCGTAGTACTATCTAGAAATTGATAGAAAGGTCAAGGTATGTTGACAATGAGCTGAAGGAGGATTGGCGTGAGTTTACGGCTGGTAGTCCCATAGAGACTTATATAAGACAAGGTGGTAGACAGATGTCTCGAGAGGCTACTCTGGCAGGTTTTCTCTCATTGTGGCTGCGACGGTTCACGGTCTTTGGAGCTAATGTTGTTGATAGGACCCACCAGGGTGTATTATTCGCCGCTGTGCATTTAGTATTCGGACACAAGATGGACATTCTTTTTGCGATGACTTGCGGGTTGAACGTAGGTCTTCAGTCTTTCACAGATGCCATGATGATGGATCCCAGTACTTGAGACGAGTTTCCTCGTACTGAGATGCCGTATACTTATTTGTTCGGCTGGTTGTTGTTACACAATCCTATTCTGATGGATCTTGCTCTAGGTGTCGTAGGAGGAGACTTCATCAGACGTTATGCCACATCTCGGTGGAAAGTAAACTCTCTTACTAATTGCCGAAAAGCCTTAAATATGGGTTCTGAATTGAGGAACTGTTGTGTTCCTCCACCTCCTGGAACTAAAAATCTTCCTCTTTTGTTCATGGACCTGGAGCTTATGGGTGCTCGTCTACCACTAGTTGCTTTTATTTGGTTGAAGATGATCAGACCCTCTTACCTGATATATCGGTTTGGGGGTGAGTGTTGTCTGGAACCGTATCTGCCTAGCCGATTTGTCCGCCAGTTCTGCTATGATCAAATGCACGTCGGCAACGCAAACACCTGCCTAAAAGCCTCTGGATATCTGATCGATGGTGCTAGAGGGTGGAGATATTATAGTGCCAGGGGTACTAAGGCTACATTCTCAATGCCCTCAGCTACTCTTGAAGTGGGCCCACGTATATTATATACATATATGAACTTTTATACTTTGGCTATTACCTTCTTCGAAGGCTTCAATTTGTCTGATAGTTTTGTTAGTGTCAGATGGTCGAGAGTAGGGGCCAAGACCACCCTAAGGTTCAGAGAGGTTGAGGAAAATGCTCCTACTGATGAACCTCTTGAAGCTACACTTGTCGGCCTACCTGACAAAGTGAATGATCTACTAAAAATCTCTCTCAATAAGCGGAAAGAGAAAGCTCCTACAAAAAGGGCTAGTAAAAGACGAAAAGTTGGGGAATCAACTACCCAATCTGCCCCAGCTAAACCTCCTTCCCCCTAAGGCTCGAGGAAAAAGAAGAAGAAGCAGTTGTTATTACTGAATAGCCCGCAGCGAGGATGAGAATCCAAATACGATAGGTTGAAACAGGGATTTCTTCTGGAGGAACGAGGACAACTCCTTCTTCAATCCTAAAAGAAAGCAGAATTTCTACTGAAGAGACTAGTAGAGGGCCGGATGTGTGGGATGAACCTTCTGGATTTGAGGGATCTCCTCCAATATCGCTCAAGCACAAAACAAGGAGAAAACTATTGGTAACCGAAGTTGTGCAGCAAGAAACTACAACTTCGTTTACTCCCTCAGTGCTGGGGCAGACTCCTGGTCAACCAGAATCGTCATTGCCGTTGCAAGATCCACTGTCCCCGAAAGGTGATACTCCTGCCCTTCCAGATATTAATCATTGGGCATTTGTGTTGATATGTATGTTTTTATTTGTAGAGACTCTAACAACGAATATTCTGGCTCCAAATGTTGTAGCGGATACTCCTTCGGTTCCTATTTCGAAACTAGTATTTATGAGGATTACCGTTCCTGTGACTGCACTTGCCACGGCCGGAATAATATTTCTATCCCCTAATGATGATCCTCCGGAAGTCACAACTCCTAAAGAAACATTACCTTCACAGGACATTCCGAGTGTTCCAGCTCCCTTTATAGGCCAAACTCTTGTACTCTCTCGAGAAGACAAGGAGATGATAGAAGCGCTAGATGGCTGCGACTTTGATGACGATCTGATTAAAGAAGAACCCATAGATGCTTCTTCTGATCTTGATAAAGCTGAAGTAAGCCAAGGTCCAAAGATGACCCAGAAAGATCAGGACTTGACGGCCAATGATGGCCATATTGTTGTTGAGAATGAAAATGAGGGCCATCAGAGCCCAAAAGATGACAATCATAATCTCAATGAACCATAAGGCGATAAGAATTTTAATTTTGATATTGAGGGTGATAAAAGCCCAGGTGATGAAGATAATGACGAAGGCCTTACCTAAGGTCTTGAGAATGTTGAGGGTGACAAAAACCCTGAAGAAGTTAATGTTGAGGGGATTCAATCCTCAGCTGAATGCGTCTTTGAAATAGAGGGGGCAGAGGTGGCAGCCCCAAGTGACCAGGCTGAATTCGGGGCTGGGAGCAGCCATTTCATGTTATGTGGTTCTGAAGCTAGGAGCAGTCAGACGACCGTCTCTGAGAACAACATGGCGAGGCTCATTACAGAACAAGACACTACACCTCGTAAGCTGCCATATTCAGGTAAATTTATGACTTTATTTACCATTTCTTCTTTGATAATGTATAATGATTATGCTTTTGATTGTAGAGGGTCACGTGGGGACTATTGCTGTTAAGTTCCACCATGGCTCCCCTGGACTTGAGGACTCATATTGCGGAAAGAAGTTCTTCAAGGATGCCTGCGCCAAAATCTTCCGGTGCACAAGCTGCGATCAATCCATCTTTTATAGAAGGAGGAGTTCTTGGCGAGGTGGCGACACCGGGCATATCAGCGATGACAAATAGCCTCGTCGAGACTTATACAAGTGCCTTCTTTCCTTTTCTTAATACTTTTATTCAGATGGCCTTGGAGAAAAGCTACCCTTATGAATCAGTAAGGAGAACTGCCGCTTTTACGATTAAAGTAATACGCAATATCGGCGATACTGAAAGAGTCAGCTTTTTGGAGCTTATCTTGGATGCACTTGAAGAGCCTATCAAGTCTTATCAGGACTTGACAAGAGGCACCATTCAGAGACTCGTGGATGCAAAGTGTGAGTTAATGGCTTGTGAATATGAGGTACGACAGGTAGCCCAGAAAGATTCTGTAGTTGCCTTCACAGTACGATCTGGAGAAATAAAAACGAACATTGTCGAAACTACCTCTGCCGTTGAGCGTTACAAGACTGAAGTCGCAGAGAAAGAGAAATAAGCAGCTGAATGCCGAACTCGTCTTCAATAACTAGAAGCTGAGATGGCCAAGCTTCGCGAGGCGATCACAACAGCCAAGAAGCATGAAGAAGAAGTGCTTGAACTGCATCAAGTTGTCGCAAGTCGTCTGGATGATCTAATGAGGCAGTGAGATGAATTCGTTCAAATTCAAGGTGCAGAAATTGAATGCCAAGTTAACTTACTGCAACCTTTTGACCCAGAGTCCTGGAGAGACTTGGCTAGGAAAAGGGTGATTGAACAGAGTGGAGCGAGCCGAATATTTGAAGAGGCTAATCATCGACCTTAGCACCCAGCCTTCCAAATAAAGTTATCTGATTTTAACAACTTTTTCTGTTTTGCTGAATGATTTGATGAATGTAATGATTTTTTGCATTTACTCGTCATTGAATGAAAATTGATGATCTTTTTGTGGCTCTATTACTTATTACTTATCTATTTGAGTCACAAGCAATAGATAGGAATAAGAAATATGTTCAGAGGTACTGGACATGACATATCTCTTGAAAATAATAATACTTTATTATATCTGTTCAAAGGTAATATGGACATGACAGAATATAACTTAAAATATTGTTATTTCTTAGACGACATCATCAGAGGTAATGTGGACGTGACATAGATAGCAGAATTCAAAGGTAATGTGGACGTGAATTCGTATATCTGTTGTTTATCCATAGGTCAACTGGGACTTAAGGATATGATCTCTCTTAAAATAGTAGGGTTTCAAAAGATGATATTTGTGATAATGTAGTAGATGTTGCGGATCAATGAAGATGTATCATAAAATCTGGATAGACTCCGCTAGGGATTTCAAAGATTTGAAGTATGTACAATATTTTTCAAAAAATATAGTACACACTTTCAAACATGTTACTTCTTCAGGAATTTGCCGTTGATAGGCATCATAGCGATTTGACCATTCATATCTGACAGTTGATAAGCTTTGTTCGAGAAAACTTTGCTTATAATGTAGGAACCTTCCCACTTTGGTTCGAACTTGCCCTTACCCATGTGTGTCATAGTCATAGGACGTCTAACAGTAAGGACTAGCTCACCTTTTTGAAATGCTCGTACTTTGACTTTATGGTTGAAGGCTTTTGAGATACGGGCTTGATATAGCTCGATGTGTTGTTGAGCTAGTACCCGCTTCTCGTCAAGTGCTTCAAGCTCATGAAGCCGAAGATGGTCATTATTTTCTGTTGTGAGCTCGTTAGAAATGACAATCCTTAGAGAAGGGATTTGAATCTCCAATGGCAGGACACCTTCGCATCCATATACCAAAGAGAAAGGTGTACAACCAATCGGAGTGCGTATGGTAGTATGGTAGGCCCATAGACATTCTCCAAGCTTTTCGCTTCAGTCACATTTATTGGTGGAAATAAACGTATTGAGAATCTTGATGATTGTTTTGTTGAACGCTTCCGCCAAACCATTAGCTGCGGGATTATACACCGTCGAAGCAACATTGTTGATCCGATTGTCATCACAGAATTGAGTGAACTTCTGATTGATGAATTGAGGTCCATTATCATGGATAATTCGTTGATGAACACCAAATATGTAGATCACATAATATTTTATTGAAGTTGATGACACTACTTGTCTTGACTTCGGCTAAAGGTATAGCTTCTTCTCACTTTGAGAAGTAATCGATTATAGCTAGGATAAACCGATGTCCTCGGGATGAAGACGGATTAATAGGACCAACGACATCCATGCCCCAATCTTCGAAGGGCCATGATGCTGCAGTCGGATGCAGGAATTCTGATGGTTGATGAATAAAATCTGTATGGTTTTGGCATGCTCGGCATTTTCTTGAATATTCAACAACATCTGACACCATGGTTGGCTAATAATCTCCTATGCGTCAGATCCGATCCTGTAGCTTAGGACCAGGCTGATGTGCACCACAGACACCGTTGTGGGCTTCACGTAGTATCTGTTTTCATTTATTTCCTGCAAGACAGCATAAGAGCATACCGTCAAATGATCGCCTGCATAGTGTTTTGGAGTATGATTATAGTAGAATCGGAGTTATCGTCGACGGATCATTGTGGCTTATTTAGGATCTTCAGGTAAGATGTCATGTACCGTGAAGTCAATGAAGGAAGCTCTCCAGTCTTCACTCGCGGTGCAAATCTCGACTAAATTATTGGATTGCAGATGCAAATTATTCTCGATGTAGAATAATTTTTTGTTAGTGATGACGATGATCTGTTGTCTTTTCACAGTGATCACTAATACTACTGCTAGATTAGCAAGCGCATCGGCTTCTGTATTACAAGCTCGGCGTACATGTTCAATGACGAAGTCTTTGAATGATGTAGCCAGTTTGACTGCTGCTTTATATTATGGAACGATATCTTGATGCCGAACTTCATATGTACCTCTAACCTGATTGACAATCAATTTAGAGTCTCCGTATACTTCAGGTATTCGATATCCATCTGTTTAGCTAATTGGAGACCGATGAGTAGAGCCTTATAATCAGCGACATTGTTAGAGCATGGCTCGTCTAGGGAATAGGCTCTCTGATGACCAGTCCTTTTGGTGATACCAGAACGATTCCAACTCCAGCGACGATAGTGCCTTTGGGTTCGATTTTGGATGCACCATCGAAGAATAGACGCCAATTAAAGATTCCTTTTGAAATCATGTTAGATTTTAGAGTTTCATCAGGAATTTTATCATAGAGTTTAGAAGTCTCAGGAATTGGATGAGCAGCCAGGAAGTCAGCTAGGGCTTGACCCTTAATAGACTTTTATGGGACATATACCATATCATATTGTGCTAGTAGTATGGCCCATGTAGCGAGTCTGGAATTGAGTGTACTGAGATTTTTTTTATCAAGACTCGAAGAGGGTTGACTCTGGAGATGACATGAATGGTCTGACCCGTGATATAATATCGCATTTTTTGGACAGAGATCATCAGGGCTAAACATTCTTTCTCTACTGGGATTTTTCAATGTTCAGCACCGACCATCGTACGACTGAGATAATAGATGGCCTGCTCATGACCTTTTTTGTTCTTCTGGGCGAATAGGGCACCTAAAGAATGATCCATTGCTCGAACATACATCAAGAAGGGTATTCCTGTGACTGGAGGCACTAGGACTGGAGGGTTCATCAAATATCGCTTTATGGCTTCAAATTCTTGCTGGCATTCTTTAGTCCATACAAAAGATACACCTTTCTTCATTAGTTGAGTGAACGGTCTGCAGCGTCCAAAGAGATTTGAGATAAATCTCCTAATGTACGCAAGCCGTCCCTGGAATCCTCGTAGCTCTTTTAGGTTGCATGGATGATGCATCTCTTTAATGGCTTTGACTTTTTTGGGATCAACGTATATACCTTAGAGGTAATAACGAATCCGAAGAATTTTCTACTAGAGACTCCCAGGAATGACTTGGTGGGATTTATCTTAAGTTGATGCTGGCACATTAGATCGAAGATGGTTCTTAAGTCTTGGACGTGATCTTCCTTTAGACGACTTTTGACAGCAATATCATCAACATAGCATTTGACTATCTTCCTTAAATGTTCGCAAAAGATGGTGCTCATGACTTGCTGATAAGTTGTACCAATATTCTTACGACCAAACAACATGACTGTGTAATAGTAGACTCCTAAAGGAGTACGAAAAGATATATATTTTTCATCTTCGGGGTTCATCCTGATCTGATTGTATCCAGAGAATCCATCCATGAAAGACATCCGCTCGAACCCGCAAGTATTGTCGATCATGACATCAGTGATCGGAAGATGGAACTCATCCTTAGGACAAGCTTCATTAAGGTCTCTAAAGTCAATACAGACTCGGACCTTCCCTTTTTTTATAACTAGGACAACATTAGCCACCCAGTTCGGATGTTATTCTCTGACAAAGTCGCAAGCGATGAGCTTCTTGACTTCAGCTTCTATAGCGTCCGTCATATCAGGTCAAAATCGACGCTGTTGTTGTTTGACTGGCCTAGCATTTGGCAGAATATTGAGCTTGTGGGTAGCGATCTAAGGATCTAAATTCGGCATATTTTCATAACTCCAGGCGAATACGTCAATGTATTCCCGAATAAGCTGAATCATTTCCTATTTTTCTGTTTCAGGAAGACTTTTGCTGATGAAGATTGGCCTTGGAGAAGTTTCGTCTCCGATATCGACTGGACTAATTGATCTTTAGTAGGTGGTTCACGTTGCTCGAAGCAAAGTTTCCGTTGGGTATCCATCTTTTGTGCCTAAGGATCAGATTCAGGGGCTTCAGCGACGTCGTCATCATCTTCTGAGGACTCAGCGGTCACCATATTGGAAGATAGGGTCACTCGATGGACATGCCCTACACTGGTATCTGAATCCTATGAGGCAGCGTCAGAAGAGTTGTATCTCTCCTCTTTGTCAGACTCAGAGGCATCTGGGTCACGATCGACGTAGTGTAGCCTAACCTATGCTTTATTTTATTATAATATTGTAGTGACTTCCCTTTTGGAGCATGTATACGAATAGGAGTTTGCCTTTCCCTACCACCGTTGAGGCCAAATTTGAAGTTGTAGCCCATCTTTTGGATGATGTTCTTCAATTTTTGACTGTAACGATGTAGTTGAAGTCGTCCATTATCGTCATTTTTAGCATCGCTATCGGATGTAGCTTTTGATTCAATCCTTTGCTGAAGAGAATATGATGTTCATCCTTCTTGCAGGAGGGAACCAGAAAGAATGAATCTTGTACTGATTCAATTGATACTTCATCTTGAAGAGGTTGAACTGCTCCCAATATAAGGGGTTCAAAGTTATCCACGATTTCTAGATAACATCAAGTGTAAGAATTGACATCGATATACTGCAAAGGAGATGCTACTTTATTGATATTTATATCATTATTTACAACAGTACTTTTAACCTTAGCCGATGGCTTACTAAGATTGATAACAAGAGAAGGAGAAGGCTTGTTACGACGAAGGTCAATAACAAGAGGCTCGTAAGATGTGAGCTCCCCACGCTCCACCTTTTTAGCAGGAGGATGCTTGATAGAAGAAGAGAGATTGATTGTCAACGTCTGAGAAGATGAAGGACGAGAAGTGCGTCCTTTGATCGGAATTACCAGGACGTCATCCGGACTTTTTTTCGGTCTTCTTCGGTGTCCATGGCCAGCAGACTTTCATAAACTCCTCTTTGTACATTTTGGAGTCAGTAAAATATTCCTCGATGTCTCGGAAGGGATGAAGATCAGCCACTTCTTTCTGGACTTCTCCGTTATCATCGACATACTTGAAGCATCGATGGAGAGTGGATGGCACGATGTTATGTTCATGCAACCATGGTCTTCCCAACAAGATGTTGTAGGAGACATGATTGTCAATCACATAGAATGTGACCTTCGTACGAAGATTGCCAATTTCGACTTTTAGGAGAATCTTTTCCAATGGTTCGCTTCTCCCGGAATTGAACCCCAAAATAGTCGTGATTGTTGTAGAGAGGTTATGAACTAGGATCTTCAGCGCATCCAATAGAGTCTTTGGCATAATGCTGAGTACAGATCCTGGGTCGACTAGAATGCGATCGACCTTCATGTTGCCGACATATCCCTTATAGTAGAGAGGTCGGTTATGTCGACTATCCTCTTGGGTTTCCCTTGAGAGACACAAGAGTTCAAAAATCGATAACCTTATCGGAGTATTGGCTAGTTGAGCCAATATGTCAAAATTATATGGCTTTTCAAGTCCAAGAGGTGGAGTTTTCTTCAAAGTTATCAAAGTGAACTGGTTGTTTACCTTTATCAGCTGCTGTTGGTTTGGGAAGAATTGGTTCCGCTTGAGGCGACGACGCTGAAGAAACATTGACAGCAGGTGAAGAAGATGCTGAAGGAGGAGTGACTGCATTATCTTGTCCTTCTGGATAGTCTCTGAGATAGAGCCTCCAAGATCGAGTACCAGTCATGGCTTCTTTTTCTAGAACTGGTGCGAAGGAAACCATGTTACAGTTCTTCATCTGAGTCTTGCTTCTAGAAGAATTTTTTTGGAGAGATAAAGGATCTGTCCAGAATCCCAGACCAATACGGGACTAATTATGTTGAAGACATAGGGAAAGAGGTATAGGAGAACCTTTTCCGTCATTCAAGCCAGGAGCTTTCTATAGATCATATCCTATCTTTGTCATCAGTTCACAGGACTGTTGACTGTATAGATAGAGTGCTGGTCGGTAATTGATTTCTGGCTTCAGTATTACCATTTCGGCAGAAGGAAATATAGCCGGCGCTGGAATGAAGGTTGCATCCAAATGTGGGAGATGACCACCCAGTGATGTCACATGACATGACTTTTGCTTGGTTGCCTTTCTTGGCTTTGTAGAGGTAGCAGGTATCTTTGATTCAAATTCAGCCATTAAATCGGGGTGAATCTACATGATCTCCCTTTTGTCAGTTGATAGGGGTACAAGACCGTCACTTCGTGCTGGTGGAAGGTTGATGATCTCCAGAGTAGCTTTTGGAACGGGGATGACTCCATCCTGCACAAGTTGAGCAGGAAAGTCGCCAAATTGTAGGGACGACATTGGCAGGCACGGTCTTCTCATCTTGCTGAAGAGTGATTGCCTTGGCGTTGATTAGTTCCTGGATCTTTCCTTTGAGTACGTAATACGCCCTGGTTGGATATCCCAAGAGCCTGTGATACACGAAGTATTTGGGATTGTCAGTCTTACCTACTTCATATGGCCGTTTTGCTTCGGGTAGTTGAAGTTTGTTGCTTTTGATCAGAGAATCAAATATGCTCATGATGTCATCCTCGTCAAAGGAACATTCCTCTTTAGGACGCGGTGCTCTCTGTGGGGGTGTCGTCATAGTAGGTGTTGACTGACCCATATTGACAGCTAAAGCTTTTTTGCTTTTCACATTGATGGCCAAAGCTTCTTTACCTTTGCGATTGTTCTGACGACCACCACTGTTGGTTGCAGAATGTTCATCTTTATCAAGATTAGGCATCTGGATGCTTAACTATTTGAATTTATCAGCATTGTCCTCGACTTTCCTGACACTTACTACGAAGAAGGCCCAGCCTTAGAATTGCGTAGGTCCGGTCCACATGCTAAATATAGGTAACAAGTTTTATTTACATGTATCTATAGTCAATGCATTTGGAGTACCTAGAGGCATTTTGAGTGCCTCATGACGGAAGCTCTCGATGAACGTTCAGCAGTTTCATCAGGTCGTTGTTTGATTTTAATGAGGGTCGACATAGTCATGTCGTTTGTTCCCACATAGAATCGTTCGAGGAACATTTGCTTGAATCCTGTAAAAGATGTTATGCAACCATCTGGCAAGCTACGATACCAGTTTTAGGCCGCACCTGACAAGAACCCGACAAATACTCTAGTGAGTAGAGGATCGTTCGGTTGGAGTTGATCAGTCATTACCTCAACATGGTTGAGATACTGACTCGGGGATGAGCTGCCGTCAAACAGCATGATGGTTGGTGGCTTGTACTTAGATGGAAACGAGACTTCCTTCCACTCTACAGGATAAGGTTGTCTGATTCCCAACTTTTGCAAACCATCCTTCTGCTTGAAGGCTTCGAACTGGTTACATAGAAACTTTACCGCTTCAAGTGGATCTCCTAAGGCTTGGAGAGCAGTAGACTGAGTCGGTGTGTTAGGAGACGGAACCGCATGATATGGACCACCCCAGCACCAGACTGAATTGGAGTAGCCTGAGCTGGCATGGTAGTATTGTGAGGAGATTGTACCCCCAGACCAGCGTTGACAGGGGTAGATCCTGCTATGTGCTCCTGGGTTGGAATTGGATTCGCAATCGGTGGAACAGTGTGTTATTCTATGATCACAGCATGCATACTTGCAACCATTTTAGCCATGGTTTTCAAGTTAGCCTCTAACATAGCAATCCTCTGCTCTTGACTGCCGGAGCTTGATGCATCTTGTTCTTCATTAGTGACATAAGCACTCACTTCTCTGGCTAGCGATGATGAACTAGTAGAAAAGATAGTCCGCTCAGAGCTCTTGCTATCGGCATCGAAGTCGCGTAGGGAACTACCTCCAGAATGAGGAGTGGAAAGATTTTTTGACCGAGGAAATTTCGGTCAGAATCAGGAAGATTCCTTTGGTCGATTGTTTTTTGGTCGGAAGAAAGATTCCTTTGACCGATTATTTCTTGGTCGGAAGGAAGATTCTTTTGACCGATTGCGTCTTGGTCGGAAGGAAGATTCCTTTGACGGATTGTTTCTTGGTCAGAATCAAGAAGATTTCTTTGACCGAAGACATCTCCAAGACTAGGAGAAGGAAGATTTCTTTGACCGAGTAGGTCTCGGCCTCTTGATCTTTTATTCTGGTAGACCCCTTCACCGGAGTCACGGATACGAACAAGGTATTATTGACTGGAATTGCGAGATGCATTACGTCTTGGACGTTTTCCACCCCAGTACTCCGGGACGTTATGTTGACTGAAGCATATAACAATTCATCTTCGTCCACCATAATGAGTTTAGAAGTTCGAATGTAGTTCAAATGGTCAAAGACAGACCATTTAGCTGATTAACAACAAGATTTGATCACTACTTCATGGTGATGATTACAGTGGTGTTCCTGATGTGGAGTTACATGTGGATGAGATGGTCCTATGATCTTTCGTTTTTGTACAAGAAGTTTATGCAGGCTAGTTACAGTGACAGGATAATGAGAAGTCGGAGGCACATATTCCTTGATGATGTTAGGAACATGGTTCTGGTTCTTGAGATGCCTTGTTCCATGTGTGTACAGAGAAGTACTGTGTTCATTGGCATAGGTAAGAGGATTCTTGATTTGAGAAACTCTCCATGTGCACAATTTAGTAAGTGGTGCAGATTGTGCTTGATGTGGACTTGATGTTGTTCTGTACTGATTAAGGCAACTGCGCATGTCAGAGTCATGCGCCACTTGGCTGTTTGACTGAGATACCATCAGTTTGCCCTACTTTGTCTTTGATATACGCATGATAGGAAGATCTTGGCTCTGGCTTGGTTGGCGCTGGCATGTGGAGTGGGCAGGAAGCCCTGTTGTTCTGTGCAAATTGTTCTAGTGCGTTTGGCACGGCACAAATGAGTAGCAAGAAACAGACTTCGAGTAGAGTCTAATTTCTTGGCGTCGATTTGATTATCTCTGTCAAGAAAAGTAGAGTTTCTACTCAGAAGCATTCTCGTATTGATTGGCACAGAGGCACAATCAAATGCATTTTCCACCGAGTTTAGGACTGGGCAAGGATAAGGAGAGGCCATTGGGCGCTTTTCTTGGTTCTTTGCTGGGGCAGTAATATGTAACTTCTCCACCAAGTTAGAACTGGAAAGATGTGAGGATTCGCCAAAGAGCATTTTTCTTTGTTCTATGTAGAGGCAGTGGTTGGCGCACTCTTCACTGAGTTTAGAACTATGGAGAAAGAAGGAGTAGCCATGTGGCGTTGTTCCTTGGTTGGCGCCAAGGCAGTGGTTGGCGCACCCTCTACCAATTTCAGAATTGGTAAGGAAGGAGTGACTACAGAGCTTTTCTCCATGCTTGGCGCAGAAATCATGATTGGTGCATTAGAGGACTTTGGAGTGCAGATGGCGCGCACCTTGTTTTTGGCAGCAACAGTGGTGGAGCGTCTATCACCCCCAGAACCAATTATGGCTTCGTAGGCAGTTTGGTTGATTTTCATGACCAAAGTCTTCTGCGTCGTGCCGACCGACGCAACATTGCATTGGATTGTTACTTTCTCGTCGGAGGAGAAAGTCGTCCCCAGCAGACTCGCCGTTTTGTTTGCAAAAATAAAAAGTGTTTGATTACAAACTGAGAAGAGTACAAGAGTACAATATAATTTTTAAGAAAGTACAACTGTAGGAATCTGATCAGAAGACGATCACTTTATCCATTGGGTGATGTGATGTCGAAGAAGAAAGCCTTTGGAGAGTGCTGCAGCAAGTGCTCAGGTGATTATGATCATTAGTGATGCTTTGAAAGTGATTTGGAACTCTACTTATAAAGTTTAGAGATAGCTGTTAAGTAGTTATCCTGTTTGGCGCACACTGCAATTGGCGCACCATTCATCCAGTCGTGCGAATGGTTGGTTTAACGGCTTGGATGCGTAGCATTCGGTGATAGAGATGCGCTTGGTCATGGACAATGTCACATACATGTTCTTCGAGATTAGTGACATACACGCCACATCATCTAACTACTTCTGGATAATTTGATCGAATAGCGCCAACTGTTAAATGGAGCCGAGTACTACTTGTTGTTTAGTGCCCTCTGCTTAATAAAATAATTTTTGATTATCTTGTGCCGACTGCAAATGGCACGAGGCAGTTGTCAGTCATTATGACGAATCTGACACAATCTTCTCGAGCGTCGCGCATTCGAAATTCGAACGAATTTTACTCGACTGACGTGCTGTCTGTAATAATAACAACTATTTTAGGTTCTCAAGGAAGCTTGCCACGTGTGGGTCAGCGCCGTCTATGTCCGGCGCCAATTGATGCCGTACGCCATCCGATGGCCAGCACCATTTGATAATTTGTGCCCTGGCACCATTTATGAGTAGCGCATGATGATGATTATACTTTTTAAGCTTCTACACTTTCGCCGTTTTCGAATACCAGGACACAACCCGACCAGCCCTGACGCAGAACCAAATCTGAAATCCTAATCCATGCTCAATGGCCGCCACCCCGGCTGTCCTGTGCGTCGCCAGAACCACCCGCCTTGTCCATTCTCTCCAATGACCGATATCCTCCGTTCATCCCCTTTCTACAACAACCCCTCAACACCAAGACGTCACCACCACCTCCTTTCCCCTGAACCGCGACCATCAACCTGGTCGTCACAGCCACCCTCACCCCTTCACCAATCGCCACCGCCATCTTCACCCGCCACTGAGCCAGCCGCCCGCTTCCTCGTCACCTCCCCTGTCCCACCATTTTTGACTTGACTGTTTCTCGACCAAACCCCGTGCTTCGATAACCCAGACCACTCCGCAGCGACGACTGCCCTCCTCGCCCCTCATGCCGAAACCTAGCCGACAGCCATGAGCCATGGTGGGAACCGCCAAACCCGACGCCCTGCTCTCAATCCCGCGGTGAGTTCTCGAGCTCCTCTCTTCCTTTTTCTTTTCCTTCTCCTTCTATGTATTTTTCATTTAAGAGAGAGTCTTCTCTCTCTGATTCTCTTCCTGTTAGTAAAAACCAGAAAAATCCCTTCTCCTAACTCTCTATTTCTTTGTTATAGAGATAATACACATCAGTAGTTTTATTGTATTTCTGTTTTATTTTTTCTTTTCTTTGATTTACTTGGGTTGTGTATAAATGAAGTTGGGCCGGGTCCAGTAGGTGCTATGGAATGGACCAGCGGGCCTGAACCTGTGGGCTGAGCAAGTTAATTTTGGTATACTTTTGTATTATACTGTTATAAGTAGTAATTTATGTATACGTACATATTTATTAGTATTATTATCAAACCATTAATATTATCTACAGTATACTATTTTATTAATGGATATATAGTAAATAACGTCCTAAAAGACTATTTTGTAACAAAATATGGTTTTGGGCTGATAGATGGATCTTGGGCGTCAAGAATTTAACTTTATAGGCTTAGTATTTTGGGCCTAGAAGAATAAATAATAATAGGCTTTAATATATTTAATTTACTGCGAGCTCAAAAATACTTTTAGAAAATGGTTATATAGTTAAATAGGGTTTATAAGTAAGTACTTTATATAAGCAAATCTTAAGTGAGCTTTTTGAAAATTTTAGTGATTGGGCTTATATTTCAAATAAATAGAAATCTATATATGGGTTTCAAAATAGTTATTATGTTTTAGATAATTTATAAATAAGTTTATAGATATTCTTTTAAGTATATATATTTCAAATCTATAAAGTTTTGCTCTCTAATTAATATTATAAATGAACTCTATTCTTGACCTTGTGACTAAACTCTTAATCAAATCCTTTTATTAATCAAATCATTGATCGCGACTAATCGTATTCCTATTTTCCTTATTAATCCAAATTTCTGTGCATCAACCCTAGCCAATTGGACTATTCTGGACCCAACGAGATGGTTTGTTTCACCAGCTAAGGACCCCAGGTGAGTACAATTCATGTTTTGTTTTCAGTATTGTTAATTAATATAATTGCATGATTAGTGTTACATAGTTGATTTTTGACATGTTCGGCATACGGGTTAGTTTCATATAGATTTTAGTTATGATGCCATGTTTTATTTTACCGTGTTTCGTATTTTATTGTCGTAACTAATCTATGTGTAGTAGTCGGGTGGGGAAGTACGTACTAAGTGGATATGTGATCAACCCCCTAGAATGTATTTTATTTCATACAATGTAGACAGTGTTGACCGTGTTTTATTTCATGTAATGTAGACAGTGAGGATACAAATCCTATATGAACCGTACGGTGTAGTGGACCAGCTAGATCATATATAGAAAGCTGTACTTCAAATCACATAGTTGGTTAAGTTTTCCTTGTTTCATGTTTCATTCGTCTTTATAGTTCATGATTAACCGTTTCACTATATTTTCCGTGTCATATTTTATAGTTTATTTCTTTCATCATGTTTGTCATGACTTTTCACTGTGTTTATAGTCGTTATCATATAATTGAAACTGCATGCTTAGATTGTTCTTGTTCCATTCCTGACTGGAAACCAATATTTTACAGATTAGTCGCGACTATATTTAGCATTAGATTCTTGGGGAGATACGGGTGTATATGCTGAGGTCAACCTAGAAGCTAGTTAGAATATTTAAAATTATTGTTTTAGATTTTGTGAGGTATTGTACTTTTCTTCAAATGTAAACTTAGAATGTTGTAAATTTATTTAGTATTTGTGAATAAGCAATAAAGAAAATAATTATGAACATTTTATGATTTGAGCATTATGATCTAGACATCATGGAAAAAGAGGGATATTGCATTTAATCCCACATCGGAAAGGAGAAGAATAGAGGTCTCATTCCACTCTTTATATAAAGCCCCTTGTCTCCTTTGAAAAGGACACTAAAAAAAGAAAAAAAGAAACGAAAAGGGAGCCCGTTCGAGACACGAAAAATTGCAACAGTATCTCTTCTTCTTCTGGATCGGCTGCATGTTCTTCACTTGCCATCTTGGCAAGGAAAAGTTGGGCTAGTACAAAGAAATCCAAGACGACACGGTCCATGCGCCCTCAAATGTGCTATGCCAGCAACCAGCCAGAAACGTGCGCTGTAAATCACGCACGCGGCTAATAGGAGGCTGTACAGAAGTTGACTCAGGTGCTTTCGCACCTGGAATGGGTCAATACTTAAAGTCCCCTTCCACTTGGGTGCATTCCATGCGCTTGAACCAAGTCAGGGGAAAAATCTTGCGGTGTCAAACCCATGCGCTTACGTGGGCTATGCGCATAAAGTGGGTTCCACTCGCAATACATGCTGCTCTCCTAGTAAAGATATGGGTGCATTTCATGCACTGGAAATGGATCAGGGGGCGCATCACTCATACACTCACCCTAACACTTGGCTTTGCCATATGCCTGAAGAGTGTGCAAGTGTGAACTTCTCCTTACCCGATTTACGCAATGTGATCACTCACAGACGTAGATCGGAGGAGACGACTACCACGCACAACTCGCCCCTCACGGGACATGTGATACGGTCGCCATCAACTGCTGCTGCTGCAAAACAGTGGCTCCACCAGAAAAGCAGTCTGTGTTCCAGTGACTTCAATCTGCTGCACCAGTCCGATATTATCTCGAAAACATGATGCCAATTGAAGACTTTGTAACAGCCTACTCTCAACTAGGCGCATCACTCTGACGTCTCATCTAGGCGCATTGTCTCAGCCCGGCACTTTACTCTGCAAGCACATCACTCCGCCCCGTCAGAGCGAATCACTTCCTCGTCAATGCATAGGCACATCTGCCAGCCTGGGACTCTTCCATCATAATAAGGCTTGGGCACATCAAACCCAAACCATGCATTCAACAGGGGGCGCATCACTCATACACTCACCCTAACGCTTGGCTTTGCCATATGCCTGAAGAGTGTGCAAGTGTGAACTTCTCCTTACCCGATTTACGCAATGTGATCACTCACAGACGTAGATCGGAGGAGACGACTACCACGCACAACTCGCCCCTCACGGGACATGTGATACGGTCGCCATCAACTGCTGCTGCTGCAAAACAGTGGCTCCACCAGAAAAGCAGTCTGTGTTCTAGTGACTTCAATCTGCTGCACCAGTCCGATATTATCTCGAAAACATGATACCAATTGAAGACTTTGTAATAGCCTACTCTCAACTAGGCGCATCACTCTGACGTCTCATCTAGGCACATTGTCTCAGCCTGGCACTTTACTCTGCAAGCACATCACTCTGCCCCGTCAGAGCGAATCACTTCCTCGTCAATGCATAGGCACATCTGCCAGCCTGGGACTCTTCCATCATAATAAGGCTTGGGCACATCAAACCTAAACCATGCATTCAACTTAGCACTCGATGTCGTTTCGTAGAAGAACACTGCCAGCAAAGGGCTCGAACATAAACTGCTCTGTCCATTTCCAGCTCGATGCATCTCAGTCTTCTGAAGAAGTTCATCGTCAAAGCTTCATCGACAGAGGAGATCTGCAACCCACAGTACAGCGTCTCGCCAAGGAGGAGGACAGGTCGAGTTCATCTTCGTTTGGGAAGAAAAGTGAAAAAAAAATTCTCTTCACGCTGCTATTTATAGGCCGGGGCAACTCGTACCCATGCGCCAAGTTGCAGTCTTTCTGAATTCAGTACGATGAATTTGCATTAATGCCAATGAATCTGCCCCTTCGAATTCAGCCAAGTCAGAGATCCATCAATGCCTCAAAGAACTCAACAAACGGACCAATGAGGATGCGCCACGCAGCAAATGTGACCATCAGCACCATGCGCTCCATACTGATGCGCCCAATGGAGCACAGACCCATACGCCCAATGGAGCACAGACCCATACGCCCAGTGGAGCACAGATCGATGTGCCCACTTAAAGCTCGCCACCCGTCGAAACATTTAATGCTGGACTGATTGAAACGACAGCAGCCCACGCCTCGATGCCAGAAAATTCAGCTTTTATAGAAAATAAAGGGACATAATCATCATTCCTTTTGTCAGTTACAGCTGTGCCCCGCCACATAGCCGACTGATCAGTCGCATGCACCTCCACAGCTATGACCCTAAAGTTCTGTATGCACCTCAAAAGCCATGCGCCCCGACTTACTCCTGATACCAAAATACAGAAGTCAAGTCCCTACATGCGTCTCAAAAGCCATGCGTCCATACTTGCTTGTGACTCCTAAAAGTCATAGACCAAGTCTCTCCATGCGCCAGATCCTAGGCGCATCATGACAGATCACTCTCCAGCAAATTCGAGATCTTTGAGCCATAGACATATGCCACGTATTATTTTGACTCAGTTTTGCCTACGAATGGGTGATAACCACCCAAGATCTCAGCAACAACCGAATCTCCAACTGCCACGTGTCAGCTCCACCGCAAGCCAACAGTGCAGCTCAAACAGATTCAGCACCAACTTTTGGGTTCATCATCCATGCGGCCGACAACATTAGCCACGTGGCATTGTTTGCCATTGATTATAAAAGAACATAACAGTTTTATGGGAGGACTGGACTTTTACTTCACGACACAAACTCACTCGTACAAAGAAAGCCTAGGGACGAAAATCCAGGTACAGCAATCTAAGTACAATTGTTTAGTTTTTCTAGGGGGTGACAGTAGAGTCTCAGGAGAGTGCTATCAACTCTGCCTTACTCCTTGGACGATCGAATGTAGCCTTGGCTCTGATGAAGAAATGCTCTCGGGATGTGTGGAGAGATTCTTCTATGCGCCGCTGCTTTCTCTGTGCGTGTCTCTCTCCTTCTCTGTGTGTCCTTTTGTAAGGGAATGACACCTTGCTATTTATAGGAGTGGAGTATGATAAGTAGGGTTTGTAATGATTGTACCTTGAAAAGTGGGCGGTTAGGGACTGGTTACGATTTGCCTTGATCTTATTTGTTGGAAATTAATCCGGGCCGTCAATATTGATTGTAACAAATCTGGGCAGTTAATATTGATTGCACCAAATCTGCATGGGCAATTAATGTTGATTGTCACAAATCCGTATGGGCAGTTAATGTTGATTGCAACAAATCTGCATCGTGACGATTTGTTGATATCAGCAAATCCGAATAAATAAATCTTGGTCAATCTCCTGCTACGTGTCCCAACTGCCTGTTATATCGATTACCATAAATCTGGATTGTTGGGATTTGATCAACTCCTGCCACGTATCCCAACTGTTGCGAGCCGTATGGAGGACTGTCATAGTTGGGCCGCATGAGTGTGGCCTCGTGTCAAAGCCGTATAAGGGTGGCCTTATCTGAACCGCATGGAAGTCTTTAATCCGAGCAGCATGAGGGTGGCCCCCATGATCCGAGCCGCATGGGAGTAGCAGCCGCATGGGGGTAGCCCCCAACCAAACCGCATAAGGGTGGCCACGTGTCAGAGCCTCATGGGTGTGGCTTTCCAAAATCGAAGCTGCATGAGGGTAGCAGTCGTATGGAGATGGCAGCCGTATGAATGTGGCAGCCGCATATGGGTGGCAGCCATATGGAGATGGCAGCCACATGAAGGTGGCAGCCGCATGGAGATGACAACCGCATGGAGATGGCAGTCGCATGAAGGTGGCGGCCGTATTAAAGTAGGTAACCACATAGTGAGCTTCGAAATTGGTGGATCGTGCCAGCTATAAAGTTTTCCTTCATTTCCCTAGGAGCGTGCCATTATGTCAGAGTCATCATTGCAGCTTTATGTCAGAGCTATCAATTCACCTTTATGTCAGAGCTGTCATGTTGCGTCAGAGCATTAAATGAGGCCGCTGCTCGATGGCCAGCTGTAGAGGCGAACCGCATAGGGCCACGTGGCTTTTACCCGAGTCGCATGGAGCTATTGGGGATTTCTGAGCCGCATGAGGCTCTGAAGGACTTTTGAGCCGCATGAAGCTCCAAAGGACTCTTGAGCCGCATTAAGCTTTAAGAGATTCTTTGAGCCATATGAGACTCCCTATGTTTTGGGCCGCATGGACTTGCCTTTTTTTCCATGCTTCTACAAGCCCCCTTCAAAGTTTTCAATTTCTAAAATTGAAATACTTTGAATAAGAAGCATGGCTATGTCCACCTAAGCTCTTCTGGCCGCATAGGATGTTCTAGCCGCATGGACTTCCTAGCCGCATGGACTGCCTGGCCGCATGGACTGCCTGGCCGCATGGTCTTCCGAACCGCATGGACAATTCTGGCCGCATGAACTTCCTAGCCGCATGGACTTCTTAGCTGCATAGACTATTCTGACCGCATGTTGTCCTTTCTGCCACGGATGCATCTCATTTAATGGCCCTTGATTTGTTTTGGATTTAAAGCCGCCTTTTGGGGTAGGATCCCAAGGGTCAGTTTTAAATATTCAGATTTGCCTCGATGACCGAAGAGTCGATTTTGTTCTTTAGGCGGCACACGAATCGAAGCGTCCATCAGTTTATGAGCCCCTTGTCCGCCTATAAATAGTAGTAACTTTTAGAGAAAAACTCTTTACTTTCTTCTTTTATTCGAACCTCTCTTGCCCGAGCTGCCGTCTTCTTCCTCTTTGCTCATCGACGACTCCCAAGACTTCCAAGGCTTCCTCTGCTGCGACGAAGGGGAAAAGAGCGGCCTCTTCGTCGATTGCGGCGCCCTCGGTTCATTCCGACGTTTACCCCACCATTGAGGTTAAGGATATTTGGGAGAAGTTATATGAACTCGAAATCCTGACCATCAGGGCTACGTAGCATATTTTTTTATGCGCGAGCCTTCTTCGTCTTCATTGACCTGTTCAAGTTGTATGTGCCGCTTGTACATCCCATATCCGAGCCGCATGGGGGTATATCCCATGTCCGAGCCGCATGAGAGTCGTCTAGCGGCCGCATAAGCACTTTGCAAACTAACCCGCATAAGGACCCGTCGAACAGAACCGCATAAGTCCCTCTGAACTGAGCCGCATGAAGCCCCATCAAACAGGACCGCATAAGCCCCCCTTTGAACTGTGCCGCATAAGGCCCCGCTAAGCAGAACCGCATAAGCTCATCTGGACTGGGCCGCATAAATTCCTGCTAAGCAGAACCGCATAAGCTCATCTGAAATGGGCCGCATAAGGCCCTGCTAAGCAGAACCGCATAAACTCCATCAAAACAGTGTCGCATGAACTCCGTTAAAACTGAGTCGCATAAGGACCCACCGAAACAGATCCGCATGAGCTCTGTTAAATGTTTTTCTAGCCATCTCCTGACTCTTTTGTCTTTGATTTTTGCAGCATCCATGTCGAAGGCTGAAATCATTGTGAAGGAGGAGATGCTGCCTCCTTTCATCACACAAGAGTCTTCTTTCGTTAAGGAGGAGGTGACACCCAAAATGGAGGAACAAAAAGAAGAGCTGGCGCCCATCGGGGAGGAAAACACTCCCAACATTGAAGCTGCTGTAAAGGAGGAGCCCCAGTCTGAGGGTAGTAGTACTGGGAGTTCTAACCCTCCTGCCCCGGACGAGAATCTTAATCAAAATGATCCTTCCTATGCAAGATGGTTGAGGGAATGGTATATGCATCCCCACAACTAGGGTTCCCATAAATGTCCGTCTTTTGTCTTGTTATTTATATTTGTCTTCAGCTGTAGTTTATGTTTCCCTTCTTTTGGACATCAATGTGGTCTTTTTCTTTTGTCCGAATGAAGCGATGAAGAACTTTTTTGGCTTGCTCATGAAATATAGTCATGTAAATGTAACTGATTTTGAATAAACAGAATACATTCGCTTCTTTGCTTGTAGTAGTTGCCCTAATAGGAAACTTTTTGTGGACCTATTATCCTTGGCGTACCCTGGTTTTGGATACGAATAATAGGACGAGAGAGAATCAACATACTTACTCAGAGGTAATGAGGACATGGTAAGTATGAGGGTTTCTTCGATGGAATCTTCCTACTCAGAGGTAATGAGGACGTGGCAGGAGTGGACACCATGAAGGGTACATAGAACAACTCAGAGGTAATGAGGACGTGGAAGTTCTACGTGAGGGGTGGTTTGTTTTTGATGGAAGTAAAAACAACTCAGAGGTAACATCGACATGGTTGTTTCGGGAAATTTTTGAATCTGTTACCCTTTTTATGTACTCAAAGTGCGGGTATTGGATCATGAGGAGGGAGCTCTTTTAGGAAGAAAGTTCAGAGGTATGATCATACATGACTTACTACCTAGAAGATGCGATATAGATTCATCTGGAGTGACCAGAGTGTAAGTTCAGCGGTACCTGCGGGTACATACTCAACAATCTGAGAGATTTGGAGTCAGAATGTAAGTTCAGCGGTACCAAAGGGTACATAACTCAACAATTTGGGAGATTTGAAGGATGTCATTTTAAACATAATACTTCTTCATGAATTTGCCGTTGATGGACAACATGAGCAAGTCTCCATTTTATTTTGCGAGGCGATAAGCACTATTGGAGAATACAACCTCGACGACAAATGGGCCTTCCCACTTTGGCTGGAATTTACCGACGGTTTTGTGAGTCATAACCATCGGCCTCCGAACTGCCAGAACGAGATCGCCCACTTGGAATGTTCTGATTTTAACCTTCTTGTTGAAAGCTCCCGAGATACGTGCTTGGTACAGCTCGATTCGTTGTTGAACTAACAGGCGCTTCTCATATAAAGCCTCCAACTCTTGTAACCGACGACAGTGATTATCATCCGTCGTCAATCGGTAGGTAAGGACGATGCGGAGCGAGGGGATCTGAGTCTCCAGTGGGAGAACTGCCTCACTTCCATATACCAAAGAGAATGGTGTGTTCCCGGTGGCCGTCCGTACTGTAGTACGGTACGCCCATAAGCATTCGCCAAGCTTCTCATTCAAATTGCGTTTGTTGGAAGACACGAACTTCTTGAGTAACTTGATTATAGTTTTATTGAATTCTTCTGCCAACCCATTAGTCGTCGGGTTGTACGGTGTTGAAGCAATATTCTGGATTCGGTGTTTGTCGCAAAACTGATAGAAGGCATGGCTTACGAACTGTGGACCATTGTCATAGATGATCCTTCGGGGCAGTCCAAAGCGATAGATGATGTGATGCTTGAGAAAGCTGATCACGTTTGAAGTCTTCACTTCTGCAAGCGGAACAGCTTCCGCCCATTTGGAGAAGTAATCTGTGATTGCGAGTATGAAGCGGTGTCCTCTGGATGAAGGCGGAGTGATCGGACCGATGATGTCCATTCTCCATGCTTCAAAGGGCCAGGATGCTACCGTCGGATGTAAGAACTCGGATGGTTGATGGATGAAATCTGCATGGACTTGACAGGCTTTGTACATTCTTGCATAGTCTATCGCATCTACCACCATCGTAGGCCAGTAATAGCCCATTCGGCGAAGACGATCTTGTAATTTTGGGCTAGGTTGATGGGCACCGCAGACGCCGTCGTGAGCTTCGCGTACAGCTTCCTTGGCTTATGTATTTGACAGACACCGAAGCAGTAATCCATCGTATGATCGCCGATACAGCATTTTCGTCTCTGTATTGTAAAAGAATATAAGGGAACGTCTTCTGATAGAAGTGGCTTCCTTCGTATTCTCTGGCAGGATGTCGTAGACTACGAAGTCGATGAATGGTTGTCTCCAGTCTGGTGCTTCATCGACTGTCAGAGCGGAGTAACTCTCAACACTTTGAACATTATTCTTGGGACAGACCAATTCACTGCCTATTATGTCAACCAGATGATAAGCATGATTCGGTACTGCTAGGGAAGCGGCCAGGCCTGCTAGGGCATCGGCCTCAATATTCTGGAGTCTGAGAACATGTTCTATGAAGAATCCTTCCAAGGATGAGATGATGTCGATTGCTATTTGGTGATAAGGGATCATATCTTCATGGCGAACCTCGTATGAACCTCGGATCTGATTGACGATTAACTGCGAATCGCCGTATGCTTCAAGATACTCTACCTCCAGCTCCTTTGCAAGTCGGAGGCCAATGACTAAAGCGTTGTACTCGGCCATATTGTTTGAACAGGGCTCCGTGAGGGAGTAAGCCCGATTGATCACTAGCCCGGAGGGAGAAATCAGCACTACTCCGACTCCAGCGACGATGTTGCCCTTGGACCCAGTTCTCGAAGCGCCGTCGAAGAACATTCGCCAGATGGCATCATGGAAGACCACATTTGAATTGGCGACCTCTTCTGGTATCTCTTCGTATATTTTGGTTGTCTTCGAGCCTGGATGGGCTGCTAAAAAGTCTGCCAGAGCTTGACCTTTAACAGCCTTCTGTGGGACGAAGATCATGTGATATGGAGACAATAATATCTCACAGGTAGAAAGGCGAGAGCTGAGTGCCCCTGGTTTGGTCATGAGGACCCTGAGAGGGTTGACTCGTGATATCACGTGTATGGTTTGTCCCGTGACGTAGTGTCGCGTCTTCTGAATGGCGAACAGAGCAAGGCACTCCTTCTCTACTGCAGTGTATCTGTACTCTGGCCCCATCATCTTTCGACTGAGGTAGTATATAGCTTGCTTATGGCCTGCATCGTTGTTTTGTTCTATCAGAGCGCCAAGAGAATATTCCATCGCTCGTACATAGAGCAGGAATGGCCTTCCAGCAACTGGGGATACCAGGACTGGAGGGTTCGACAGATATTCTTTGATGTTGTCGAAGGCGTGCTAGCATTCCTCATCCCATATGAATGAAACGCCCTTCTTCATGAGGTGGCTGAATAGTTGACATCGCCCGGAGAGGTTAGAGATGAACCTCCTGATGTAAGCTAGCCTCCCTTGAAGGCCTCGAAGTTCACGGAGATTTCTCGGGGGACCAATCTCCATGTCTGCCTTCATTTTTTCGAGGTCTATGTGGATACCCTGGGAAGTAATGATGAAACCCAAGAACTTTTCGCTGGATACGTCCAAGAAGGATTTTATGGGATTCATCTTTAAGTTGTGTGCTCGCATCAGGTCGAACACTGTCCTCAGATCATGCAGATGATCTTCCTTAGAGCGGCTCTTGACGGCGATGTCATCGACGTAGCATTCCACTGTCTTGCGCAAGTGGTCTCTAAAGATGATGCTCATAGCCCTTTGATAGGTGGCGCCATTATTCTTTAAATCGAAAGGCATGACTGTGTAGTAGTATGTGCCAATCGGTGTTCGAAATGATGTATACTTTTCGTCATCAGGGAACATCTTGATTTGGTTGTACCCCGAGAAACCATCCATGAATGACATACGCTAGAAGCCGCAGGTGTTGTCAATCATGATATTGGTGATAGGGAGGGAGAACTCATCCTTAGGACACGCCTCATTCAGGTTCCGAAAGTCGATACAGATTCGGATTTTTCTATTTTTTTAGGACTGGTACTATATTAGCTATCCAGTCTGGATGTTGTTCCTCGCGGATGATGCCGCTGGCTATCAGTTTGTTGACCTCAGCTTCAATGTCATTCATGATATCGGGACGGAACCGTCGTTGCTGTTGCTTGACCGGTTTTGCATCCGGACGAATGTTGATTTTGTGAAGTGCAACCTCAGGGTTTAGTCCTGGCATGTCTTCGTAGCTCCAGGCAAACACGTCGATGTATTCTCGGACGAGTTGCAGTAGCGATTCCCACTCTTCGTTTGTCAGACTCTTGCTGACGAAGATGGGCTTTGGAGAGGACTCATCACCGAGATCAACTTGAACAACCTCATCGTCGGTGGGAGGCTCTCTTTGTTCGAACCGCTTCTCCTATTGCGCATCTAGCTGTTGTGCCTACAGCTCTAACTCAAGAAGTTCAGGAATGTCTTCATCTTCTTCGTAGGCATCGACAAATGCCATATTGACAGACCAGACTTGCCTGAGTATGTCGCCAACGCTGACGTCTGAATCAGAAGTGGGTGACCCAGACGAATGAGAGTGCCATTCGCACTCCTCATCTGCGATCTCAGGGGTTGTTGCAGGTGTAACATAACCTAGCCCATATCTGGTCTTGTTGTAGTAATCCCGTAGTTTTCCAGCTGGGACCGGCAATTGTAAAGGTAATCGCCATCCAGTGCCGTAGTTCAAGCCTGGCCTAGTTTCCAGATCATACCCCTGTTTTTGCATGAGGTACTTGGATCGGGAACTATACAGATAAAGGGGCAGTCTCCCGGTGTCGGGTTCGAGATCAACTGCTTCTATCCTGAAGGGTTGTGGATCATTCTTCCGTCCGAAGATGATTGGATGATCCTCTCCCTCGACTATGCGGTAAGTGTCTTCCACTGGAGTAAGTCGGTTTGCGGTGTAGACATTTGTCACCTGTATGTGTAGGTGGGTGCCTATACCGTGTTCCATAGCATACATTGTACAAAGCTTATTAAGCTCGAGGTAGTTCAAAGATAGCCCTTTATTGATGAAGTAAGGTATCTTTTCCAGTAGGATTATATCATCTGCGGATGGAACATCAGTGTGAGCAGCCACATACTTGGCCTGCTCTGACTCTTCTTCGGCCACCCCCTTTGTCACTGAAGACTGAGAGGATGACTTGGACAGCTTAATCATCAGGGGCTCCATAGGTGGAGCAGAACACGGCGTCGTTGGCGTACTAGCGACCCCCAGTTTGGTGCTCGGAGCTGGACGAAGAGTTGTGGGATGGCTAGCAGTCCTCGGCTTAGCACCCGGCTGTCGATTCATTCAGGAAAGGCGAATCGTCATCGGCTTGATGGAGGGATTGAGCTCCTATGTTTGTTGCTGGCTAGCTCTAGGCAGCCTGATTGTCAGTGGCTCTGTCGTGGGTCTTGGCGCTTGGCCAGACCTTGGCAGTCGGATTATCATCTGTCCCTCTTGTGCAGAGAGGCTGATTGCATCCTTACGTAGAGTGGCTGTAAGTGGTGCAGTTCTGCCAGGTTTGCGGGCTTGGAGGTGGATCGTCAGAGGTTCTTCCGATCCAGTTGCCGCCTCAGTTGGAGCTTGAGTATCTCCTTCGACAAGGTGACTTTTTGACTTCTCGTACAAGCATGAGTCGGAGTAGTAGGATTCGACCCCTTTAAAGGGATCAATATCAACAAATTCTGTCCTCACGAAGCCGTACTTATCGACGTACTTGAAGCACTGGTGCAGTGTGGAAGGCACGATCATATAATCATGTATCCAAGGATGCCCCAGAAGAATATTGTAGGATGTGTCCGCATCTATGACATAACAGGTCACTTCTGATTGAAGATCGCCGATTTGGCATTTTAGACGAATCTTTCCGATCGGATAGCTTCTGCCTGAATTGAAACCACAAATGGCAGTACTTATTGGCGTCAGACGATATATTGGGATGTGCAGATGGTGTAGCAGGCTCTTCGGGATGATGCTTATGGAAGAACCGGGGTCAATATGCATCCGATCCACCTTGATATCGCCAATATACCCAGTATAATATAGAGGGCGATCGTGCAGGTTGGTCCTGATAAGCATATCCGGCGGAGTGAAGACAATGTTGGGCATTGCGCCTGTACAAGTGCTGTCCTGGAGATCTGCAGGCGAGCTCTCGCCAGTGAGATTGGACTGAGCCAGATATGCGTCGGCATTCTGGAGTACCTCGCTTAGTACGACGCAAACATCTTTGGAGAGTCTCAGGAGCTCATATAGCGACAATTTGGCTGGTGTATTGGCCAATTGTGCCAAGATGTCAAAGTTGTAGGGCCTCTCCAGCCCATGAGGCATCTCTCTTCGGAGCGGTTTGTCAAAGCGAGTCTCCTTCGGCCTAGGTTTGTTGGTCGTCGAAGGTTGAGAAGGTCCTGGAGCATCAGCAGTAGCCGGCTGATGATCTTCAGCCGAGTTACCCGGTGTAGGTTGGGATTGTGTACCAGACCGGGTGAAGACAGCCGTAGCTTCTTCGACCTCTGCCGAGATTGTACAACATGATTTGACTTTCCCACTCTTCTTCTTGCTGGTGGAGAGTGGTGCGGACTGAGTCACTTCAGGTACCAAGTCCGGATAGACCCACATGACCTCCCCTCGTGATGTGGCAAGGGGTACTAGACCAGCAGCCTGGTCTCGGAGAGGTAGAAGGTTAGCGACCTCCATCTTTGCTGGCACTTCCCGTTCCCAGAATACGTATTTTTATGCATGTACTACTTGAATGTATTTATTTAATATTTATCATGTATTATCATGTGTTTAAATTCCTTTAATTTACGCAAATTGATTTTTTTGCAATTTTATTTCTGTATTTTATTTTCTGCTTTTATACTCTGCTTTAGCTATACTTTGGGTTCGGCTTGGATTGGATTAGTATGTTGGTTCAACATGAACCAAAACAAACCCCCACCTACCACCACCGCTTCCATTTAAAGCCCACCCCTTTCTCTCTCTTTATTACTCTCCTTCACCATTACTCTTCTTCTTTTTCCTCATTACTCTCTCCACCTACCAACCGTAGGCAAGTACATCTTGCTTCACATGAGAACCCATATTTTTATGGTTCATTTATCTCCCTTTCGTGATCCTAAGAGAGTTTAGAACTTGGCATTTTTCATTTTGAAGTCTTATTCTTAGTGGATCTAGAGTTACTATTTTTCCAGATTTTAGTAGTTTTGATCTGTTAACTTCCTTACTCCTAAGTTTTGTTCATTCCCTTTTTTTGAGGTGGTGTTATATGCCATTTTGAACCATGGGAACCCCATTTCTGGCTTGGAAACGAAGGTTCCATAGAAATTGGATTTCGGGAGGAACTTTACGCTCATGTTATGCGTGCAAGCGTAGTATTGAGTTTACGCTCACGTTATACGTGTAAACGTAGTATTGAGTTTACGCTCACGTTTTCACGTGCCCGCGTAGTGCTCGATTTTTACGCTTACCTTATACGTGCTCGCGTAGCATCAGCTTTTTACGCCCACGATCACTCGTGTCAGCGTGAACATATTTTTACGCAAAGTCTACTTAACCTTGGCGTATCCCTTTTTACGCGTATTCATTCAGGCGTAAAAACTTTACTTTTTACGCACGTTACTTTTGCGCTGTGCGATGTTTTACGCGCGCAGTATCTCAGGCATAAACTCATTCTTTTTACGCGTAACCCTGTTTTTACGCATAGCTCTTTTTACGCGTGCTCCTTGGCTCGGCGTAAAACGAATTTTACGTGCAACTTGTTCCGTTACTTTTTACGCACACTTCCTTTACGCGTATTCATCCATGTATACACTTTGACCCTTACGTGTATAAGTTACGCGTAAAGTTACTTTTTACGCGTACGTTCTTTGCGCGCGTATTTCGCCACAGCGTAAAGCTTGGCGTAACTTGTTGGCCTTAGCGTAAAACTTGGGCATAGACCAACCTTGGCGTAATCTAACCTTGGCGTAACTTCTATTTCTCTATAATTTATTCATTTAATGGCGGCTTGATAATTCTCCTATTATGTCCTTACGCCTTTTTGCATGAACTCGATAATCTTGGCATGTTAATATTTTTAATACATATGGTTGTGTGGAACGTGTCCTGTGTCTTGATTGGTTTATGGATACCCAGTATGACTGGAATTTAACCCTGAGAGTTGGAGACTCGACCATACTAAATAATAGTTTGACTTTCATGCCTTGTTACAAATTAACATTGATTGTTAACTTTAATAATAATTGATCATGCGTTCCTAGTTGGAACTAAGAGACTGGCTAGTCGTCTTATTGAATTGAATGAATGAGACACGTCCATATGGATTATGAACTATTGCAATCGATTAGCCGATCCCGAATATTGGCATACAGCCATGTGCAGGCTTCAATTTATTTTTCTACAAAAGCATCATGTGTACTTTATGGTCAAGGCATGATTATTCCGTGGTTAGTTTTGATTGTTGCATTACGCTATGTAAGACCTACAACCTAACCGTACGGGTATCGTTGTAGAGTTGTGCATATCGTACCCCGTACACCAGTACTCATTCTGAATGACCATGATCCACGGCATGGGATTTCACTCAACATAGAGACTATTAAGTTAAATAAAATAATGATTGCAAGGAGAGAATGGATTCCGGAGTTCTTACATGGCAGCCCTCTTGGGACTATTAAGTGCCCGACAGGTCGGCTGGTTCCCACAAATACTGCAAATCTGTCACACGGGCAGGGAGCGGAATCTGGTTATATTATTTATTGTATATTGTATATTGATGACGGGCGTCCCGCTGGAACTCGTGTAAGTCATGATTGGCGCAATTGATTGATTGGGTAAACTAGCCTTGCTTGTACATAGTAAGAACTGAGGAATCCCTATTGCATAATTCCAGGATAACTTGGAACTTACAGTAGCAAGCCGTAGTAGTTGTATGGCCGTTTAACTTGATTTGTTTGTGTATTGTCTCTACTCCGATGACTAACTAAGATGATTGGAATATCAGGACATGACGGGTTAACTTCTGTCCTTGTTTGGTTGGAAAGTTGGTTCGAAATGTCGTGATGTGATATGAATCCCAGTAGTCAACAGAGATCTATTTATTATGTTTCCTATTATTGGTTTTACTCCTCATATCGTGCTTCCTTGCGGTACTTGCTATTAGAGGTCTAACCTCTCTGGTTTTGCATGGCCAGATTTAGAGCCGGTTCCCGAGGACTCAACTTACTTCTACCTCCAAGATGGTCAACACTAGAGGGATGATCGCAGGAGGACTCGAGTGGGTTTCTTACTTCCCCGCTCATTTTGTTATTTACTTATAACTTTGTCGTTTGGCACCGACATGTTAGTCGGATTGTCGTGTACTTACTTTTACATAATTATAACTAAAGTCAGGCTGCAGCTGATAAACAATTGTGTATATTTTGCTACATCATCTAGCTATGTTTTGTAAAGCCAGCTATCAAGAACATTTTGATTAAGCGTTTGGGACGCCTTACTGCTTCATCTTACATGTTCTCTATTTCTGTTTCTTGTTCGAATGATTGAGACAATAGATGTGAAGTGACCATAGGGAGGCTTTCCTGTAGTATGCATCCCCTCGTCTTGTAGACAACATTGATCGTATTATACGGTATTCATCTACCCGTAATACGTAGCTGGCTGAGTCATTACCCCGCTCTCCAGTATTCTGGTTCTGGGGCGTGACAAGGTTTTAGTGGTGGCCCATGCAGGTCTGATTGCAGACTTGTGGGGTGTTTTGATTTATATGATGTCTCAATCACACATGTTTTCCCTTGATCTCATGATTCGTTACTCTCAACTCTAGCTTGACATTCCAGTATTCTTTGACTTTATTGATCCTTCATGTCCGATCGTTTGATTGTTCTCTTGTCCCTTTTCTTAGGGGCACCTCGTCCGCATCTGTCAGGACTGGACAACAACAACAAGGGCAGCATGGACAACCTGACCAGGTTGGTCAGCAACAAGGGCCAGTACTACCCCAAGAGACTATCCAAGAAGAAGTGATAGTGGAACCAGCAGTTAGACCGCAGTATCCGGAGTTTCCTACACCACCCATAGTTCCGCCTACCCCTGTGGAAGTGGACACCCCGGCCCTTCTGGAGATCATGAGAGGAATGATGGCTACCCAACAATACCAGATGTTAGCCCAGCAGCGCATGCACGCTCAGTTACAAGAGCAGAATGTACTACTCAACCAAGGATTATAGAAGGCATTGGAAAGAGGGGCGAGGCCAGATTCAGGAGCATCAACCAGGTTTTGCAATTACAACCCCCGCCGTTTCGAGGGCACGGAGGATGCTATTTCAGCAGATGCATGGCTTAAGGATATTGAGGCTATTTTAACAGCAGCTAACGTGCCGGCAGAAGAACGTGTGGATCTAGTGAAGTTGTTACTTCAGGATCTCGCACGAGATTGGTAGGAATCAGAGGAAGTAGGTATCAGACGTCCTGTTGCTTGGGACGATTTTACAGCAAGGTTCAAGACAAAGTACTATAGAGTTGTGGTACAATTTGAGCTACAACAGAAGTTTATCAACCTCAAGCAGGCCGGCAAGACGGTAGATGCTTACGCAGTGGAGTTCTGCAGATTGAATAGGTTTGCCCCAGAGATGGTAGCAACGGAGCGCCAGAGGACGATGAGGTTCCAGCAAGGGTTTCATCTTGAGCTATTGCAATTGATAGAGGGACAGAACTACCAGACTTTTGACGAAGTATTGACGGCAACTCGAAGGCATGAGATCACCATTCAGAGGATCACGGAAAGGACTGGGGGTCAGAAAAGATCCCACAGTCAGATAGAAGGAGGAGGGGGAGCAGTGCCCCGGGCAACAGCACCATCCCCTGGCATTCGTATCCACGATGTGGCGATACGAGGGCCAGCACCACCACCTAGGCAGCAGCCGCAACAACCATGGAAGAACCAGCAACCCCCAGCGGGCTGCACTTATTGTGGGAAGATAGGGCACACTAGAGATGTATGTCGGGCATTGAACGGCCTGTGTTTGATATGTGGAAATCCAGATCATCGGGTTACCACATGTCCCATGAATTCGAGGTCAGGAGGACCAGTGCAGCAGTTTCCTGCTCTGCCAGCACCAGGGGCAGGACAGTATCCAGGACCAGCGGTAGCAGTAAAACCATTGGCACAGCGCCCGTTAATGCCGCAGGTTCAGATGTTTTGGCAGCAGGGACCGTCGATGCAGCAACACCAGCATAGACCACCCCAGCATCATCAAGGAAGGGGCCAGCAGCAATACCAGGCTAGGCCCCTGTCACGCCCCGCTCCCGTAGGAGCGATCGTCCTCGCTAAGGCGTAATGCCGCACGAGCCTAGATTGCGCTCGTGCAAGGCGGGTTCCATAACGGCCGATTACAGCGGCTGCGACGGGGTCGTCGCACAGAAGTCCCGTGCAGAGACGTTGATTTATAGCAGCGGAATTAAAGAAGAACACATGAACACAAATGATTCAAAAGAATCTCTTTATTGATATTGAATACAAGATTACATTTGTGGGCGCAAGGCCAAATTACAATGTCTCTCGTGCTCACTTTTCTCTCATTTACAAGTTCACTCTGCTCTCTCTCATCTCTCGATACAATACTTGAATCCAGCGGAAGCTTCGGAAGGCGATGTCCATACATTATGTCATGTATAAGTCTTCAGTTCATGCGGCCGTACGCTTCGACTCGCCAAGGAACTCCGTGCCTCGACGCCTCCAAGCGAGCTCCGCGCCACGAGCTTCTACCTGTGCCTGCACATGAAACACTGTGTGGGTGTCAGTACCACTGTACTGGTGGAGTGAGCTCCTCGCCCACCCATACAAAACCTACACGTTCATTTACTTTGTGCAGCTTAAACCCTTTTTCGATTGTCTTTCTATTCTTGCCTTAGGATCAGTTTTAGGACCGGCGCCTTAGCGCAACTTGTGTGTCAGAACCATCCCGTGCTTGTAATGTCAACGTTAACTCATACTTTGTATCTAGACCACTCCTCGTGCCAACAACGTTAACCTATCAAGTCGTGTTTGCCTTACGGCCAAAAATCAGGGACGCAACTACACGAAGGACTCCGTTTCCTTGCCTTTAGACCTTTCTCGTGCTTGCATTATCGACGCACCGGCTTACACTTATCTTTCGTGCCAAACTCTTGAACGTAACGACTCGGTCGTGCCATAACTCGATTCGTGTTTCAATATCTCCGAGACAGTGCCTCCTAGCTTAGTCTCGCCTATACTTGTGTTATGACAACGCGACCGTGCCTCATATTTCGAGGTCGTGCCCAGCAACTCGACATAACTTTCAACTAACTTGCCCTACGGCCTTTCTCGACTTTACACTCGACGCCACAACTCGTGCCGAAGCATGACGCCTACGTTGATACCCAATCTTAGGCCCAACATTATGCTTTTAACTTTGTACACGCGCCTTCAACTCGACTCCTTGATATAGCACACTCAATACTCGACTAAATCCAAAGGCACACTCGTGGATTGTCGCCGCCATGCCGACATCTATATGAACTTGGTCACTAGCACGACAAGCTATGTTGGACCTCCATTGGATATTAGGGTACGTTCGTAAATAACGAGGCGCGAACTCGCCGAATTTCCCCTAATACCCGCTCTACGGCGCACCCCTTGGGTAGGTCGCACCCCGTCCAAGGGTCCCGCAAGCACGTGTTCCTCCTAGGCCAGATCAGTCCCGTGGCCGCGGCAACTGTCTGAGGAACAAAATTAAAACCCTTGTGCACCGGTGCACAAGTTGTCCAATGACCATGCAGACTCGACCCACTTCCTCATTTCTGGACCGTTTCATACTTCTCAACGTGGATAGGAACGCGAGACTCCCGACCGAGGGACCGCCTCGAACTACTTAACGTGGATAGGAACGCGAGACTCCCAACCGAGGGACCGCCTCGAACTTCTTTGAACTCGAGGGAACGACTACTACGTAGCCTTCCAACTTAACTTAAACCAAACGTATTCCTTAGATGCCATAGACCGTGGCTAACTTTCCAATAAACCAACTGTGGCTCGTGCCTCTAAACTGACTCGTGTTCTACGCAACGCTATTGCCTAAATCATACTTCATATGATGGGCCTTGGGGTCGTGGGACGATTTATCTTGACAACCGCAGAATGAGCGGGACAGCACGTAGAATAACTTAGGTCGACCGGCATACTTTGCCTAACCCACTCAAGCCTACAACATAACCCAAGGGACGAACAAAGGCTATGCCAAGCCTTGCGGGACAGGACCGTGTATGCTTTAGCAAGCATTTGTGCGGGCGACGCCTATGACTTAGGCTAACTCTCAGCTTTTGCACCGAAGACCAACTTTCCTTCTCCCAAGCCACGGGACGAAGGACCGAGTGTCATTTTCAAAGCACGCCGTGTACCAACTCTAAGCCAACCGTGGGACGTTTTCCATGTTCTAACTCGATTCAAACCGTCGGGATTATTTCCTTAGCTATGTGGATGCGTAGCTTTTATTATCAAGCCTAACTTGTGCAAGTTGAAAACACGATTTATTATGTGAAGGCAAAGATGAGGAGAGTTCACCGAAACTACCCCACCTGAGCGATGTCTCCGAGCAAGCCGTTGCAAGGCTAAGTCCGAACGCCGTCGGCGTTTTGATTCCTCCGATTGACTTTTGCGGGACGGGGCACTACAGCCCCAACATGGAAACCAACAAGGAGGTCGAGGGAAGGCATTCACTCTGTCCTTGGAGAAGGCATTAGCATCGGGGGATGTTGTGACAGGTAACATTCTCGTCGCCTCATATCCCGTAGTAGCATTGTTTGATTCGGGAGCATCACACTCATTTATATCTGCACAATTTGCGACACAGCTAGGGATGAAGTTCGAGGCATTGCCAGGGAGGTTGAATATACTCACTGGTAGTGGGCTCGTAGGAGTTAGTAACGTTATTCTAGCATGTAGCATTGTAGTTTGTGGGCATTCCTTACCCGCCCGGTTGATAGAATTTCCTGTTAAAAATTTCGACGTTATCTTAGGCATGGACTGGCTGAAAGACAGTCATGCGACAATAGATTATCGTAGTGGGAGTGTATCTTTTGATATTCCAGGCATGAAGAGATTCACCTTAGTCAGATCAAAGGCAACTCAGCAAGAGCAGGGAGTAATAACGACAATGGTAGAAGTTCAGGTTCCGAAAATAGTTGAAGAATTTCTAGACGTATTTCCCGAAGAACTTTCCAGTCTGCCATCGGTTAGATATATTGAGTTCAGTATAGAATTGGCACCTGGGACTAAACCGATATCAGATCAGATTTACAGAATGGCGGATTCGGAGCATGCCAAGGTATATTAGCATATAGAGGAACTGAAGGAGAAGAAGTTTATCCAAGCTAGCATATCGCCATGGGCAGCACCAGTGGTACTTGTGGGGAAGAAGGATGGATCATCCAGATTGTGCATTGACTACAGGAAGCTTAATACGGCAACAGTAAAGAACAAGTACCCACTACCAAGGATCGACGACTTGTTTGATCAGTTGAGCAGGGCTAGAGTTTTCTCCAAGATAGATCTTCGTTCAGCGTACCATCAGGTGAGGGTTCGGAAGGAGGATATTCCCAAGACAGTATTCAGGTCGAAGTATGGGCATTATGAATTCTTGGTAATACCGTTTGGTTTGACCAATGCTCCCGCAATATTCATAGATTTGATGAATCGCATCTTTATGCCGTACTTAGATCAGTTTGTCGTAGTGTTTCTCGAAGACATTCTTGTATACTCTGCTAGTAAAGAGGAGCATAAAGACCACCTCAGAAAAGTGTTACAGGTTCTGAGGAAAAACCAGTTGTATGCCAAGCTCAGCAAGTGTGAGTTCTTGACGGATCACATTTTATTTTTGGGTCATATCATATCAGGAGCCGGAGTAGCAGTGGATCCCAAGAAGGTAGAAGCCGTAGAGAGTTGGCCAGTACCCAAGACCGTAGCTGATGTGCAGAGTTTCTTGGGATTAACAGGATATTACAGAAGATTTGTATCAGATTTTACAAGACTTTCAGCACCCATGACCCACTTGACATGGAAGGATGTACCATTCATTTGGTCGGCAGAATGCCAGTCATCATTTGTGAATCTGAAGCAGAAGTTGATATCAGCACCCATTCTTACATTGCCAGTTGGACCCGGAGGTTTTACTGTATATTGTGATGCGTCAGGTAAAGGACTTGGATGTATCCTCATGCAGCACGGGAAGGTGATAGCATATGCATCTAGATAGCTTCGGGACCACGAGAAGAATTACCCAACTCATGATTTGGAGTTGGCGGCAGTAGTATTTGCTTTGAAGCTATAGAGGCATTACTTATATGGTGACCGAGTGGACATGTACACAGACCATAAAAGTCTGAAGTACATCTTTACTCAAAAGGAGCTAAACATGAGACAGAGAAGATGGTTAGAACTGATCAAGGATTACGGCGTGGAGCTTCAGTATCATCCAGGCAAGGCTAATATGGTAGCAGACGCTCTCAGCAGAAGGGGCGGCGCATTTATGTTGACAACACAGAAGCATATCTTAGAAGACCTTCAGGAGATGGGCATAGAAGTTATACTTCCTAATGATGTAGGAGTTCTGGCAAGTCTGCAAGTCCAATCTGACTTGGTAGATAGGATCAAGGCAGCTTTGGCACAGGACCCAAGGATTCAGAAGCTTAGGGCAGAATGTGAGTCAGGGCTCAAGAAGGAGATAAAAATTCATGGAGATGGTACACTTAGGTTTGCATCGTGCCTATACGTGCCTAGTGGAGATATTAGATAGAAAGTTATGACAGAAGCTCACAGTTCTCAGTATTCTATACTTCCTGGAGGGACCAAGATGTACAAAGATATCAAGCAGCACTTCTGGTGGAACGGGATGAAGAGAGAGATAGCTAGATTTATTTCTCGTTGCTTAATATGTCAGTAAGTGAAGGCAGAACAGCAAAGGCCAGCTGGATTATTGCAACCGCTTCCTATCCGGAAATGGAAGTAGGAACACATCACAATGGACTTTGTGACCGGTTTACCAAGATCGCCAAGTGGTAAAGATGCTATTTGGGTAATAGTGGACCGGCTTACAAAGATAGCACATTTCTTCCTTTCAGAGTAGGGCAATCTACAGAAAAGTTGGCAGAGTTGTATATGCAACAGATAGTCAGCCAGCATGGAGTTCCTGTCAGTATTATGTCAGACAGAGATACCCATTTCACATCACATTTTTGGAAAAGCTTGCATCATAGTCTAGGCACCAAGTTAAAATTCAGCACGGCTTACAATCCACAGATGGACGGGCAATCAGAAAGGACAATTCAGACTTTGGAAGATATGTTACGAGCTTGCACTCTAGATTTTGGAGGATCTTGGAAAAGCCACCTGCACTTAGTTGAGTTCTCATACAACAACAGTTATCTAGCCAGTATCCAGATGGCGCCATTTGAGACACTATATGGTAAGAAGTATAGGTCGCCACTAGCATGGGATGATATCGGGGAGAGGAAGATGTTAGGTCCAGAGATGATTGTTCAAACAGTTGAAGTGGTTAAGGAAATTAGGGAGCGACTTCGAGTTGCGCAAGATCGACATCGTCATTGGGCGGACCAGCATCGTAGGCCGTTAGAGTTTTCTGTTAGGGACAACGTGTTCCTACAGATCTTACCTACCCGTGGGGTCATTAGATTTGGCGTTCGCGGGAAGTTGAGTCCGCGATACGTAGGACCATTCGTTATCCTGGATAGGGTAGGCGATGTTGCTTATCATTTGTCCCTTCCACCTTCGTTACGAGAGGTGCATGACATATTTTATGTATCTCAGTTGCGAAGGTATGTATCGAACCCAAGCCATATCCTTGATCATTCTGAGTTGGTTGTTGGTACCAACTTGTCTTACGAGGAGCAGCCGGTGTCCATTTTGGACCGAAGAGAGAAGATACTCAAGAACCGAAAAATTAGCCTTGTCCGGGTTGCTTGGGGTCATCACTCATTAGGAGAGTCAACGTGGGAACGTGAGGATGATATTCGATCACGGTATCTACATCTGTTTGACTTACAAGGTATATTTCTCCCTTGTACCTTGATTGTCTTAACCCCTCATGCTTGTTACCCTTTGGATAGAACTACGTGATATCGTAGATTGCTAATATAGAGATGTTATCTGCTATTTAACATTGAAGAATGATTGCTTGCTCAAGTTTCTTGTACCTAGATTAGCTTAGTTTTGATATTCCTATCCTGCTTGGATTTAAAATTCCGAGAACAAAATTTTTCTAAGGAGGGTAGAGATGTCACTTCCCGTTCCCAGAATACGTATTTTTATGCATGTACTACTTGAATGTATTTATTTAATATTTATCATGTATTATCCTGTATTTAAATTCCTTTAATTCATGCAAATTGATTTTTCTGCAATTTTATTTCCTGCTTTTATACTCTGCTTTAGCTATACTTTGGGCTCGGCTTGGATTGGATTAGTATGTTGGTTCAATATGAACCGAAACAAACCCCCACCTACCACCACCCCTTCCATTTAAAGCCCACCCCTTTCTCTCTCTTCATTACTCTCCTTCACCATTACTCTTCTTCTTCTTCCTTATTACTCTCTCCACCTACCAACCGTAGGCAAGTACATCTTGCTTCACATGAGAACCCATATTTTTATGGTTCATTTATCTCCCTTCGTGATCCTAAGAGAGTTTAGAACTTGGCATTTTTTATTTTGAAGTCTTATTCTTAGTGGATCTAGAGTTACTATTTTTCCGAATTTTAGTAGTTTTGATCTGTTAACTTCCTTACTCCCATGTTTTGTTCATTCCCGTTTTGTTGAGGTGGTGTTATACGCCATTCTGAACCATGGGAACCCCATTTCTGGCTTGGAACGAAGGTTCCATAGAAATTGGAGTTCGGGAGGAACTCTACGCTCACGTTATACGTGCAAGCGTAGTATTGAGTTTACGCTCACGTTATACGTGCAAGCGTAGTATTGAGTTTACACTCACGTTTTCACGTGCCCGCGTAGTGCTGGATTTTTACGCTCACGTTATACGTGCTCGCGTAGCATCAGCTTTTTATGCCCACGATCACTCGTGTCAGCGTGAACATGTTTTTACGCAAAGTCTACTTAACCTTGGCATATCCCTTTTTACGCGCATTCATTCAGGCGTAAAAACTTTACTTTTTACGCGCGTTACTTTTGCGCTGTGCGATGTTTTACGTGCGCAGTGTCTCAGGCATAAACTCACTCTTTTTACGCATAACCCTGCTTTTACGCGTAGCTCTTTTTATGCGTGCTCCTTGGCTCGGCGTAAAACGAGTTTTACGCGCAACTTGTTCCGTTACTTTTTACGCACACTTCCTTTACGCGTATTCATCCATGTTTACACTTTGACCCTTACGCGTATAAGTTACGCATAACGTTACTTTTTACGCGTACGTTCTTTGCGCGCGTATTTCGCCACAGCGTAAAGCTTGGCGTAACTTGTTGGCCTCAGCGTAAAACTTGGGCATAGACCAACCTTGGCGTAATCTAACCTTGGTGCTTCTATTTCTCTACAATTTATTCATTTAATGGCGGCATGATAATTCTCCTATTATATCTTACGCCTTTTTGCATGAACTCGATAATCTTGGCATGTTAATATTTTTAATACATATGGTTGTGTGGAACGTGCCCTGTGTCTTGATTGGTTTATAGATACCCAGTATGACTGGAATTTAACCCTGAGAGTTGTAGACTCGACCATACTAAATAATAGTTTGACTTTCATGCCTTGTTACAAATTAACATTGATTGTTAACTTTACTAATAATTGATCATGCGTTCCTAGTTGGAACTAAGAGACTGGCTAGTCGTCTTATTGAATTGAATGAATGAGACACGTCCATATGGATTATGAGCTATTGCAATCGATTAGCCGATCCCGAATATTGGCATACAGGCATGTACAGGCTTTAATTTATTTTTCTACAAAAGCAGCATGTGTACTTTATGGTCAAGGCATGATTATTCCGTGGTTAGTTATGATTGTTGCATTATGCTATGTAAGACTTACAACCTAACCGCACGGGTATCGTTGTAGAGTTGTGCATATCGTACCCCGTACACCAGTACTCATTCTGAATAACCATGATCCACGGCATGGAATTTCACTCAACATAGAGACTATTAAGTTAAATAAAATAATGATTGCATGGAGAGAATAGATTTTCGAGTTCTTACATGGCAGCCCTCTTGGGACTATTAAGTGCCCGACAGGTCGGCTGGTTCCTACAGATATACTACAAATCTGTCACACTGGCAGGGAGCGGAATCTGGTTATATTATTTATTGTATATTGTATATTGATGACGGGCGTCCCGCTGGGACTCCTCTAAGTCATGATTGGCGCAATTGATTGATTGGGTAAACTAGCCTTGCTTGCAGATAGTAAGAACTGAGGAATCCCTATTGCATAATTCCAGGATAACTTGGAACTCACAGTAGCAAGCCGTGCATGGCCGTTTAACTTGATTTGTTTGTGTACTGTCTCTACTCCGATGACTAACTAAGATGATCGGAATATCAGGACATGAGGGGTCAACTTCTGTCCTTGTTTGGTTGGGAAGTTGGTTCGAAATGTCGTGATGTGATGTGAATCCCAGTAGTCAGCAGAGATCTATTTATTATGTTTCCTATTACTGGTTTTACTCCACATATCGTGCTTCCTTGCGGTACTTGCTATTAGAGGTCTAACCTCTCTGGTTTTGCATGGCCAGATTTAGAGCCGGTTCCCGAGGACTCAGCTTACTTCTACCTCCAAGATGGTCAACACTAGAGGGATGATCGCAGGAGAACTCGAGTGGGTTTCTTACTTCCCCGTTCATTTTTTGATTTACTTATAACTTTGCCGTTTGGCACCGATATGTTAGTTGGATTATCGTGTACTTACTTTTACATAATTGTAACTAAAGTCAGGCTGCAGCTGATAAACAATTGTGTATATTTTGCTACATCATCTGGCTATATTTTGTAAAGCCAGATATCAAGAACATTTTGATTAAGCGTTTGGGACGCCTTAATGCTTCATCTTACATGTTCGATATTTCTGTTTCTTGTTCGAATGATTGAGACAATAGATGTAAAGTGACCATAGGGAGGCTTTCCTGTAGTATGCACACCCTCGTCTTGTAGACAGCATTGATCGTATTATACGGTATCCATCTACCCGTAATACGTAGCTGCCTGAGTTATTCCCCCGCTGTCCAGCATTCTGGTTCTGGGGCATGATATTTGCTCTAGGGACGGGCACTACTGAGCCGCATGAATCTTTAAGAGATTCTTTGAACCGCGTGAGACTCCTTCTGTTTTGGGCCGCATGAACTTTTCTGTTCTTTTCCATTCTTCTACAGGCGTCCCTACATGAAAGCTCTCCAGGCGTATATTGTATATGCGCACATAAGCAGATCATTCTCCTGCATATAAATAGAAGGATCATTCATTTATCCAATAGACACAGACAAAAGAGGTCCAATCTTACAAGTAAAAAAAGGCCAGAGCTTCGACTTGTCGAGCATTCATCAAACGCTCCGGCATCCAGAGCAACCCAGACCTTCAGAGAGTTCGAGATCGTCGTCAGATCGTCAACGGAGTCAACATATTACCACTCGCTCCATCGACACAATTTCCAAACAAAAAAGTGTACTCCTAGGACTACTTCAAAGTCCTACATTGTACTCTATTATGTTTGTAATTAAACACGAAGTTCAATACAAGCTTGTTGTTCTCGTTTTAATGGCAAACAAGCTGCCAACCCTACTGGGGACTACTTTCTCCTCCAACGAGAAAGTTTTGTCACAATCTGATGACGACAAGCTCGGCCCCTCCCATAAGACACTCGTGGTGCGCCTTAATCAACAGGCATATTTGGAGTTCATCTCTGAAGGCAGCGTGAGTTCTTCGAAGCGACTGCCAAAGCCGAAGAAGACTCGTCAAGTCTGGGTGCACAAAGGCAATACACCGAGCACCACCACTGAAGGGGATACGCCGTTGCAACCGACCCTTCCTGCTGACGTTTTCAGCAAACAAGATGAGCACACTAGTGCATCGCATCTGCCAGGGAAACGCAGTGTTGACTACTACTCCCAATCTTCTTCTTTCCAGTCAAAAAAGATGCACCGACGGAACAAGGGCGCATCTAGCCTCCCGCGCATGAACTCTGGCGTACATGCGAGGACTTCTGCTTTTGACAGGATCGCTCTCTGTCATGGCGAGGATGTATTTGATTCTATGTACTATGCGCCTTCGCGGGCTAGTGCGAAGAAGTCCAAGGCAGCACGGGCCATGCGTCCCAAACGTGCTATGCCAACAGTAAACCAGGGACGTGCGTTGAAAGTCATGCGCGCAACCGACCGTTAGTTGTACAGGGTTGACTCCGGTGCCTTGGCACCAGCCACGAGTCAACTCTCTAAGTCCCTTCCCGTTTTGGCACATCTTCTGCATATGGAACCAAGTCGGGTAGGGCAAATCTTGTGATTTTGAACCCATGCGCCCACGTGGGCTGTGCGCATGAAGTGGGTTCAAGCTGCAATAAATGTTACTCTCCTACCAACGATCTAGGTGCATCTTGTGCTCTAGAACTAGATCAGGGGGCGCAACATTCACATAATCATCTCGGTGCTTGACCTCGCCATGCGCCTAAAGGGGGTGTGAATATGAAACTCTCCGCTCACTGATCTGCGTCATGTGATCACTTACAAGCGTGGACCGGAAGAGATGACGACTACGCACGATGTGCCCCTCCCGGGGCACACTTGTTCCATGATCACCATCAACTGCTGCTGTTGTAAAACAAGGCTCCATCACCCAGGCAGTCTATGTTCCAGCGACTGCAACCCGCTGCACCCATCCGACGCTGTCTCGAAAAGAGGGTACCAATTGAAGACAAGACAAAACCCTTGGTCACCTCTTGCCATGTAGTCTCCAACTCCCACTCATCAGGAAGAAAGACAACCACCAACTCCTCGGTCTCGACGAGATCATCAAAGAGTCAGTCGAGAAAAAACGAAACGATAGTCTCGTAAACCAAGGTATTTCAGGTTACTCGCTAGAGAATGAAGACTCCAGCAAAGGAGCAAACCGAGGGTGATCAAACTCCTGCTATCCATGACAACCCTTCGTTCGAAGATGAGGATATCCACCAAGGAACCGACACTGAGGTAGCTGGGGGTAGCCAGAACGAGGCCTCAAAAGAAGAAGCTCTCACGGAGGAGAGTGAGGTCGAGAGCAAATCCTCAACCAATTGACAAGAGCGCCAATACCCACCAGCCTCGACCCTGGGGCTAACGGAGAGTCCAGTATACCCCCCAACGGGTATCTTCCGAAACAGATCATCACACCGCCCCTCGGACATCAACTCCGTCAGGGGCTGAGCTTCACACCTTACCTCCCTCACCTGCTCGTAACTCTACAGAGGAGTTAGTTGAGATGGTAAGGGATCTGCATGATCGCTTCGAAGCGCGAAATAAATAGAAAGAACGTCAGAAGTTGGGAATCCTGCAACCTTATCCTCTCGAACGGAACAAGGTGGTTTATCCTCCCAAATATAAACCACGAACGATGACGCCATATGCGGACAGGATTCTCCTCGCCGATACCTGACCTACTTCCAATCTCAAACGGGACATCGACAAAGGAAGATGCCCTACTCACCAGCCTATTCGTCGGGGCATTGAAGGGAGTTGCTTACGACTGGTACTGCAGTCTCCCTGACAAGTCTATATCGTCTTTCAATGACTTGACACGCCTCTTCCTCTACCGATTCTACGACAGAAAAAAACACATGACCATGTCATCTCTTATAGAAGTGCGCCAGACTGAGAAAGAAACTGTTCGAGGCTTCATCGAACGCTTCAGTCAGGCATGCTTGTAAACCCCCTAAAGTTCACTATGATTTTTTTTAGTTTATTTTGATAATTATTTTATGTTGGTATTCATACGTCTTGAGCGAATCCGTATATACGGAGTATTTAAAAAATTTCTTACAAAAGTTTTAATTACAAATATTTTTATAGGAATTAACTATAGTGGATCAATATCGTAGCAGGTAAATATTTTTATATGCCATACAAACTTGATTTTATTTTACTACTATGTAAAAACTATTTTTACTCACTATACAAATATTTATGATAAGTTAGAAAATAATATTTTTGTAAATAATATGTTCTATTCGCATAAGGTACATGAAATTAAATTCATATATATTATGATTTTTAAAAACTAATTGTAATTTATTTATTTGTTTGCAAAGAGATCTATCAAACTATTTAAGTATTTATTATCATAAATTTTGAAATTAATTATTATTGTATTTTTACTATTTATAAAAAAAGATAATTGAAAATTTGTTAGATTTAATTATTTAATTGTCATGATAATTTAAATTCGAAAATTATTTTTTCTAATTTTGATTTAAATAGTTTAAAATAAAGATAAAGAATATCTTTTTTTTATGGATTGGTTGAATTGGTTTTAAAAATGATTAAATTAATTGTGAATTATCTAGCGGGGTTTAAACAATCATAATCCTTATCTAACCAAGATTTTCATCCTATTTATATATTAGCTTGTCATTATTTTCTTCACACAAATTTCTCACTAAATTTTCTCCACCTACAAATGTGTATGTGCATCGTGTCCGTGCATACCAAGCCATATCCATTCACTTCTTCTATTTTTACAAAAATTGATTAATGTTCTCATTAAAGAAATTCTTTTTTCCCTTCCATATATTTTCTCTTATCATAAATTCTTACTATCTTTTTACCGATCAACCAAGTCCGTCTATCATAGTAATCCTTAAATTTCGAGGACAAATTTTTTTCTAAGGTGGATAGATTTGTAACTCCTCTTCCCAATTTTTTTAAATTATTTCTATATATTTTTAAATAAAGATTTGGATTTATAAAAGTAAGTCTTATAATATTTGATGACATCGAGTATTATTTTGATATGATAATCAGTTATTTGATTGTATTTGAATTTATTTAAATTATCTTGGTAGTTATAAACTATACTTTAAATTATGTATATAATTTAAATATTGTTTAAAATACTTACGATGACTAATTATGGCATTACGATTTGTCTAATCTAGATTTGAAATGTTATTTGATTTAAAGATTTGTCTTTTATATGATTTAAATTATTTTGATAAATATTAAATATTATTTTAAAGTTATTATGTTGAGTTTGATTTGGATTTGGATTCATATGATTTGAATTATTTGATAATATAGAATAATAGTTAAAATTATTGTGGTGATCTTTTAAAGGATTGCAACCAAATTGATTTGTTTTTAATAATTTATTTGATTTAAATTTTTGAAAAGATTTATCCATTAGAATTTTTTATCCTATTGGAAACATATCTAGCATTAATTAGAACCTTTCTTATTTTAACCAAGCATATTTCTATCCAAATTAGTTGGTAATCCTAATCATCCTTATTAATTTAATTCTAATCCTATCATAATTAGCTAATTGCTAGCCATTATATATATACTAGCATATGTGCACGTGCCTTGCACGTATTTTAATATTCTTTTAATTAATTTAGGAAAACTCTTTAGGACGACCAAAGGATAGTCTTCATAATTACTAAGTTGTTCTTATTAAAATTAATGAACCATTTTTAATTAGTATAGACATGTTTATATATATATATATATATATATATATATATATATATATATATATATATATATATATATATATATATATATATAAATATTTTTTCTGAAATATATATATATATATATATATATATATATATATATATATATATATATATATATATATATATATATATATATATATATATTTTGAAATATATATATATATATATATATATATATATATATATATATATATATATTTATATATATATATATATATATATATATATATATATATATATTTCAGAAACTAGTAATTTTATTGATAAAAGAGGAAATTACAGGTTACAAAAGCTATCCAACTCCAACAAGTAGCCAAGTTCCAGGAATTGCCGGCCTGTGCTTGTAACGTCGCAAAGCTTTCCCGATCTGTCGTCTAATTTCTGCAAGCAACTGAGACACCGAGTAAGAATACTCCTCGTACCGCCATTTATTCCTATTTTTCCAAGTCACCCAACAAGTAGCAGCCACCACTATCTCCTTCAGATGAATGTTAGGTCTCTGCTACCACTCCTTGAAATAACTAATGAGATCCACCCTCCATCGTTTGACCTTAAGATCGTTCTGTAGGTTGCGCCATACCTGGACAGCTAAATCTCCTTCACCAAAGACATGAGTAGTAGTCTCCATCTTCGGTCATGAGCAGCAATGACATTTCGACCCTAGCTGAAACCCCAACGCTTGAATATTATCGTCCGTGGGCAATTTGTTGGTGGGCAATTTTATATATATATATATATATATATATATATATATATATATATATATATATATATAATCATCTTTCAAACCATCCTTGTCAAAATTTATCTCTTTTTTCGTCATAACTAAGCCCAAAATTCGTCACAAATTCAGCTTTTTCAAAGGTTGTAACAACTTCGAATGACCATAACTCCCAACTCCGGACTCCGTTTGACCGCTAGTTTTTTTGTTGGAATCGTATTGAGGTATATTTTTTGAATATCAATTTTATTTTTAGAAGTTCTGAACTTAATTTTCTGGAAAATTTGTGGAGTGTCAGTTGTCCAAAATCTGACACGTTTTAGTATTTTTGAGATTCTTGAAGAACCAGGAATCAGAATCATGAACCGTTTGAAGTTTGGGAATGCTGACGGAAAAATAAACATCATATTTTTTCCCAAAAATTTTCAGAATATTTTCATTTTGGTTTTTATTTTAGAAGTTTGTCATATTGTCTGAGTTCATCTTGTGTAGCCCAGTGACTATTATGTACCCAACGGGATTATTGATTTCACCAGCAAGGACTGTATACCACCTAAATTTTTACTATAATTTTAAAATTATTTATTACGGTATGGATTTTTATTTTTGTAGCGTACGTAAGTATAAAATTTTTATTTATTCTTATACAAAATATTTGGTTATAGTTTTTATATAGAGATCGATATTTTGTTTTATGGCATTTTCTGTCAAAAAGGCATCCCACGATAATTGTTAAAAACTTTACTTTTACTTTTTGAAAGACTATTTTATTTCTTGCTTAAAGTTAGTAGTAATTTAGAAAAAAAAACCCATGAATTATGTAAATATTTTGTTGCATACAAGGTACATGAAATTTATTCATGTATATATTATTGATTTTCGAAATTAATTTATTATTATTTTATATTATTTATAAAAAGATATTTTTAAAATAGTTTGATTTAATGTTTGATTTCTATGGCAATTTAAATTTGAGTTATCTTATCTTTATTTAAAATAGTTCTAAATTAAAGTTGTGATTTAAATTGAATTTAGATTTGGTTGAATTGGCTTTAAATCTATTTATTTAAATGGTGAATTATCTATTGGGGATTTAAATAAATCCTAATCCCTATCCAACTGGGAATTCCCATCTCCTATAAAAGGAGGGGTACTCCTCCAGAAACTTCCACCATCAACAGATGTGCATCGTGTCTGTGTCTTCCATCCACTAAAATTTCTCTATTACAATTACAGTATTTCTCCACCCCGTGTCCGACACACCGGACACCATCCCTTTCATTCCCTTGTATCTCGCAGGATACAACCCGGACACGATGCCAGACTCCTAATCCTAACCTAGCCGGTCATCATCAGCCCTGCCAACCACAGCTGCCTTTCCGTCGTGTCGACCCTGACACTTTTCCGGCCCCGACGAACCCTTCTGGCCTCACCACCATCACCCATAGAAGAAAAAGAAGGAGGGGGAACCCCTAACCTGTCCGAGCCTTCCCGCACAGTCGCGCCACCGCCGGTGCGCCGTGTCCGACTGTGAGTTCGCCAGCGGAGCCCCACCGTGCCGTGGCCATCCGAGCCGCCCTGCGTGCCGCCGTCCCCAGGTAGCGGCGCTATGTCTGCCGAAACCCTCCCCTTGCCGTCGTCCGTCCAGTAGCTCCCTTCGTGCCTCACCGAAAAAATCTGTCAGTCGAGCCCGGCGCTCTTCGCTTCCCCCGGCCGCTGTGCCATCGGTAGCACGCACGATCGCCGACAAACTTTCGCCGCCGCGCAACCCCGGCGCCAACCACCCGCCGATCGTCCGCCGTTAGCCAAACCTGGCTTTCTCCGCCTCCTCCGGCCGCGGATCCGCCGCGTCCTCCATCGAATCATCGTGCCCCCTCTCTCCTCTCCAGATCCAGCGCGCCCAGCGCCCCACCGCCGCCGCCTCGCGAGCCGCAACCGGCCGGAACCCGGTGAGTATCCCCCCTTTTTCCTATTCTCAGCTCTCCCCCTTCTCTTTTTTTATCTTTGCTTTTTCTCTCTCCACTCTAAAGAACAGCAAATATTTGTTGTGTTAATAATAACAGATGTTTATTATATTTATGATTTTATTTTTATTATTTCTGTTTGTTTTAATAATGGCAGTATTATTATTATTATTAGTAGTATTATTATTATTATTATTATTATTACTATTATTATTATTTATATTATTTCTAATAGTATTATTATCACTGTTTATACATATATATATTTTCTATTCTAGGATATGGATAGTAGTATCACTAATATTCTATTATTTATAATAAAAAATTTAGTGTTGTGTATTTCAATATATTAAAATTTTATTTTAGCAAAAGATAATTTTCTACCTAAAGAATTTGTTTGACACGTGAATAATTTTTGTCCAAAACCGTTTTTGCTTTTCAACTTTTTTTCTAAAATATTTTAACTAGAAAAGGTTTTTCGAAAGTATAAATAATTTCGAGCATTTTTTAATAATTGTCTAAATTATCTTACTAATAAGATACGTGTTATCTTCCTAGAAATCCTATTTTTGGTAAACTTATAGTTTTAGCCTAAATTAATTTTTCCATATTTTCAAATATTTGTCAAAAATTATTTTTACTAATAAACATGGTTTTCAAGTATTATACGTAATTTTTCTAAGAAATAATATATGTATTTCTTCACTCAAATTCCCTCAATTATCTTGATTGCGACTGATCATCTATCCTAGTTCCTCGCGATCTTGGACCTCTACACCATAACTATGGCTATTGGACCAAGCTGGACTTGTCAGATTATCGCACACCAGGCGTAACACCAGACAAGATACCTTGCCATTAAACTGTTTATATTTAGTCTGTATTTTATTATATATCACTGTTCATTATTTCCAGTTCTTGATTTACTACATGCTCAATGATTATTAGTTTAATTTGTTACTACCCTTTGATTGCACATAAACCTAGAGTTAAGGGACTACCATCTGTAGTGTATCGCATATACCTTGACACAGTTATACCACGGAGATGTGTGCGATGAGTAGCATGTAGAGGTTCTTGCGTATGGGTTGATCCCCCATGCGCATGTGTTAGGGCTAACTGCTAATAGAGGTGTGTTAGAAGAATTAGCAGTTAGTAGAGGTACATGGTCGTGGATGCGACTTGACAGGTACATTAGGTGGGGAGAACATTACCTGACGTATGGTCTTCTTTGCACTTTCCTGCTTACCTGTGCGCTCCGACGGAGACGCAGACTCCAGGTACCCTCTGACGTTTTCCCGAGCGTTATGGGCGTAACCCCTTGCACATGATCCCCTCTGACGATCTTTGGACGTTACGGACGTAGGCCCCTGGTGCCCTATATGGGGACTATGCTGATCCCATTTACAGCCAGGGCTTATGCGTCGAAGGATTGTTTCTCAACTACATGATCACTTAGTATGGTTAGATTACCTTTTTGTAGTCTTGTCACTTTCTTTGATTGTGGAATATTTTATATTCAGTATTTATATGGCATGTTCTTCCTGTATCTTGTTACGTCCCTCTGAGGATCTGGTAATTTCTCCAGGTGTGTGTGTTCGTGATTTCTTGTAGGTGCTCTAGCTAAGGTCATGTCTTCCTTCCTCCGTGATGACTGCTCTTGGACTCGTCACTTGCTCTCGCTTGCTCAATTCTTTTCTTGAATATTTTTCCATATTCAATTTAGTTGGTAGTGGATTTGTCTCCGCCCAACTATTGTGTACATGACAAACTCGAAGTTGCTTTTATATCATTATTTTTTTGATGAGATTTAGTGTCTTAGCTTTCTACATTTACAGCTTATGTATACATACGAGCCGTATAGTTACTCGTATGCATACAGCTGGCATGATTATGTTCTAGTCCTTCTATCTTTGGGACTGGGGCGTTACATATTTTTGTGGTGGCCCATGCAGGTCTAGTTTGCCGTTTCGGTTACATGACCGTGCCGAACGGGCATGCAATATAGGATTAGAGTTTAGAATCTCATCCACCTACTTGACATCCTTTCTTAATCTCAAATTCCGAACTCTCGTTCGACCTCCTTGAATTGCATCTTGCTTGACTCCCTCTACCGTAAATTCTTAGTTTCGTGTTTAGTAAGATGACTACACTAGTATATGCCCATAGGATTAAACATGGCTAGATGGAGTACATTGACAATTAGTATGCACTGGGGTTTTATTTGAGCTATAAAGGCATTTATTTTCCTAGCAATATGATCGTAAGGATTAGTTAATTCCAAGTTGGGTAGTAGCATATTTTTTGCTTCCAAAAGATAGTTGGAAATTTTAATTTGATATTACAAGGTGATATACACAAGAGGATAACTAGATCGAGAAAACAAATTGATTTGATTTTGCGTTTTGATTTTTGAAGGTCTTGAACATTTATGATTTATTGAGTTATAGCTATACATCTTTTGGAGGGATATAAATTTGATTTGAAAAGGATCATAAAATTTTAAACTATGATTTACGATTGACCAAAATTTGAGGAAGATTGATAAATTTTGGTAAAATATTTTTGAATTAAAATACGTCATATGATCTATAAAGTTATTTAGATTTCGAGTTTAAAACCTTGATTATGGATATTTAAATTTTGGAAAAAAGGGAGAATTACTTTTGAAGAGTAGTTGTGACTTATTGGAAGCTAGATATACACATTTGAAGGATATATAATTAATTTCGGGAGTTATTTAAATGTTCTATTTTGTAGTACGAATTTCGGCTGATAAACCTATTTAAGTGTCGAGTTTAAAATTTGGAAAAAAAATATTATTCGATTTACGATATACAAGGGTTATTTTGAGATTGATTAGAAATTTAAATTGGATTAAAATTGACAGCCTAAGATGATTAGGAAATCTGGTGGAATATCTTGGAAATTTTATTGAGAAAATTTTGAGGAACTTGAAATTTTAGATTATATCATATATTGGTAGGGAACCAAGAAGCAAGAAAGGTCACCCTAGAGATATAGAAGTATTCTACATTAGAATGCTATGTCACCTATGATTATGATATTGCATATACACAAGTATAGTTAGTCATCGACCAAACCGATGAACATATCTTTGACTTACTCGACCTTCCCTCAAATTTAGATCTTTATTCGGGACATCTAAATGTTTGAAACTTAGAAATGATTAGAACCATCCCCTTGACCATACCCTTATCTATGAGACTATTTTCTCTCTAGAAACTGTGCCTCTAACTTATCTTAACTTGATCTAGGAGATTTCCTAATTATCTTTATTTTGTGCTTTAACCTTTTATTTTTGGTACATTAATCAGTACCTTATGAAAACCAACTTTCTATTTTGATCATTTGGCGTTCCCCATTGTGACTTTGATATTTGGAGCACAACATTAGACTTTTCCTTCTAACAAAATTCACATGCAAGACCTAGACGAGCTCACCTCCATGTAGGTATATCATGTTCCACTAAAACACGTCCCCTTGTACTCTATTTTTATGATATGACTTTCGGGCCATAAAGACTCAACCATAACCCTTACCATGGTACCAATATGGACTCCACCTCGATTCAAATTTTTTGACCTAATATGTGATGGGATCTATTAAATGCTTAACTTTGCGTCTATCTTGACTGCTCAACCCTTGTCATTTTTTACATGTCTTATCTCAATTCACTTAGACACATAACACCTTTTACTCTTCATGCAATAATAGCAACACTTACTTTTCTTCCTCCCAATTAAATTGTGCACTTATATTTCACTATGATTTGTCCATTGTTTATGCAACCTTGTTCCTTGTATGATTTCCTTATGTGAAATAAAATTTGATCATGACAATCTTGGGTTAGTAGAGGTTAGATTGGAGAACCCCACAATATGGATAAATAATGTAGTGGTTAAGATAATTACAAGATAACGAGATGTAGATGGGACATAAATAAGTGTGCGATAAATCCAAATATATGAAATAGAGATGAGATATGGTGTTTTGATGAAACACTTAAGAGTAAATAGACTTCTCGAATTTCAAAAGCTTGTTTTGAGGTAACTAAATATCGGGTGAAGAATCTTCTAAAGTGTTGGTGGTTTAAGAACCAAATTTATATATTAAATTTATGGATACAAATTTTTTTGATAAGGACAATGTTGACGTTGCCTTCAATAGCATATAGTGTTATGATGATATTACCTTTCAAGGATGACCAATTGTTGAAGAAGTGTAATGCCTGTGTTCGTATTATGTATTTGGAATACGTATACGTATTTTATCTTGTATTTGCATATCTCCTTAGTTTGGTTTGGCTTGGTTATTCTTGGTTCGGGTTGGCTTGGTTCGGTTTGGGATTGCTATTGGTTCATTATGAACCAAAGGGTGAACCCCCTACCTACCACCACCACTACCATTTATTAACTCATTCTTCCATTCTCTCTCTTCATTACTCTTCTTCTTCTTCCATTTACTACTTCACCTACCCAGAGAGAGGGAGAGAGAGGTCTAGGCAAGTGCAACTTGCTTCATGGAGGAACTCTAATTTTATTGCTTCATTCTCTTCCTTACAACATTTTAACTTAATTTAGAACTTGGCATTTTCACTTTCCATGGCTAGATTCTTCTAGATCTAAGTTTACTTTATTTTCAGATTTTTTTGGGTTTTGATCTACTTAATCCTGTTATTTCTCAGTTTTGAGGGTTCTACGTGTCACGCCCCGCTCCCACAGGAGCGATCGTCCTCGCTAAGGCATGATGCCGCACGGGCCTAGGTTGCGCCCGTACAAGGCTAAGTCCAGAAACGGCCGATTCGAGCTAGGCCACAGAGTCGCACAGAGTGTCCCCATTTGCAGCGGAAAGTAAACGAACACAAAATTGAAGTGAATTCAAACTCTTTATTGATTTTCAAGAAGTTTACAAGCGGCGCTAGGCCGATATTACAATTCGCTCAAGCTCTCTCTCTGAAACATAAAAGACGTGCCAAGTGGCTTACAACATGGAATGATTCATGGCGATGTTTCGATACATTATGTCCTGTATATGGTGCTCCAGCTCCTTGCAACGCTCCAAGGCTCGAGAGATAGCTCCGTGCCTTAGCACGTTCGATGGAAGCTCCGCACCCGACGATGTTTCCTGCTTCCTGCAAGCAGACTGTGGGGTTATCAGTACATTGTTATGCACTGGTGGGGAGGCTAGCTCGCCCACAACGCTATCATTACCAAACACGTTCCATTTACTTTTGTGCATCTCTATCATTCATTGTCTTTCTAATCTTGCCTTAGGGTCAATTTTATGGCATATATCATAACCTATCCCGTGTTACCAAATTTAAGTGTCGCATGGAAATACATGCACGACTTACCCATACTTACCGTCCGGCCTTCCCTGTCCAAAGTAAACCAAGTTAGTCAAACAATTCATGTGTAATATCATAACGTGATTCTTGGAAACAATCAATATCATGGGCGTGTCCCTGCCTCAGTTTCTAGCGCGTTGTAGGCGTATTCTCTAACTCATTGTACGAAGTATTCATTATCATTTGGTGTGATACATTTCAATGTCTGTTCAGCGGACGTTTTGTTCAGCTTAACTTAGGCCACCTTGATTTCAATGCAAGGACTTGCACGTAGATTGCCACCAGCAAAGCCCACTTAAATCTATATGCACCGGTCGCTGGCATCTCAAGCCATTTTGGACATCCAAGCCGTTGTATTTCTCAACTTAGCGTAGGGTGCGGACTGGCACATACCCCGTTAAGTCTTTCTTGAAATACTGCAGCACTTACGTCCCCTGGATGGCCAAGTCCGCACCCAGGCAACCCGTAAGCCTTATTTGATTTCCGTCCGGACCGGCCACGTCCTCCCTTTGACCGTGCCGCTGGAAATCCCTTATATCTCCCACCTCCCGTATACGAAGGGATTGTCCACGACCATTTCGTATTATTTGTCATTTAACTTAACGACTGTCTCCGAGCCGTAGGCTAACCCTTAGCCATAATGCGTTATCGACCAGGTTGGCGTCCGTACAGCGCGGGTAGCGAGCCCCGTTGCACGTGCCCGTCACACCTGTCGCTAACCATTCCTTTCTTTCTTATCTTTTTTTCATTCTTTCTTTTCTTTCTTTCACTTGTCTGTTTGTTCATTGATTCATTTCATTCACACATTCATTCATTCATTCATCGATTCATTTATTCACTTATTCATTCATTCATTCATTTATACATATTGCAACTCCCTGTGCGGGAGTCGCCTTGGCGACCCATCGGTCCCGTGGCCTTTCAATGTTGCTATACTCTACTCGAAACGACTATGTCGATAGTCTTCCCGTTTCATTGTTGTAAACATTCATTGTTTTATTGTTGAACGCATCAGAGACGTAATTGTAAGCTTGTGCCTTAGCACGAGCGTGGAGCGCGGTGCGAGAGTTCTCTCAATTTCCATGTTCTTTTCCATATTCTATACAAGCATACAAGATGGGATTAATCCCTTAGCTAGGTGCGTTGGGTCATTTATTAACATGTACGCGGTTATCGCCTAGCGATTCTCGTGATAGTGTCCGTATTGTTATGTGTCTAGGCTAAGCAGAGACGGGTTCATCGGAGCCACCCACCTTAGCGATGTTCGCATCGGCCGAGTGATACTCCGAGCGCACCTTTGATAGTCTAAGTCTGGATTCATCTTTGACGGGCCATTGTAAGTCTTGCATCGATTCGCATCGATACTTCATCGGGTCGAAGCAACTCTTCGGGTCGACGGCTCGTTTGAGTCGTTGTACTTGCCGTTTGAATCGGCGTTCCGCTAGGGCGGAGCGGGTCACTACATAATACACCACTCAAAACAAGTCTCGTCCTCGAGACTTCCTGAGTGCAGGCCATCCTACCATTCCTTAACTCGTGTCGTCGTGTTTCTTAGGCAATCCCTATCGAACGGCTCTATCGTTCTATGGCACCGAACTATACTCGATACCTTTCCAAGTTTCGCGTCGCATACGTTTGGGCCGATTTTATTGGATAACTTTTCATTCATTTTAGAGTTGATGGCACTTATTTAATTGTTGCGCTTCTTTGACTTGGTTGCTATATCGATGTATCACGGGACTGAAACGGTCGTACATGGTGCGTTGAAATTCGTCAAATGCGAGTGTCGTAGGCTGAGGCAAACTCACTTTCGTTTATGCGCATCGCAACACCCACTTGCAGCTGTATTCGAGTTCATCACATCGTTGAGTTTGGATCGTGCACGCATTCAAGGCGTCCCCCAAATATGTACATTTCAACCAAGCTTAGCGACTAGCGAAGTCGGATAAGCTACTCGTGATAGTTTCGATTTGCCGATCGTTTTGCTAACTTCGATTTAAAACCAAACTCGTGTGCATCTCACTATCGTTTATCTCGATCATCGAGATTATTCGATTCGCTTCTCAAGCGCTCTAGTCAATGAAATCAATACGATTTCTTCTTAGCGGGGTCGACCAAGTCTAAATAATTCCCGTCCGATTTCAAGATCAAGTATCGCACTATCACCGAGTACGTCTTCCAATCAATGATTCAATTTGTTATCCCAACTTTTACTTGCGCATCATCCATTCCTATCATTCACTTTGTTTAGAGCCAATCTTATCGTCGTTCATGCACACTCCCAGTTCCCCGTCCTACTCTAAGTCTTGTTGTCACAAGTCTATCGTCCGTCCGGACGATATTGTAAGGTCATTCGTACAAGTTCAATCACTCGGCATAGGGTCGTCCGCCTATCCGCTAGGTCCTCTCACAGGGTCATAGTTACAAGTCAAATGTTGCTCATCGTGCAAGGTCGTTGTACGACGCTCGCCCCAAATCCTATGGTCAAACCATTTGTTCGTTTGCACGGGAGTGTCTACCCAAGCTCGCGTCACTCAGATTTATAAACATCGAGCATGATCACCTAATCTGCATCAAGACTTACGTTGACATATTCAATTTCGTTCAATCACTAGTTCTAACCAATTCATGTATTCGATCACGAGGTCATCCAGCTCGACAATACATTGCGCCCCAATCTCACGCGAGTCCGATTATTCACGGCGGTTCATGAATCACCATGCAACGCTCCCGCAGAATAATCATTCTCATCGGGGAGTAACTCTTGTTTGAGTTTTAGACTAACCCATTTTCGATACGCGGATTGGACCTACTCAATCCTCAAGTTCAATCTTTCAAGCAAATAAATTCATTCTCGAGTCCACCTTCGCGTCAAACCACAAGTCGAAGCAATCAGATTGCCACACCATCCAAGTTCAATCACTCCCGCTGTATGAATCACCATATCAGCGCTCATGCGGTCGTCATAATTCGACATGACGCATGTGCGAGGCTGGAGTTGCGCTCGCATAAGACAAGAACGTCAACATTGTGGTTGTCAACGAAGCAAATCCAAGCATTCATATTTTCATCCAAGCCAAATCAATTTGATAGTCTAACCTTCATACGTTCAACTAGAAAATCCTCGAGCCAAGTCTATCCTTTCCTCGACACATTTTTAACATTTCAAGTATAGTGTCCAACGGAACAATGACATTTGTACGACCGTCATTCGCCGAGTCAGAGTGCCCTCGAGTTATCGTATATCGATCTTTGATACGCCTCAATACCATCGACGATATGCGTAACCTAACGATCTTCCTTTGCAACCAATTTTGAGTCGTGCGACTGATGCTATTGTCCGAGTTGGATATTCCACAATTTCCTCGATATTTAAGATTAAGTTCTACTGATATTCCCCAAGCTAGTTTCAAGATCGTTGTTCAAACTCAAGTCACAATTCATTTGAATCAATCCAAAATCGTACGCGCGAACCTCTAAGTTTCCTCGATCAAGACCATTCATTTTCATTCATCGTTCCGAACCATTTTCTAACTCGCGTTGCCCATTGACAAGTTGTCCAGTGACATCTCGTTCGGGACATTCGAGGTCACGACCAACTAAATGTGACGCGTTCTAAGGCTTTGCGCGATCGCATCGCCTCGTCGACATACTCGTTCTATCCGTAATTCCTTTAGTCTCGCTCGAACAATATCTATAACGTCCATACACCACTCAGGGTTCGAGCCACTCGACTAGTCATTGACACTCATTCTTATTCTTCTCCGAACCTATCACATACACCACTCGGATTCAAGTCATACGATCTAGTCCTCAATCACGTTCGCATCATGCGTTAAGGCATCCCTCAGATTCGTTCGACGAATCTCTAGCGTAATCGCTCACGTCGCCTCGACGTACTAAGTACGTTCGTACTAATCCTCAAAGTCTGAGCCAATCCTTCCGAGTACGCCTGAGCGTTAACCTGATAGCGTTCCTATCGATAGACACTCACAGTGCATCTCCGTTCTCGATCGAGTGATACTTGATATCACTCGCAACCCGATTGCACCCAAGGTCGAGGTGCACGACACGCGGACTAAGTTGTGCCGCATAACCATCCCGTGCGGACTATATTAAAGTTTGCACGCTCACTTGCTAATGTCGACGTAGGACTAATTGGGCATGCACGTGACTTGCTAACTTAGCATGTGTTCTCTATCGAGTCATGTTTAACATCGTTCGGACTCTCTATTCGACCGCTTCGTAATTCGCACTACGCATTTACCATTCGTCCGAACAATATCTTGTTTGCTATTGTCATCGTAAAGTTATTCAAGCACATCTTACGTTTTGCTAACTCTTAGCATCGGTTCCTTCCAACTCAAGTACGTCGTGGTTCGGCACAAAGGCCTTTGCCTATCGATCCCGTCCAACTGAGTACTCGTACGAGCTTTTGAAAATATTAGACTTATTGTATGGAACATCCTAAGGCACAACGAGAGAGAGCGTACACTTCTTTTGTTTCCAACCGAGCTTTCAAAACTGAGAAAATCGAAATGGAGTCCAAGGACGTGAAGCCGTGCTCTGATACCACTATGTCACGCCCCGCTCCCGCAGGAGCGATCGTCCTCGCTAAGGCGTGATGCCGCACGGGCCTAGGTTGCGCCCGTGCAAGTCTAAGTCCAGAAACGGCCGATTCGAGCTAGGCCACAGAGTCGCACAGAGTGTCCCCATTTGCAGCGAAAAGTAAACGAACACAAAATTGAAGTAAATTCAAACTCTTTATTGATTTTCAAGAAGTTTACAAGCGGCGCTAGGCCGATATTATAATTCGCTCAAGCTCTCTCTCTGAAACATAAAAGGCGTGCCAAGTGGCTTACAACATGGAATAATTCATGGCGATGTTTCGATACATTATGTCCTGTATATGGTGCTCCAGCTCCTTGCAACGCTCCAAGGCTCGAGAGATAGCTCCGCGCCTTAGCACGTTCGATGGAAGCTCCGCACCCGACGATGTTTCCTGCTTCCTGCAAGCAGACCGTGGGGTTATCAGTACATTGTTATGCACTTGTGGGGAGGCTAGCTCGCCCACAACGCTATCATTACCAAACACGTTCCATTTACTTTTGTGCATCTCTATCATTCATTGTCTTTCTAATCTTGCCTTAGGGTCAATTTCATGGCATATATCATAACCTATCCCGTGTTGCCAAATTTAAGTGTCGCATGGAAATACATGTACGACTTACCCATACTTACCGTCCGGCCTTCCCTGTCCAAAGTAAACCAAGTTAGTCAAACAATTCATGTGTAATATCATAACGTGATTCTTGGAAACAATCAATATCATGGGCGTGTCCCTGCCTCAGTTTCTAGCGCGTTGTAGGCGTATTCTCTAACTCATAGTACGAAGTATTCATTATCATTTGGTGTGATACATTTCAATGTCTGTTCAGAGGACGTTTTGTTCAGCTTAACTTAGACCACTTTGATTTCAATGCAAGGACTTGTACGTGGATTGCCACCAGCAAAGCCCACTTAAATCTATATGCACCGGTCGCTGGCATCATAAGCCATTTTGGACATCCAAACCGTTGTATTTCTCAACTTAGTGTAGGGTGCGGACTGGCACACACCCCGTTAAGTCTTTCTTAAAATACTGCAGCACTTATGTCCCCTGGATGGCCAAGTCCGCACCCAGGCAACCCGTAAGCCTTATTTGATTTCCGTCCGGACCGGCCACGTCCTCCCTTTGACCGTGCCGCTGGAAATCCCTAATATCTCCCACCTCCCGTATACGAGGGGATTGTCCACGACCATTTCGTATTATTTATCATTTAACTTAACGGCTGTCTTCGAGCCGTAGGCTAACCCTTAGCCATAATGCGTTATCGACCAGGTTGGTGTCCGTACAGCGCGGGTAGCGAGCCCCGTTGCACGTGCCCGTCACACCTGTCGCTAACCATTCCTTTTTTTCTTATCTTTTCTTCATTCTTTCTTTTCTTTCTTTCACTTGTCCGTTTGTTCATTGATTCATTTCATTCACACATTCATTCATCGATTCATTTATTCATTTATTCATTCATTCATTCATTTATACATATTGCAACTCCCTGTGCGGGAGTCGCCTTGGCGACCCATCGGTCCCGTGGCCTTTCAATGTTGCTATACTCTTCTCAGAACGACTATGTCGATAGTCTTCCTATTTTATTGTTGTAAATCATTCATTGTTTTATTGTTGAACGCATCAGAGACGTAATTGTAAGCTTGTGCCTTAGCACGAGCGTGGAGCGCGGTGCGAGAGTTCTCACAATTTCCATGTTCTTTTTCATATTCTATACAAGCATACAAGATGGGATTAATCCCTTAGCTAGGTGCGTTGGGTCATTTATTAACATGCACGGGGTTATCGCCTAGCGATTCTCGTAATAGTGTCCGTATTGTTATGTGTCTAGGCTAAGCAGAGACGGGTTCATCGGAGCCACCCATCTTAGCGATGTTCGCATCGGCCGAGCGATACTCCGAGCGCGCCTTTGATAGTCTAAGTCTGGATTCATCTTTGACGGGCCATTGTAAGTCTTGCATCGATTCGCATCGATACTTCATCGGGTCGAAGCAACTCTTCGGGTCGACGGCTCGTTTGAGTCGTTGCACTTGCCGTTTGAATCGGCGTTCCGCTAGGGCGGAGCGGGTCACTACACTATGTTGTAGAGAATCTCATTCTACCCCATTTTGACCTATAGAAGTTCGGATTTGGGCTCCGGATGATAGAGTTATGCAGCTTGGAAGCCATGGCTTATGGTGTACTTCTTCTCGGAAATTTGGAGAAGAAGCACAGTCCCGAGCCGCATGGTAGCACTTGACCGCATGAACATTCATGCGGCAAGTCAGTTCCAGCCGCATGCGCTGTTGTCTTGACTTGACCGCATGACAAGTTCATGCGGCATGTATTCCTTCTAGCCGCATAGAACTTAGCCCCAGCCGCATGAGGCTGAGACCCATGCAGCCGCATGTTCCCGCTCTCCGCGAGCCGCATAATCCCTCTATGTTCGGCCGCATATGTACCCACTGTTTCGGGCCGCATGAGGCCCATCTACCATGAGCCGCAGGGACCCTCAACCGATCCTCCGCATATGCGAGGACCATTTGAGCCGCATAAGGCTCCTACCCTTTCAGCCGCATGCGCCCTTGACTGAACCTAGCCGCATGCGCCCTTGAGTGAACTAGCCTCATGCGCCCCCCTTGCTTATGCAGCCGCATGTGCGCCCACCTCATTGAGCCGCATGAACCCGGGCCCGTTTTCAGCTGCATGAGAAACCCTTCCTCCGCTGGCCGCATAGACCCACTTCTTTCCAGCCGCATGGGCTCCTACTAAACCGCATGCGCCTGACCCTATTAGCCGCATGGGCTGTTCTCTTCCAGCCGCATGAGATCCATCCTGGCCGCATGTGCCTTAGCCGCATGGCTCTTCTATAGCCCTGTATATTGATATTTTATTAGATATTTTACGTCCATTTTATATCCTTATGTCTTTTGTCATGAACTTGATAATCATGAATTCATTTAATATGTTTGGAATTGATAATTGAGCATGACGTGATAGTGACCCGTAGTGGTGTACTCCTGACATAATAACCTGACATGACCTAATAGAGGCCCGTCGTGGCGCACTCCTGACAAGTACACTTGACATGATAACCTGACATGATATATCTTGAACAGCTGTTGCGACGGCTACCTGACATGACATGATCTGTATAAATAACATAGACACCGTGGACGATTGTGCTTGTACAAATAAACCAGTCCTGTCTTGCATCATGCCTAGGACATGGACTCCTGAGTACCACGGTTAGGAGTACCTACTGAATTGGATTAAGGCTAAATAACTAGATTAATACATTAGTCATAAAGAGATCTTCCAGCTATAGGCAATCCCGTTACCTGGGCACGCCTTAGGATCTGTAGCTTGCCGTCGAGTAGGGCACATTTCCAGCACACTGTCATGTGTTGCATCCTTCAAGCTACCTAAGGGTACATTCGTTTCCTGGACGATGTACCCACCTGAATTCAACCTTGATCTTTCAACCCGGGTGACCTGGATGGTCTGCAGGACTTGTGGCTGTGGAATAATCTCATTGCATCTTGTTAGTAATTAGGCTTGTGATAACCCTAGTTAGTTAAAGTATCAAGCCGTAGTTCTTGCTTGGCCGTGAAATGTTTGGATGGAGTCTAACCAATCTAGTCTTGTCCTGATCCTGTTCTAGATTACTACATGACCAGAATGCTTGTATTTATTTTACCGATAAATGGTGAGAATTCCAAGTTCTGTTCAGACGAAGGGTTACAACCCCGGTCCTTGTTTGGTTTACGGGTTGTAACCTGGTTATCTGAATAGTTCCATGGTTATCTCGTCGTATATCATCCTGATGAATTTTTCTTATTTCCAGTTCTTACTTTTATTTATACTCTTGTGCTGATTGTTGGTTTTAGTTCCTAAGTGAAGCCTCCTTTTTGGCACTTGCTCTTTCTGGGGTCTGACCCAGCTGGTTTTGTTTGGCCAGATTTCGGAGCAGCTCCAGAGGATCTACCGACCTTCCAGCCAGATGGTGGCCACTAGACGAAACCCTGGCAACGAGTGGGTTTGTTTTTGATCACCCACTTTATTGTAAAAATATTCTTTTGAGGCATTTAGCCGACGAGCACCTGTTTAGCTCGATTGTACTTTACTTACTGTCTGCCTACGGGCTGTAACATGATTGACAGATCCTAGGGTTGATCATGTATGACTAAACTCTTGCTAGTCCTAACATTTTGTAACGACTAGTTTCATGATCAGCTGAATATGTAATGTTTGGGACGCCTTACTATTGTATATTTAATGATCATACTTCTTGTAACCTTTTACTTACTTGCTTATGATTGAGACACTAGGCTTGTTCATGACTTTAAGAGACTGTTGGCTTGTAGATAAACCCTCATGTATCTAGACAGCCGTGACCGTATAGCGAGATGGATCCCATTTCATATACGTAGCTGGCTATGTCTGCCTCCGCTCTCCAGTATTCTGGTTCTGGGGCGTGACAAGAAGGAACCTTTATATTTTTTATTAAGTTCTAAGATGATTATGAATATGAAGTTAAGATGAGTTTCATTTCTACCATAAAAAAGATGAGATTGTTGAATTCAAATTTTTGAGAGAGAGACTAATAAATATTTTAGGAAATTTTCAATTGGGATTGAGTTATGAAAGTATATTGTTAGTTTTCGAAATTTATCAAACATTGAAGACGGACTTTATATATCTTGGTACCTAAGGATGCATTGTATATTGACCAACAAATACAAATCGTAGTAAGGAGATTTTAACTTTTACTTGGGCCAATTGGTTGAAGGTTTTGGAATTTTAATTTTAAAGGAAAATTTTAATTTGGGAAGATATATATGAAGTGAGCTAGTATAATGGAGATTATGGAATTCAAATTGAGACTATTTGAAATTTTAAGACGAGATAGAGGAAGTTAGAATACAATTATAATCATATTGATTTTTGGTAACGGGACGTGGTACGAAAGAAATTAATGGAAAGAACGATTTATGATAAGAGAGATTACACGAATATTGATGATATTAAAGGATTAAGGAGTTTATTACCTGCTTATGAGGTTGCCCCTTTTAAAGTTAGTGTTAGGGTTGATTGTGCTTAGTCAGTGATTGGTTGTCAGATACATGATCGTATCGAATTTTTCTGTTCTACTCGATCAAATGACATATTGCCATTGAAATGTCGTTCGCCTCCTCGTCGAATATTTGTTTGCATTCCCGTCCCAAGAAGATCTCGTAAATCTATTCGAACAAACTCTTACCATCCTCTCCACCCTACCTACCCTAATTACTCCTAAATTTCGAGGACGAAATTCATTTAAGTTGGGTAGGATGTAAACCCCCTCAATTTTTACTATAATTTTTAAAATTATTTATTACGATATGGATTTTTATTTTTGTATCGTACGTAAGTATGAAATTTTTATTTATTCTTATACAAAATATTTGGTTATTATTTTTATATAGAAATCGATATTTTGTTTTATGGTATTTTCTGTCAAAAAGGCATCCCACGATAATTGTCAAAAACTTTACTTTTACATTTTGAAAGACTATTTTATTTCTTGCTTAAAGTTAGTAGTAATTTAGAAAAAAATACCATGAATTATGTAAATATTTTGTTGCATACAAGGTACATGAAATTTATTCATGTATATAATGTTGATTTTCAAATTTAATTTATTATTATTTTATATTATTTATAAAAAGACATTTTCAAAATAGTTTGATTTAATGTTTGATTATTATGGCAATTTAAATTTGAGTTATCTTATCTTTATTTAAAATAGTTCTAAATTAAAGTTGTGATTAAATTGAATTTGGATTTGGTTGAATTGGCTTTAAATCTATTTAATTAAATGATGAATTATCTATTGGGGATTTAAATAAATCCCAATCCCTATCCAACTGGAAATTCCCACCTCCTATAAAAGGAGAGGTAGTCCTCCAGAAACTTCCACCATCAACAGATGTGCATCGTGTCTGTGTCTCCCATCCATTAAAGTTTTTCCATTACAATTACAGTATTTCTCCATCCCATGTCCGACACACCGGACACCATCCCTTTCATTCCCTCGTATCTCGCAGGATACAACCCGGACACCATGTCAGACTCCTAATCCTAACCTAGCCGGTCATCATCAGCCCTGCCAACCACAGCTGCCTGTTCGTCGTGTCGACCCTGACACCTCCCCGGCCCCAACGAACCCTTCTGGCCTCACCACCATCACCTATAGAAGAAAAAGAATGAGGGGGAAGCCCTAACCTGTCCGAGCCTCCCCACACAATCGTGCCACCGCCGGTGCGCCGTGTCCGGCTGTGAGTTCGCCAGCGGAGCCCCACCGTGCCGTGGCCATCCGAGCCGCCCTGCGTGCCGCCATCCCCAGCTGGCGGCAGTCTGTCCGCCGAAACCCTCCCCTTGCCGCCGTCCGTCCAGCAGCTCCCTCCGTGCCTCATCGAAAAAATCCGCCAGCCGAGCCCGGCGCTCTCCGCTTCCCCCGGCCGCCGTGCCATCGGGAGCACGCACGGTCGCCGATAAACTTTCGCCGCCGCGCAACCCCGGCGCCAACCACCCGTCGATCGTCCGCCGTTAGCCAAACCCGGCGTTCTCCGCCTCCTCCGGTCGCGGATCCGTCGCGTCCTCCATCGAATCATCGCGGCCCCTCTCCCCTCTCCAGATCCAGCACGCCCAGTGCCCCACCGCCGTCGCCTCGCGAGCCGCAACCGGCCGGAACCCGGTGAGCATCCCTCCTTTCCCCTATTCTCAGCTCTCCCCTTCTCTTTTTTTATCTTTGCTTTTTCTTTCTCCTCTTTAAAGAACAGCAAATGTCTGTTGTGTTAATAATAACAGATGTTTATTATATTTATGATTTTATTTTTATTATTTATTATTTGTTTTAATAATGGCAGTATTATTATTATTATTATTAGTATTATTAATATTAATATTAATATTAATATTATTATTACTATTATTATTATTGTTATTATATTTATTAGTATTATTATCACTGTTTATACACATATATATTTTCTATTCTAGGATATGGATAGTAGTATCACTAATATTCTATTATTTATAATAAAATTTTTAGTGTTGTGTATTTCAATATATTAAAAATTTATTTTAGCAAAAGGTAATTTTCTACCTAAAGAATTTGTTTGACACGCGAATAATTTTTGTCCGAAACCTTTTTTGCTTTTCAATATTTTTCCTAAACTATTTTAAGTAGAAAAGGGTTTTCGAAAGTATAAATAATTTCGAGCATTTTTCAATAATTGTCTAAATTATCTTACTAATAAGATACGTGTTATCTTCCTAGAAATCCTATTTTTGGTAAACTTATAGTTTTAGCCTAAATTAATTTTTCCACATTTTCAAATATTTGTCAAAAATTATTTTTACTAATAAACATGGTTTTCAAGTATTATACGTAATTTTTCTAAGAAATAATATATGTATTTCTTCACTCAAATTTTCTCAATTATCTTGATTGCGACTGATCATCTTTCCTATTTCCTCTCGACCTTGGACCTCTGCACCATAACTATGGCTATTGGACCAAGCTGGACTTGTCAGATTATCGCACACCAGGCGTAACACCAGGCAAGATACCTTACCATTAAACTGGTTATATTTAGTCTGCATTTTATTATATATCACTGTTCATTATTTCCAGTTCTTGATTTACTACATGCTCAGTGATTATTAGTTTACTTTGTTACTACCCTTTGATTGCAAATGAACCTAGAGTTAAGGGACTACCGTCTGTAGTGTATCGCATATACCTTGACACGGTTGTACCACGAGGATGTGTGAGATGAGTAGCATGTAGAGGTTCTTGTGTGTGGGCTGATCCTCCATGCGCATGCGTTAGGGCTAACTGCTAATAGAGGCGTGTTAGATGACTTAGTAGTTAGTAGAGGTACATGGTCGTGGATGCGACTTGACAGGTACATTGGGTGGGGAGAACATTACCTGATGTATGGGCTTCTTTGTACTTTCCTGCTTAACTGTGCGCTCCGTCGGAGACCCAGGCTCCAGGTGCCCTTTGACGTTTTCCAGAGCGTTATGGACGTAGCCCCTTGCACATGATGCCCTCTAACGATCTTCGGACATTACGGACGTAGGCCCCTGGTGCCCTATATGGGGACTATGCCGATCCCATTTACAGCTAGGGCTCATGCGTCGAAAGATTGTTTCTCAACTGCATGATCACTTAGTATGGTTAGATTATCTTTTTGTAGTCTTGTCACTTTCTTTGATTGTGACATATTTTATATTCAGTATTTATGGCATATTCTTCCTGTATCTTGTTACGTCCCTCTGAGGACCTGGTGATTTCTCCAGGTGTGTGTGTTCGTGATTTCTTGCAGGTGCTCTAGCTAAGGCCATGTCTTCCTTCCTCCGTGATGATTGCTCTTGGACTCGTCACTTGCTCTCGCTTGCTCAATTCTTTTCTTGAATATTTTTCCATATTCAATTTAGTTGGTAGTGGATTTGTCTCCGCCCAACTATTGTGTACATGACAAACTCAAAGTTGCTTTTATATCATTATTTATTTTTTGATGAGATTTAGTGTCTTGGCTTTCTACATTTACAGCTTATGTATACATACGAGCCGTATAGTTACTCGTATGTATACAGCTGGCATGATTACGTTCTAGTCCTTCTATCTTTGGGACTGGGGCGTTACAAGGACCTCAGGCAAGATACCTTGCCATTTGCTATTTATTTTTTGTAGCTTATATTTCATGCATTTACTTATTATTTACTTTCTGTAAAATAAACTGTGATACATGGCATAATTTGATAGAATCTTATTGTTCAATTCTATTTCCTGTTATGTACTATTTTCTTACACATTGAACTTAGATTTAAGGGACCACCCTTTGTGTGTTGCATTCATAGGCCTTGACATATTGTACCATATTGTTGCGAGTCATATATAGAACTCGGACTTGCGTAACAAGCTGGCCACCAGTACGTATAAGCCGTACGATAGGATTAACCGCTAATAGTGTTTGCGTGATTAGTTTGACTTAGCGGTTAATAGAGGTTCTGTGATGTGGATATGACATAGTAGGCATTGGGCGGAGAGGACAATTTCTTAGCATATGGGCTACTATACACTTCCCTTTTGTGATTCGGATGCTCCGCTGGAGATACGGTGTGAGATGACCCTTATTTTACTGATAGCCACTGACGTTCTTCGAAACGTCATGCTCTTACTGATTGGGCCTCTTGTGCCCCAAGAGGGGACCATGCCGATTCCATTTTAGCCAGGGCCTATGCGTTGGAGGATGTTCTTAAAACTGCATACACTTAGACTGGTTAGGCTACCTTATCCGTTAGGTACGAGTACTCTTGGTTTGGGTACTTGTATCTGACCGTGGCTTGGAACAGAAACTTGTCGCGGACTAGTTTGCTACATCTTGTCCTTGTTTGGTTGTAGGTGTGGCTCACTACTATGATGAGAAGGTACTGAACCCTGTTGTGGTGCAGATACCATATTGGATTCATGAATTGGAAATATACTTCGTCGTGGGTTAGTGTGCCATCTCCTGTCCTTGTTTGGTTGGGGGGATGGTGCGCTAATTTAAGGGTGGAGTGTTGGACCATGTTATGATCTGATTGACTTATTACTGAGCAATGTTTACTCAGTTTATATGGCATGATATTATGTATCTTGTTACGTTTGTCTGAGGACCTGGTTATCTCTCCAGGTGTGTGTTCTTGTCTTCCGCAGGTATTCTAGCCGACATCGTGATCTTCTCCATCCCTTCGAAGATGATGTGTCTTGGGTCTTTATTTCTACCTTCGCTAAATCATTTCAAATGTCTTGTACTTCTTTTCTTTTAAATAGTTGGCAGTGGATTTGCCTCTGCCCAACATATTGTATAAACACAAATCATGGTTATTATATGATATCTTTATTTCTTTTATTTTGTGGATGAGATTAGATTACTATTGGTTTACTGCATTTTACAGCTTATGTATACATACAAGGTTTCCATATATTGGAGTATATTTCGTATGTATACAGCTGCCATGTCTACGTACCTAGTTTTATGTATTTTGGGACTGGGCATTACAATGCTTGAGACTACCAACTGGCATCACCGAACATGTGCTGATCGACTCATGCAGCATAAAAATGACGTCAGCCATCAAACTGTGGCTCGACTTACCCCAGCCTCCCGATTGGAGTTTGTTGATCATCGAAGCCGAATTTGCCGAAAAAATGGTATGCAACGCACGGCTTCTGGGGGTTAGTTTCCTTGTGTTAGATGACAAGGGAAAACACGCCGCCACCAACAACAGTAGTCGCGAACCCAAGGGAAAGCAGGTATTGACTGTCAATGTCTCGAAGAGCACATAAGGGCCCGCTCAGAAACCCCCACTTGTACCAAGACCGAAGGAGACTACTCCTTCAATGATGAGGACACTTTACAACTTTTTGAGATGCTAAGAGCGATAAGATCAAGTTGCCAGATCCAAAGCATCTTGACGAGGTGGACACGGTAGGCGACTCGAGGTACTGTCACTACCATCGGTTCGTCGGGCATCCAACTCGAGATTGCTACACCCTGAAGAACTACATACAACGCATGATCAATGCGAATGTCTTCTCGGTCGATTACGAAGAGAAGACAGTCTCGTCTAACATGGTGACACTTCAGTTTGGCACCTTGCCGTCCACTGAAGCTCAAGACGGCATCGTCCCCGTCCCGAAAGCAACAATGGAAGTAATCAACCTTGTGCCAACTCGTGACTGCGAGCAGACTAGTACCACTCACGATATCCCGAGGAGAGATCATGTGGGTTCATCCAGATCTCGCCCCTGAACTGACTCAACCGAGGGTACATTCTACCTCCAAAGCTAAAGGCAAGAAGACCAAATCTTGTCGCATGGTCACCTCCTCCCATCAGGAGGCCCTACCTGTACAAAGGCATTCATAGCAGAATGCTCAGGAAGAGGAGGCTCCAGTCGAAGTGACATCTCCTATCACTACTAAAGCCGCCCAAAGGGAAGGTCCATCTCAACCTCCAGTAGCCGCCAAACAAAAACAGAAGGAGGCCCGTTTCGACAGGCCTCTATGAAAAAACAATGCTTTGGGGTTGACCAAACCCCACAACTTTGATATACTGGCCCAACTCACTAGTACTCCAGCTCGTCTGTCCCTGTTCGAGCTTCTCCGACAATCCAAAGATATTCGAGAGGCTCTATGTGAAGTACTGAAGGACGCTGAGTCCTTCATTAGCCAAGTCAAACAGCCTGAAGATGATCCGACAGCATGTCTGCACTTCCACAGTGTAGGGGTCCCAACATCACTTTCACTCAGCAAAACATGTTGCTCAAGAACAACCGACACAACAGACCGCTTTATTACACATGTTATGTCGGTGCCATCAAGGTGGATCAAATACAGATAGACCCTGGGTCTTCTCTCAGCATTATCCTCCGAACTCTGTTCCCGACATTGAGGATCCCGATGCATCGTCTGACAGCATCCCATACTACAATCAGTGGTTTCAACGCCAGCGAGAGTGAACCATTGGGCAAGATCCAGCTTAAATATCATATAGGTGATCTCTAGACTGTGGTGACCTGCTATGTCGTGGAAACGGACGTCAACTACAACTTCATGTTAGGGCGGCCATGGCTACACGAATACATGAGGTGCCATCAACTCTCCACCAATGTATGAAATATGTATCCACTAATGGCACAACCAGAACGGATTTCACTGATGTCTATCCCTTCAGAGGGATTGAGGCTTTTTTTACCGACTCAGATCTTTACAAATCGATCCATCTGGACGATGAAGCCAATGATGCTGACGACGAAGCAGAAGCCGAAGCTGAGGATAACACTGAGGCAAAAATGATAACCAGCGCTCCTTTAAAAGTGCGACTCAAGGGAAAACCTCCTTAGACATCGTCCCCTATCAAAGTCATGCTTCGCGGGAGAGGACCAACCTCTCTGAGCGGAACTACCACTGAAGCCCCTTTGAAGATACGACTCACGGGGAAATCTCCCCAAGTGTTGGCACCTCTCGTGGTAAAGCTCCACGAAAAAACACCAGTCCCCGAAGCACCAGCTGAGCCACCTCTCAAGGTGCGGCTTAAGGCAGACCTCCTCAATCGTCAACCCCTCTCATTAGCAAGCTATGAGGAAAAGCCCCGGCATCTCTCTCAACACAGACTCAAGAGCCGATATGGGTCAAGCTTCCGAAGAACTCTCCCAAACCGCCCAAGGCTGCTCCAGTACTTATTGGCGAATAAGTGGAAGAGTACATATCGGCCAACGTGGATGCCCCATCCCTCGATGATGTGATTCCCCGGGACAAGATCCCGTATTTTGTCAATAAAATGCTGTCTTTGAATTATTCTAGTCTTCCACATTGGAATGCCATGTATACTCTAGATAGTGCCTTGTAGTCATTCCAAACACAAATAATGACTGTAAATCATGTAAATTGAGTCGTCCTCTACCAAGGAGTCTATTATATAGTTCTACCCCGAAACCAGGACGAAAAACCTATCATCTTTGGAAAGGTCGAGCGTCATCAAGACCTTCCACCGGCAGAGCCAGAATATGACACCGGTAGAATGCAAATATATCGGTATAATGATCGAGCCAAGTACCTCATCCAAAAGATGGGTTACAACCTGAAAAACGGCTAGGGTCTGAAATATGGCAAAGGTCGACGTCTTCCTTTGCGACCCCCCATTCCAAAGGGGTATCCACAAGACTATTACCATCGTACTTGATAGGGGGTAGGCTACATCACGCCTCTAACAACCCCAGAAAGTTCAGAAGTAGAAGAGGCCATACGTACTCTCACTCATCTGAAGCTTCAACTTAGAATTTCGACACCAGTATCGGGCTAATTTTTAGGAAAGCATTCTCAGTAAACATGGCATCCGTACATCCCTCAGAAGATAAAAACGATGATCAGACAGTAGAGTTCTTCGAAAAAGAACCCTGGGCTGACCTCCTAGGTGCACAATAGAAATCTCGTTTCGAACTGCGAGAACCCCCTACTGAAGATAAAGACGAGCAGATCGACCTCGGGGATATACCCTCTTCCAAACCTATCTTCATCAGCAAAAGCTTGCAGGAGAGGACCGAGAATCCTTGGTCTAACTGGTCAAAGAATACATCGACGTCTTCGCCTGGAGCTATGAAGGCATGCCCGGTTTAGATCCACAAGTCATAATGTACAAGCTTAACATCTTACCTAATGCTAAGCCTGTTAATGAGCAACAGCGACGCTTCCGTCCTAACATCATGGATGTCGTTGACAAAAATGTGGATAAACACTTGGTCAGCGGGTTTATTTGCGAAGAACAACACCCAGATTGGGTGGCCAACATCGTTCTCATCACAAAAATGACTGGGAAAATCTGAGTCTGTATCGACTTCCGGGACCTCAACTCAGCTTGCCCGAATGACGAGTTCTCGCTCCCGATCACCAACGTAATGATCGACAACACATGCGGCTTTGAACGCATGTCCTTCACGGACGGGTACTCAGGCTACAACCAGATCAAGATGTTCCCGGATGACGAGAAACACACGTCGTGCAGGACTCCAAAGGGGGTTTACTGCTACACAGTGATGCCTTTTGGCTTGAAGAATGCAAGTGCCACATAACAGCGAGCTATGAGCACCATTTTTTGCCAACACGTTCGCAAGAGAATCGAATGTTACGTTGATGATATCACTGTCAAGAGTCGTCTACGAGGTGATCACCTACAAGATCTAAAGACAATCTTTGATCTTATGCGAGCGCATCAGCTCAAGATGAATCCCTCTAAATCCTTCCTTGGTGTTTCCAGTGGTAAGTTTTTAGGCTTCATCATCCCTGCAAAAGGTATTTATGTTGACCCCGAGAAGACCAAAGCCATCCTTGACATGGACCCTCCAAAAAACTTTAAAAAACTTCGAGGCCTACAAGGACGTCTCACATGTATCCGAAGGTTTATCACAAATCTTTTCGAAAAATGCCAACCCTTCACTAAACTCATGAAGAAGGGAGTCTCCTACGTCTGGACGGAGGAATGTCAGAAGGCGTTCAACGACATCAAAGCTTATCTCACGAGTCCCCCAGTTCTGGTTGCATCCATCACAGACAGACCTTTCCTGCTCTATATTCGCACTATGGATCATTCTCTCAGCACTTTATTAGCTCAGAACAATGATGTAGGCTACGAGCAAGCCATCTACTACCTTAGTAGGATAATGACCGGGGCAGAACACTGGTACAACCCCGTCGAAATAGAATGCCTAGCTCTGGTATTTGCCATCCAGAAGACTCGTCATTATGTCTCGGGGCATATAACACCCTGTTTCTGAAATTGGGGATTTTTGAAAAATTATTATTTTTATTATTTATTAATAGTGTTTAGGGCATGATATGATTTATGGTGATTTCTAGTGTAATTAGAACCATCTTCTAAGTCATGCTAAGTCATGACTTATGACTTTGTGATTTTGTTAGTATAACTTAGTGTAAACCCTAGTTTTCCTTAACCTAGAAGTTGCCATGACCATGTGAGCTTAGCCATAGGCTTAGAACATCAAATTAGTGATTTTTGGCCAAAAGGGTATTTTGATAATTTACTAGACTTTATTTGAGTTTATGTGATTTTTAATATTATTTAATCATGGTTAAGTACCATGATTAGTCCCTAACCTATCCTACCCTAATCTAGAGGTTAGCCACTAACCTAGAAGCTTTAGGATGGATATTTAGTCATGGGTTAAAGCAAGTTAAATATCTAGATATTACCTTTATTGATATTTTGCTTAAAACCCTCCAAATATCTCACCCCTTTACACAAAAGTCTTGCCTTAACCATGAAGGAAAGGGCAAGGACACCCTCCCCATGCCATGGCCGGCCAAGGACCCCCCCTAGCAGCCACACTTGCTATTTAACCTCATCACTTTAATTCATGAAAATTTTACATGAATTTTAATCCTAGAAAATTCTAATTTCTTCAAACACCCACAACTTGATCAATATTGATCCAAATTCACTTTAGTCTTTTGCATTGGGACCCTACAACATCAAGGGTGCTAAGGGAAGCTAGCAATCAAGAATTTGGAAGCTTTGGGCATCATCAAGTTGAAGGACACACACCCCCTTTTTATTAATTTTCCTTGGAATTGCACCAATAGGTAAATTCCCTCAAACATAGTTAAAACTCTGTTTTTTCTTCATAAATGCATTCATATAGGACTACCATAACTATGGGTAAAATTTGGTGAAAGTTAGAGTCGGTTTGGTGTCCGTATCGGACACGTATCCTAGCCTATAAACCCTTGTTTGGGGAAATGCCACAAAGGATCTGTTTTTGTCAAAATGTAAAACAAATTACACTTCCTTGTAGCCCTAGACTTGCTGATCACAAAACACCTAGACTGAGCACATTTTTGTGCTGTGTCCGTGTCCAAATTGGACACGAACTCACTGCACGAGACTCTCGTGCATGCCCTGCTACCCCACCCTTCGTGCGCACTGCACAGGGCACTAGGACACAAGCAAATTGACACGGACACGAGGGCAATGTCTGCGAACATGCCCCCAAAGTTTGGTGTCGTGTCGTGTCGTGTCGAGTGAGAAATCTCACTCGTACTGGACACGCGCTGTCAGCGCACACGCGCGCGGGGGCAACTTCGAGCGTGTCGTGTCGCACGGACACGACACTTGGGTGTCTCGTGATGACACGAGCGTGTAGCCCTATACGTGGCGTACACGAGGACATGAGCACGAGATGCGTCGTGTCCTGTGTCACGAGCACGAGGCGTGCAACCGCGTGCACGACGCGGTCTGGACTCGTGTATCAATCGTGTTTTTCACGACTGATACGGGGTTCGTATCGTATCCACGAGTGTCGTGGACACGTGTCAGTGTGTCCATCGTGTAGCCCTATGTGTGGGCTACATGTGTGCATGACCACGAGACGTGTCGTGTCTCGTGGTGTGTCCACGAGCGTGTGGAACGCGTGCACGATGCTGTGCACGCGTATGTGCGTATCAGTTTACCCGAGTAGGTTTTTCGAGTGTTTGGACACGTTAAACCGTGTCGTGGTGTCGTGTCAGGTACCTAGGACACTAGGGTACATATGGGGCATTAGTTACCAATCACTAGTTTCGAGTCTTAGCTCGTGTTTGTGTGTGTTTATGGGTTTACCTAGTTTCGAGTAAACAGTGCATATTTTCCTGGATTAGAGATTTTTTACAGTTTTGCAAAAGTGAATTTCAAATCAATTTTGATTGTGATTAATGCATGTATAAGTGTATTTTCAGTATATATATACGTAGTATATATGTATGTGAGAGTGTGGGTGAGTTTTGAGGATATTTGGTTGTGTGTATAGGTGTTTGTGTATGTATATACATATATATGTATATATGTCACAGTATGTGTGTTGGGGCCTTTCCTGGTTCCAGGAACTGGAACCCCCCCTTCCAGTTAGTTCTGTCACTCTCTCTCTCTGTCATGTTCACTCCCTCTCTCACTGTTCACTCTATATCTCTCTCTCACTTCCCTCTCTATATATATGTAATATATATAAGTTGATATTTATATATATATATATATATATATATATATATATATATATATATATATATATATATATATATATGTATATATATAAATGATATATATATATATATATTGTAGTAGATCTTATTATGTCATTATATATATATATATATATGTGAGTGTGGGTTGTATTATATATAGTATTTACATATTGGTATTTGGGTAGTAGATAGATAGAGTATATATATATATATATATATATATATATATATATATATATATATATATATATATATAACTTGTTAAGTATAGGTCTATATAGAAACCTATGACAATGGCCTATGGCCAAGATACTAGCCTATGGCTTGGGGCTAACCCTAATGACCTAAAACACTACTAGTTGACCCTTGTTGACTAAGGGTTGACCAAAGTCAACCTTAGGTCAAATTTGACCTAGTTAACCTAGAATTGACTAGGAATGACCTAAAACAACTAGTTTAACTAGTTTGACTAAAACCCTAACTAGTTTGACTAGTGTTGACCTAACTTTGACTAGTTTGACTTTAGAGTTGACCAGAGTTGACCAAGAGTTGTCTTTTGACCAGATTGACCTAGAATCATATAGTATGCATAGTAGACTTCATTTTTATTATTTAGAACATATTGTGACTTGTGTTGCTCTGATCAGGAGCCAGACACCTCTCCTCAGACAGCATATTCTCTACAGACATTCATACAGCAGGCGAGTACATTCTCTGACCATTTCATACTTGTTCAGGCTTTACTTCTTGCTCTAGATTATTTTACTTGATGCTGTCACATTGGTAACACGGATTGGTACTATATGGATCTTTACATGAGATGTTATCCCTCTCGGGAGCATCGGGTACTTCATGTTACGTATGTTTCACTTTCATCATGTACTCCTATGCTTCCATCATGCATGTATACTCATGTGATCATGTACTCTCACGATTCACTGAGCCCTCATGTATACTATCATGTGTACCCTTTCATGGGCCCCCATGTGATATCATGTACAATAACATAACCTGTTTAGATCCTTGTATATTGATTGGGGAAAAGGGGGAGTAGAAGTGGACATGTGAATAATTCCAAAGTAGTATAATCATGTGCAAACTCAGTAGTGTAATCATGTATAAATTCTAGCCATTCACATGCCTATCTTGTACTCTACATCACTAGTCACTTATAGTTCTCTATATACAGTAGATATTTCATTACAGCTATCTCTTTTGCAGCGTATATTTTCTTTCAGCATTTCCTGTATCTTACTCTATTGCCTGTATCGTATTTTCTAACCTGTTATGAACTGTGTGAGATGTATTGTGCTCGTTCCTGTCCTGACTGGACCTGTTGAAAATATTACAGAGGATGAGGATGAGGCCCTGGTGACTACATATTATGGAGCAGGACTATATGACACTTATGTTGTGGACCCTCAGCAGGATCCACCTGCAGCTGAGGATGTTGCCCCGGTAGTCTAGGCTAGTTTAGCTAGACGGTCTTTTCTGTATTATCATTTTGTCTCACATCTGAGTTGTATTTTGAGATGTTGAGATATATAGACTCTTAGACTTATTGTATTATGAGTTGACATTCTGGATGTTATGTATCCTAGACACTTAGACTTATTTCATCTATGCTATGGTTCTCTTGAGTTACTATCTATCTATCTGTTCTTCATTCTTCTACCTTAGATGTGATTGAGACTGTATGTTGTGATGTTACCTCCATTCGGAGAGTATAAACTGTACAGGTACCTTTATATTGTTAGATGATTGACCTAGGACAGCGTTCTACCGTCGATACTGCGGCGTAGGTTGGGCGTTGTTACGTTCTCGTACCCTAACAGTGGGTGTGGGTCGTGACACATTTTTAGTGGTGGCCCATGCAGGTCGAGTTTGTGTAGTGGTATTTGAACTAGAGTACCACTACAGCCTGCAGTAGGATTTGGATTATTTTTGGAGGTACTCAATCACATTAGGGAAAACTCTTAACTGGATTCCTGCCATCTAAATTTCTGTTGAAGATTGCTTCCTTGAATAACCGTCCTCCCTTGAATTATCATTTCTATCTCAGTAATGATTCCTTGTTTGATCTGTCTTCAGGATGGTTATGAAGACACGATCTCATCGTCTCGATCAGGGAGATACCACTGAGGGGTCTACCACTCCTCGTCCTGATCAGCAGGGCCCCGAGACTGCAGTTTCTGTTGTGCCAGCTCAGGCTAGGATATCTGCAGCCTTTGGGAGTACACCTCTTCCTACTCCGAGACTTTCTTCTGTCTTCCGAACGTTCTTCAGCAGTCGCCATCAGGATCAGAGGACGTGGCGCGGTTGTTCTCCTTCTTCCAGCAGATAGTGGAAACTCAGCGGCAACAGTTGTTCAAGAGGGGACGGGACGCTCACGGTACCAGCAGCAGTGGATGCCAGGCCAAGAGGCCCCATGTGCAGATTCAGCAGATGCAGACACCAGTGGGAGTTCAGCAAGTGCAGCATCAGTATCGGGGTCAGGACCCGAAGACAATCAGTTGTCCCTATTGCAAGAAGTCGGGACATGGATGGGGTGAGTGCAGGAAGAGATTGGACTGGTGCCTACTATGTGGGGCAGAGACCACCAGCTGAGAGAGTGTTTCCAGTACATAGGCAGAGTAGCACAGGGAGCAGCACCAGGAGCAGGAGCCAAGGCTTCGGTAGGTCAGCAGAGGGGACCGTTACAGCCACAGCAGCATAGATTTATGCAGTTTCAGCAGCAGGCTGGAAGAGGCCAGCAGGGGCGTGCTTACGCCATGACAGTTGAGGATGTCCAGGCAGTTGGCGATGTGCTTACAGGTTCTGTTCTTCTAAATTCCATTCCCACCTTGTTTCATTATATCTATCTTGAAATCCAATTCCATCTGCTCCTACCTGTTCTTTATTAGTGATAAGTTTTGACCTGTAGTTCTTTTGATTTTTGTCGATTGTTTGTTTGTTTCTTCATCTCTTGCTTAGGAGTAGGAGTAGGAGTAGGAGTAGCTTTAGCTATTAATATAATTCTTGAATAACTTCTTTTGTTAAGAAATTTTCCCTTAAATGAATTAATTTATGTGTTATGCCTTTTGACTTAGAATTGATAGAGTAGCTCTGACCATAAAATGGTGACCCTTTTAGCCCTGTGATTTATTGTTTCCTTATCTTCCCAGTCTATGTCCATGACCAGGACTATGTACCTTCTTTCATTATTTCCACCCTTACTTATATCTTATGCTACAAATTTATCCTTAGTTTTACAAGCTTATCCTTTTCAAGCTTGATCATGACATATTTTATTGGGTGCGCACCCACTAACGTATTATCTAATCAGAACCGGCACATAATGGTCTGATCAACCTATTGCATTTTGGTTTATTTTTTTTATATATTAATCTACGTGGATGGAGACATAGTTAAATATGCCCTAGAATCTTATCCGCAACAGCCTTGACAATTCTCCTTGGAATTATTTTATCGCCTATGAACCTCGTATTCATATCCAGTTGAATTAAATTTAATCATGACCTGGATCTTCATCATTGGATGCTCGTGTTCATACTTGATTTTATTGATTTTCCATCTTGCCCAATCTCGATTTATCCTGAAATTGATCAACTGAGATCGTGTCAAGACTAAAATCTATTTGTGATTGTTTGTGCCTAAATTTTCAATTTTTACCACTTTGTGGAATAGTAACCTTTTAATGATTTCTCAGTTACTTGTTAATGACCAATTTTTATATAGGATGGTAGACGGCCCTACAGCCTTGATGATTGTTGTTTCATTTACCTTCCCAATTAGGATACCCTAGATTGTTTGTACGTTTTGATACCATAGGACAGTATTGATCTAGAATGACTAGTGCACCTAGATGAGACCACAGACTGTTCCACTTAACCTGCCCCTTATACTACTATTGCATCACAATTTCTGGTTCAATTTAGGCCATAGACCCTTCCCACTCTAAATTATGATCATCGTAGGCACATTACCGTGACTTTAAAATTTGGCGCACAAGACTAGTTGTTTTCTCAAAACTGACTTCGCATACATGACCTAGACATGACACCCTACACCCATGACCTTAGTGTCCCACTCAGGCATACCATCGTGTGCTTCATTTGCTTAGTACGATTTTCCTGACCCGAGACTCCATCCTGATTTACCCCATGGAGTTACTTGATTTCGATTTGAATTGAGGACACCTTATGACCTAAAACTGCCAGCCAATTTTTGGACATGACCCAGTATAGGTCTACTACCCATATTTGCTTGTTGACCTTGTATGTTGCCTAGGAAGTGGCTTCGATCCTGATTGTTGGAGGTTTGACCTAGGAGGAGTACGACCATCTAAATTTCGAGGACGAAATTATTTTAAGGTGGGTAGACTTGTAATACCCTGTTTTCTAAAATTGGGGATTTTTGAAAAATTATTATTTTTATTATTTATTAATGGTGTTTAGGGCATGATATGATTTATGGTGATTTCTAGTGTAATTAGAACCATCTTCTAAGTCATGCTAAGTCATGACTTATGACTTTGTGATTTTGTTAGTATAACTTAGTGTAAACCCTAGTTTTCCTTAACCTAGAAGTTGCCATCACCATGTGAGCTTAGCCATAGGCTTAGAACATCAAATTAGTAATTTTTGGCCAAAAGGGTATTTTGGTAATTTACTAGACTTTATTTGAGTTTATGTGATTTTTAATATTATTTAATCATGGTTAAGTACCATGATTAGTCCCTAACCTATCCTAGCCTAATCTAGAGGTTAGCCACTAACCTAGAAGCTTTAGGATGGATATTTAGTCATGGGTTAAAGCAAGTTAAATATCTATATATTACCTTTATTGATATTTTGCTTAAAACCCTCCAAATATCTCACCCCTTTACACAAAAGTCTTGCCTTAACCATGAAGGAAAGGGCAAGGACACCCCCCATGCCATGGCCGGCCAAGGACCCCCCCCTAGCAGCCACACTTGCTATTTAACCTCATCACTTTAATTCACGAAAATTTTACATGAATTTTAATCCTAGAAAATTCCAATTTTTTCAAACACCCACAACTTGATCAATATTAATCCAAATTCACTCTAGTCTTTTGCATTGGGACCCTACAACATCAAGGGTGCTAAGGGAAGCTAGCAATCAAGAATTTGGAAGCTTTGGGCATCATCAAGTTGAAGGACACACACCCCCTTTTCATTGATTTTCCTTGGAATTGCACCAATAGGTAAATTCCCTCAAACATAGTTAAAACTCTGTTTTTTCTTCATAAATGCATTCATATAGGACTACCATAACTGTGGGTAAATTTTGGTGAAAGTTAGAGTCGATTTGGTGTCCGTATCGGACACGTATCCTAGCCTATAAACCCTTGTTTGGTGAAATGCCACAAAGGATCTGTTTTTATCAAAATATAAAACAAATTACACTTCCTTGTAGCCCTAGACTTGTTGATCACAAAACACCTAGACTGAGCACATTTTCGTGCTGTGTCCGTGTCCAAATTGGACACGAACTCACTGCACGAGACTCTCGTACATGCCCTGCTACCCCACCCTTCGTGCGCACTGCACAGGGCACTAGGACACGAGCAAATTAACACGGACACGGGGGCAATGTCTGCGAATATGCCCCCAAAGTTTGGTGTCGCATCGTGTCGTGTCGAGTGAGAAATCTCACTCGCACTGGATACGCGCTGTCAGCGCACACGCGCACGGGGGCAACTTCGAGCGTGCCGTGTCGTGCGGACACGACACTTGGGTGTCTCATGATGACACGAGCGTGTAGCCCTATACGTGGTGTACACGAGGACACGAGCATGAGATGCGTCGTGTCCTGTGTCGCGAGTACGAGGCGTGCAACCGCGTGCACGACGCGGTCTGGACTCGTGTATCAGTCGTGTTTTTCACGACTGATACGGGGTTCGTATCGTGTCCACGAGTGTCGTGGACACGTGTCAGTGTGTCCATCGTGTAGCCCTATGTGTGGGCTACACGTGTGCATGACCACGAGACGTGTCGTGTCTCGTGGTGTGTCCACGAGCGTGTGGAACGCATGCACGATGCTGTGCACGCGTATGTGCGTATCAGTTTACCCGAGTGGGTTTTTCGAGTGTTTGGACACGTTAAACCGTGTCGTGGTGTCGTGTAAGGTACCTAGGACACTAGGGTACATATGGGGCATTAGTTACCAATCACTAGTTTCGAGTCTTAGCTCGTGTTTGTGTGTGTTTATGGGTTTACCTAGTTTCGAGTAAACAGTACATATTTTCCTGGATTTGGGATTTTTCACAGTTTTGCAAAAGTGAATTTCAAATCGATTTTGATTGTGATTAATGCATGTATAAGTGTATTTTCAGTATATATACGTAGTATATATGTATGTGAGAGTGTTGGTGAGTTTTGAGGATATTTGGTTGTGTGTATAGGTGTTTGTGTATGTATATACATATATATGTATATATGTCACAGTGTGTGTGTTGGGGCCTTTCCTGGTTCCAGGAACTGGAACCCCCCTTCCAGTTAGTTCTGTCACTCTCTCTCTCTGTCCTGTTCACTCCCTCTCTCACTGTTCACTCTATATCTCTCTCTCACTTCCCTCTCTATATATATGTAATATATATAAGTTGATATATATATATATATATATATATATATATATATATATATATATATATATATATATATATGTATATATATAAATGATATATATATATTTTGAATTAGATCTCATTATGTCATTATATATATATATATATGTGAGTGTGGGTTGTATTATATATAGTATTTACATATTGGTATTTGGGTAGTAGATAGATAGAGTATATATATATATATATATATATATATATATATATATATATATATATATATATATATATATACTTGTTAAGTATAGGTCTATATAGAAACCTATGACAATGGCCTATGGCCAAGATACTAGCCTATGGCTTGGGGCTAACCCTAATGACCTAAAACACTACTAGTTGACCCTTGTTGACTAAGGGTTGACCAAAGTCAACCTTAGGTCAAATTTGACCTAGTTAACCTAGAATTGACTAGGAATGACCTAAAACAACTAGTTTAACTAGTTTGACTAAAACCCTAACTAGTTTGACTAGTGTTGACCTAACTTTGACTAGTTTGACTTTAGAGTTGACCAGAGTTGACCAAGAGTTGACTTTTGACCAGATTGACCTAGAATTATTTAGTATGCATAGTAGACTTCATTTTTACTATTTAGAACACATTATGACTTGTGTTGCTCTGATCAGGAGCCAGACACCTCTCCTCAGACAGCATATTCTCTACAGACATTCATACAACAGGCGAGTACATTCTCTGACCATTTCATACTTGTTCAGGCTTTACTTCTTGCTCTAGATTACTTTACTTGATGTTGTCACATTGGTAACACGGATTAGTACTATATGGATCTTTACATGAGATGTTATCCCTCTCGGGAGCATCGGGTACTTCATGTTACGTGTGTTTCACTTTCATCATGTACTCCTATGCTTCCATCATGCATGTATACTCATGTGATCATGTACTCTCACGATTCACTGAGCCCTCATGTATACTATCATGTGCACCCTTTCATGGGCCCCCATATGATATCATGTACAATAACATAACCTGTTTAGATCCTTGTGTATTGATTGGGGAAAAGGGGGAGTAGAAGTGGACATGTGAATAATTCCAAAGTAGTATAATCATGTGCAAACTCAGTAGTGTAATCATGTATAAATTCTAGCCATTCACATGCCTATCTTGTACTCTACATCACTAGTCACTTATAGTTCTCTATATATAGTAGATATTTCATTACAGCTATCTCTTTTGCAGCGTATATTTTCTTTCAGCATTTCATGTATCTTACTCTATTGCCTGTATCGTATTTCCTAACCTGTTATGAACTGTGTGAGATATATTGTGCTCGTTCCTGTCCTGACTGGACCTGTTGAAAATATTACAGAGGATGAAGATGAGGCCCTGGTGACTACATATTATGGAGCAGGACTATATGACACTTATGTTGTGGACCCTCAGCAGGATCCACCTGCAGCTGAGGATGTTGCCCCAGTAGTCTAGGCTAGTTTAGCTAGACGGTCTTTTCTGTATTATCATTTTGTCTCACATCTGAGTTGTATTTTGAGATGTTGAGATATATAGACTCTTAGACTTATTGTATTATGAGTTGACATTCTGGATGTTATGTATCCTAGACACTTAGACTTATTTCAACTATGCTATGGTTCTCTTGAGTTACTATCTATCTATCTGTTCTTCATTCTTCTACCTTAGATGTGATTGAGACTGTATGTTGTGATGTTACCTCCATTCGGAGAGTATAAACTGTACAGGTACCTTTATATTGTTAGATGATTGACCTAGGACAGCGTTCTACCGCCGACACTGCGGCGTAGGCTGGGCGTTGTTACGTTCTCGTACCCTAACAGTGGGTGCGGGTCGTGACAGGGCAGACAATCCACGTCATCTCCCGACTCAATCCACTCAGAGTCCTCATGACAAAATCAGGAGTGCTAAACTCTTGATTAGCTACTTAGGCAATACTATTGACACCATATGATATGGTATTTGTTCCCCAAAAAGCTGTCAAGGGCCAAGCACTGGCCGACTTCTTAGCTTCACATCCAATTTCAGAGTCATTTTTACTTTATGAAGATATTAGAGATAAGGTGTTAGAGTCCAACATCGCCGAAGAAAATCTCGTTTGATGAATGTTCTTCGACTGCGCTTCAAGAACAGGCCCCAAAGGCCAGATTATCGCAGGAGTGGGGGTAGTCTTAATCTCTTCCGATAAGTTGGTCATCCAGCGTGCTTATTTCCTTTCAGAGCCGTGCTCTACCAATATTACAGAGTTCAATGCCCTCATCATGGGGCTCCAGTTAGCAAAACAACCAAAGGTAGAATTCCCCGAATCTTACGACGATTCAAAGCTCGTCGACAATCAAGTTCGAGGACAATATGAGGTGCGCCATGAGGACCTCATCCACTATCACAAGGCAGCCTTGGACATCATCTCAACCTTCACCGAGTTCTTCATAGAGCACGTACTTCGGCTACAAAACCTGGAGGCCGACACTCTAGCTGGCTTCGCAGCTTCATTACCAGCTCATATTAGCACTCAACACTTCGTTATAGTGGTTGGTCGAGATTTGGCGTGCCTTAGAAATAATCTAAGCATATGGTTGAACCATGCCAGCATCAATGTCAGAGACTAGAGATTTTCGTTCATCGACTTTACAGTCTACGGAATCCTCCCAGATGATCCGAAAGAAGCAATATCGATTAAAAGACGCTCCCTCAGGTTCTACTACGATACAGCCACCAAAATGATGTATCGACGCTCCTACGACGGACTTCTCCTCCGATGTTTATCGAATAAAGAAGCAGCCGAAGCTATTCGAAAAGCTCATGACGAAACATACGGAGCACACCAAGTTGGTCCTAAGCTACTGTACCGACTCCGACGTTTGGGCTATTACTGGCCCACTATGATGGCCGATGCTGTTGAGTATGCAAAGAAGTGTCATGCTTGCCAGCTCCACGCCGACTTCATCCACAGACCTTCGGAACCTCTGCACCCTACGGTCGCCTCCTGGCCATTCGAAGCCTGGGGTATGGACATAGTAGGACCAATCACCCCTCCCTCATCCAGAGGATATCGCTTTATTCTTGCGATCACTGACTATTTCTATAAGTGGACAGAAGTAGTACCACTGACAGAGGTTAAACGCTCAAAGGTGGTCAGCTTTATCAAATATCACGTCATTAAACGTTTCGATGTACCCAGAGGATCATCTACGACAACAGTCCGCAATTTATCAGCCATGTATTCAGCAGATTTTGTGACAATAATGACATTCAGAACATGTCATCAGCTGCCTACAATCTGGCAGTAAACGGTTTGGCTGAGGCTTTCAACAAAACTATCGTCAAGCTACTCAAAAAGGTCGTGTCATCTAACAAATGCGATTGGGATAAAAAGCTGGGCGAATGCCTTTGGGCCTATCGTACAATGGTAGGGACTCCGACGGGCAATACATATTCTTCCTGGTCTATAGGTGCGAAGGAGAACTAGATCCCCTCACTCCGAGTGGTGATCACGAACCAGCTGATGGAGGAAGTCAATCAACATCGCCGTCTGCAAGAGTTGGAGGTGCTGGACGAAAAATGCCTCTTGGCTTAACAGCGCATCAAACTCTACCAAGCCCGCATTTCCTAGGCTTTCAACAAAAAGGTCAAACAGAGGACCTTCCAACTAGGCGACCTGCTTCTGGCAGTCAGAAGGCCAATGTAATAACTCATAAGACACCAAGAAAGTTCAAATCTAAATAGGAAGGACCCTTCATCATAGAGACGATATACTCTAACGGTGCTTACCGCCTCGCGTAACCTAATGTGGACTTGTTCATGATGTCGATCAACGATAAGTTCCTAAAGAAGTACTATTCTTGAAACCTTTCAACATGTACTTCCTTCTTTGCAGCAAGAGAATGTATGAATTTGACAACCGAGTTCACTCCCTTCATTTATCGATCACATGCTTCTGGAGCCCAGTTGTTCATAGACGACATCTTGATCTACTCGAAGACCCTGGAGGAGCACGAAGAGCATTTGAATATCGTGCTCGAGATACACAGGAAGGAGAGGTTGTTCAGGAAACTCTCCAAATGTGAGTTCTTCCCGGACATGATTGAGTTTCTTGGCTGTGTTGTGTGGAGAAACAGTATATCCATGGATCCGAGGAAGATAGATGCAGTGGAGTCCTGGTCTACACCTACCTCAGTTGCAGAGATCAGGAGTTTTCTTGGATTTGTCGGGTATTACAGAAAGTTTTTAGAGGACTTCTCCTGGATCGCAGCCGATGATGAGGCTGACCAGAAAGGATGTAGAGTTTGTCTGGTCAAAGGAGTGCCAGGTTGCTTTTGACAAATTGAAGAAGATGCTAACTACGACTCCAATTTTGATGCTGCCATATGGTAGTGGAGGATTTTCTATCTACATCGATGCTTCAGGTAAAGGGTTGGCATGTGTGTCAGAGCAGCACAAGAAGGTTATGGCTTACGCTTCCAAACAGTTACGGCCATATGAGAAAAACTATTCCACTCATGATCTGGAGTTGGCGGCAGTCATTTTTGCTTTGAAGCTTATAAGCATTATCTCTATGGAGAGACGGTGGAAATTTTTACTGATCACAAGAGTTTGAAGTATGTTTTCACCTAGAAGGAGCTAAACATGCAGCAGCACAGGTGGTTGGAGTTGATGAAGGACTTCGATATTACCTTATAGTACCATCCGGAAAAGGCTAATATGGTTGCAGATACACTGAGCCATTATCTAGTATCTATGTATCTAACGATGGATCGATACTTGTTGGAGGACTTAAAGAGCTTGGGCATTGAGATCGTGATTCCAGGACTAGAGATGCAATTGATGGGCCTGCAGATTCAGTCCGACTTGATGGATCAGGTCAGAGATGTACAGTTCCAGGATGTAGGCCTGATGAGTATCAGGGCTCATGTACAAGACGGGTTGCTTGAGGACTTCTATATTAATGAGGACGATTTTTTAAGGCACGGGTCTAGGGTTTGTGCCGAGCGAAGATCTGTGAGAGAAGGTTATGCAGGAGGCACATTGCTTCCAGTATTCTATACATCCTGGGACTCCCAAGATGTATAAGGATCTGAGAGATCATGTATGGTGGTATGGGATAAAGCGCAAGGTGGCACAGTTCTGTTCTAGGTGCTTGTGTGCCAACTGGTCAAGGCTGAAAGGTAGGGACCTGGTGGTTTGCTTCAGCCATTGCCTAGCCCAGAATAGAAGTGGAAGCATATCACTATGAATTTTGATTTTGGTCTTTCGCGTATTCCTAGAGGGAAGGATGCGATTTGGGTCATCATAGATAGCTTGAACAAATTGACCCACTTTATTCTATTAAAGGTGGGTTTATCTACTGAGAAGCTTGCAGAGTTATATGTATAGAAGATTATCTGATTGTACGGAGTTTTAGTGAACATAGTTTCTGATCGGGATAGCAGTTTCACTTCCTATTTCTGGATGAGTCTGCAGGTTAGCTTTGATACTCAGCTCAAGTTCAGCACTGCATATCATCCTCAAACGAATGGACAGTCTGAGAGGACCATTCAGATGTTGGAAGACATGCTACGGATTTGTGCATTGCATTTCGGTGGCTCATGGAAGGATCATCTTCACCTGGTAGAGTTTTTATACAAGAACAGCTATCAGGCCAGCATCGAGATGTCTCCTTTTGAGGCGTTGTGTGGGCGGAGGTGTCGCACCCTGTTATCTTGGGATGACATGGGTGAGAGAGCCTTATTGGGGCCAAAGATGATCGTGGATGATGTGGAGAAGGTGAAGCAGATTAGGGAGAGGCTTCGCATGGCTCAGGACAGACATAAGCACTGGGCTAACAACCATCGCAGGCCATTGGAGTATGAGGCAATAGGTGTTTTGTCTGTGTGTGATGTGTTAGATTAGATATTCTTTTTGTCTTATTACTTTTGAATTTTGTTCGTGCTAGGTTAGAGATTTAGTGTTCCTAAGGATTTCTTTGACACGTGGCACTATCCGTTTTTGTCGAGACGGGAAGCTCAGCCCGAGATTCATCGGACCTTTTGGCATCCTCGAGAGGGTCGGTGCGGTAGCTTATTGACTGGACTTACCTCCTACCTTGGAGAAAGTGCATAACGTGTTTCACATGTCATAGCTGAGACGATATGTGGCAGATCCTAGCCATGTATTCAACCACTCGGAGATCGAAGTTGGACCGAATATCAGTTATTCAGAGCAGCTCGTGGAGATACTGGATCGCAGGAAGAAGATACTGCATAACCAGATGATTCCTTTGGTTCGCATTGCGTGGAAACATCACTCTCCCGGCGAGTCTACTTGGGAGAGAGAGAGAATGAGATGCGCGAGCGGTATCCCTATCTTTTCGTGCCATGAGTAAATTTTGTTCTTGTTTGTGATTGTGCTATTATTAAATTTTAAGGACAATTTTTTCTAAGGAGGGTAGAGTTGTCACTACCACCCTTCCGGGTTTGGGTTAATTTCGACCAAATTAAAGTTTCCTATTTATGGGCCACTAGCGTGGTATTTAAACCAAATTCATAAAATTTGAAATTTCTATTTTAGTTGACTCTAGTCCTGGAAAATTAAGGTGCAAGCATTAGTTTAAGGCTAAACCACTTAGTTACCTTAAAGACCTTCCTAATACAAATTGTCATGATGTGTTTAGGGCTTGGCAAGACTCTATATAAACCTCCACAAGCCGTTAAATGGTAGCCACCACAAAACCTAGGATTCCCATCTTTTCTTCATTCCACATTCTCTCAAATATTTTCCTTTTTCTTCTATCTGGTGTGCTAAGGACTTGGGGAGCTCAATGAGGCTTGGTGGAGGCTCTAGCAAGGATTTGGGAGCCACTTCTTCCTCCGTCTTCCTCAAAATCGTGGGTCTTTGTGTAGGCTCCAGTATAACATTGTTTTCTCTCATTTTTATAATCAAATTTTATATACTCATATAGGAGACCCTTCTAATGGCTAGATCCAACCCTATAGGTGGTGAAATAGGTGTTAGAGGACTCATTCCTAGTAGTTCTATAGGTTAGAATGGTGTCATTTGGGTAGTTACGGGATTGTGACCACCAAGTGTTTGATACAAGTCCTCAAAGGGGTTTTGCGTCAAGTTTTAAGGTAGAACTTGGTCCATGTATCCTAACTAGAGTTAATTAGTTGTACCCCCCATGGTTTCTATGCATTTTGGTAACTGTCCCCGTTGTTTTAAAAACAAAGAACATCCCCTTGGGTGCTTAATTTTTCACTCACTTTCTTCTATGTACCAGGGGGTACAACTAATTAACTCTATAAACCAGAGGGTGTTCTTTATTTTTAAAACAACGGGAACAGTTACCAAAATGCGTACAAACAATAGGGGGTACAACTAATTAACTCGTCCTAACTATGGTGTCAAAGGTTGTGTCATGACATAAAAGGATACGCTTGGCCAAATGGACAAATTTATACTTACAATGTGTCTTCAAATGTGTTCAACACCATGGCATTGGCCATGGACACATCGGAGTAGGAGTTTGGGAATGGTGAAGTGTATTCACATATCATGGAGCCTTTTATAGCATGAAATGGGTCACATGAACATGCCTATCTATGTAAATGTATACATTTTCATTTGAGGGAATGTGATGTGTGTGTGTGTGTGTGTGTGTGTGTGTGTGTGTGTATACTATAATGTATGTGGTTGGTTTGGACTTTCATGAGCATAGGGAGGTGATCCTTGGTGTGACTGTACTTGTGTGCAGATTTTTCCTAGACAGAGGTAGAAAAGTGTTAGCCTATATGTTCATGATGCCAATTGCCATCATACAGGGGTTTCTCAGTAGGAGCGTAACAAGTTATACGAGGGGGTGTCAGAACTTAGATATCTTTGTGTAACAGTACACACACACCCTTGTTTTGGGTCCAGTCAGTAGGGTACGTGAAAGATCAGTGGCTACATGTATTCACCAGTGCCCTACATCAGTGCACAAATGTGCAATGACCTAGGAGATGTGCAATGACCTGGGATTAGCAACAGTTTGTTGTTAATCTAGAAATTTAGTGTTGTACAGGGGGTACTTAGCAGTTGGGCAAGCACAAGAAATTACTTGTGTGTATCAGTAAACGTAGGCAGGGCCCCTATCTCTAAGTGTGAACGAAGGCAGTAGGTGATGCCAGATTTGTGTACCCCTTTGTTGGGTGTGTCATACCTTAGTGAGGGTACTAGGGTATACTAGAAGTATCAGTCTACAACAGTAGACTGCTTGGGTGAGTATCATTCGAGTACTTAGGGGCAGGACATCCCTATGTGTTCAAGTAATCACATGGCATAGGGACTTGGTTCTGTACACAGGCACTTCACTGTTTTAGGATATAATGGGTTAAGGCGTCATTTAGGGGAGCAATGTCCTAGTTGTAGTAAGGAGAGCAGGAGGGGGATGCCAGTTTGCTCGAATTGGGGTGAACCTTCACCTAGGCTGAAACCAAATAGGTGGGACTGATTTGTGTGTCAAAGATTTGAGTAGGGTATACAAGGAAATAGGGGTTTCCACTACCTGAGTTTTTGGAGAGTCTTGCCAGTTCAGTAGGGCAATACCTATGTTGCTCGAGTGTAGGAAATTGGTGTCCAGGCCCTAATTGGTCAGGGACCAATAACCGGTGGGTATAGGTTTTTCATCAGTATCAAGTGTGTGGTCTGCCTCCTCTTGGGGGTACTGATACTTAACAAGTATCAGTAAACAGGGAAGTCATGTTCCCGTTTGGGGGCTGTTAAAAAGGAATGTGTGGTATCAATGTTTGGGGACATTCCTATGTATCAGGAATCAAAAGGCAGTGGGTGTTGTGGTAGCAGGGAACCCCTGCATATACAATTGCATGTGTGTCCACTTTTGGTAAACATCACTAATACAAGCTAAGGAAATACATGTGGCAGCAAAACAGAAGGAAGAACCTGTGTGTGTGCATACATGTTTAGAGAGAGTGTCTGTGCATAGGAGAAAGTTCAGAGGCCTATTACCTGACTCTATGCCTAGTTGTAAGCAAACCAAAGTGTGTGTGCATGTGCATTAGAATGCACATCAGTGCAGTATGAAGGCAGGGGAACCTATTTGCTAATAGGATTAATATAGTGTATATGTATTATAGGCATATATATGGAATGTTGTGAATAGGTAGACAGGTAGTCCAGGTATCATGTGCAATGTGCACCTACTTGTACACTATAGTAGCAGGTTTTTCCTGTGTGCCTTCTTACTGTTTGTTGCATACCAACAGGTATGGGCAGCATAGAACAGAAGGACACTTGGATTAGAGTGTGACCATAGAGAGTATCATGTATAGGGTTGCCTACACATCTAGGTATAATATCTTTACATGAATATATATATAGCCCTAGGCATGTGAAGGTGAATAGATAATAGTAGAAGGTTGACTAGAATATGTAGTATGCATATGGATATACTTAATACGATCAAGAGTGTATAAGTATAGGCAAGTAGGAAATATAGGAATATATTCACATATGATGGTAATAGCATAGGAGAATATAGAAAGGTAAGTTGGATTAGGGTTATGAACCTAACTCTAGGGTGAATATATAGGTTCAAGTAATCATAGGAATGAATATATATGCAAAAACTAAACCTAGGTTAACCCATATAACTTAGGAATAGAATAATGTTCAGTTTATATCTTAATATTTAATTTTCATTTTAATTGAACGAATATAGGTTTACTGGACATCGATTTGGACACTGGTGTAGAGGCTAAAAATCAAGCTGTGCCAAATCATTATATTGTGCCAAACCATCAGGTTGTACCGACATCTGGTTGCGTAGGAATCAGGTTGTACGAACGACACGTGGCACACTTCCTCGAAAAGCTGTAACGACATCATCATTTTACTAACAGCTGACAGCACGGAGATCAAGGAAAATCCGTTCGAATCCTGCACAACGCGACGCTCGAGAAGATTTTGTCAGCATATAATTAATGCTGACAGCTGGTTCGCACAAGTCATTGTGTGGCACGAGAATTAATCAGCACAGCAAAGGAGACCTAGTCAAAGGTGCCAGTTGTTGAGTTGCGCCCATGTGCAGCCTGGCTAGTTGGCGCCACTTGATCAACTTTTTATTTTAAAATAGGGTGACATGGCGCACAAGACACCAATTTCGCAGAGCGTGCCCACTACACTGTCCACGATCACGCGCATCTCAATCAAACGATGCCATGCGTCTACAGCAGCTGGTGCAACCGCTCGCGCAAGTTGCTACATTGTGCCACGCGCAACCTGATGAAGCTCGCACAAGGTGATCAAACAGTGTTCAGAACAGAGTGACGTGGCGTACAAGCTACTAACTTTGCAGAACGTGCCTACTACACTTCCCACGACCACGCGCATCTCAATCAAACGATGCCACGCGTCCACAACAGTTAGTGCAAGCGTTTATGCAAGTGAACATGAGGTGCGCAACCTAAAATGCACACAACCCAGAATAACTGCTAAACAGTTATTTTGCGAACTCTATAAATAGAGTTTCAAATCAGTCACAAAACATGAAGAATGATCATAATTCCTGCTAAAGTGATGTTGCATCCTCCACAGGCTCGTGTCTTTGATATAATATCATCCAAGGAATAAAATGATCGTCTTCTGATCAGATTTCTATAGTTGTACTTCTCCAAAAATTAATTGTACTCTTGTACTCTTTTCTAAGTTGTAATAAAGAACCATATTTTGTTCTTTGCAAACAACTGGTTCGATTTAGCTTTCAGCTTGGAGTACAAGCAAGTACATGCACTGATTTTATTTTCTCTACTAATATTGTCTTTATATCTTCTTTTAGATATTCCTATCATATTGTGACACTCTCGTTTCACATATTTAGTGTTCTATGGATTTACTTTGCTATTACTCGTGATTCGTGCCTTACTGTAATTTAACGTGATTCATGTACCTTATGTACGTAAATTAAATCCATGAATGGTAAGTGGTGGGTGGAAAAATAACTTAGTAGACGTGTGAACACCCTATCTGTTCTCCGTGTCTCAACGTGTGTATAACAATCATACTCATCACGTGTGATTTGCCGTATCGTGTGGATAGCAATCGCACAATATCATGTGCAATTTGACGTATTATTCGAGCCATTCACATGTCGAACTGGTATTTCAAATAACACCTAGAGGTTAGGGTTTTGACATTGATCACTCTGTTTACATCATTATCACCTGTTTCTCATATTTCACTGTTTTGCCTAAACTATTACTTAACCTTACCTATTCACGTATTTACTCTATTTCACATATCCCAACTCTACTTATATAGCCTTTATCATGTTATGAACTGTTTTCACTGGTATGTACTTGCTCGAATCCTGACTGTAATAACCGTATTTTTAGGCGATGAGTTAGAGGCATATTGCCTCACTTATTATGAGCGGACATAGAACACTACTCCGGAACTGAGTTGGGGGATCAGGCTATTGTTGAGACTGTGTTACCGGCAGAGGATGCTTAGCTTAGTTAGCCTTTAGATTATGTCATTTGGGTTCGAATTTGTCTAATGGAATTCTTACTTGGGCTGTATAACTATATTTCGTGTCTTGGTACTTTTTTCTAGATTTGCTAGCATTGTGTTTGCTCTGGATATTGTTTCATATTTATCATTGAACTCTCTACCTTAGTTTTTAAAGTGATTGAGTTTTAGTATTCCATATTGCTCTTATCTCAAAATATCTTAATTGTGAGATTGCTATACATCTTGTGTGAATGAGCCATTATTAGATGTTAGACAGCGTTTTATTGCCGATGCTGCGGTATAGGCTGGACATGCCCATGACTCATGCTTGATTTTCGGGTTCAGGTCGTGACAATGATCCATACCTAGAGAAGGTGCGAAAGCTGATATCAATAGAAAAGACATCCCACTTTGCGGAGGACGAGTCGGGAGCGTTGCGAGTGAAGGGTCGGCCATGTATTCCGGACGATTCAGAATTCAAAAATGAGATAATGTGGGAAGCATATTAGACGAAGTATTCCTTGCATCCCTGCAGCAGAAGATGTATAAGGACCTCCCACGACCTTCTGGGGGCACTCAATGAAGAGAGATGTGGCACTCTTCTTGTCACAATGTATGGCCTGTCAATGGTGAATGTTGAGCATCAGTCGGGCGGTGAGATACAGAACCTGACGATTCTGGAATGAAAGTGGGAGCACGTGTGCATGGATTTTGTTGTTGGTAGGCCGAAGACACCACAAGAAAATAATGCCATATGGGTCATCGTCGATCGACTAACCAATTTAGCGCATTTCATTATCATCAAAGTTACTTGGAACGTCAATCACCTTGCTCAGATTTTGTCATGTCCCGTACCCGTTATAGGGACACGAGTGCGTAACAGCGCCCAGCCTACGCTGCAGAATCGGCGGTAGAACTTTGTTCTAGGTCGCTAACTAACAACTCACACAATAATATAATGTACCTATTATAGATCTCAACTCAATTGAGTTCAAGTATAAAGATATGGTAATAATCAATCTCAGTCTAAAGCATGATAAGATATCACAGATGTATAGTAACTATAAAGACTAAACATCATCAACAACTACTAAATAATATTCGAAAGAAATCTCAAATAAAATGTCAAAATCTCCACTTATTACTAGTCAAGTTCAAAACAGAGAATCTAAAACAAACCAATAAACTAGGTCTCTCGGTCACTCCTGAGAGTCTGGACCCATGGTAGCTATCCGCTCTTCGGATCCATAGTAGGTAGGACACGTATCTTCTGAGCAACCATCTGAAAAATATTCAGTCAGAATGGAACGAGCACATCTCCTCTAGCAGTTCCAAATAAATGACGAAGACTATAAAGAAGTTATAGACATTTATACTAGATGAACAAGGAAATTTTGAGACAGGAAATGAAATAGAACAACAGTTTAGAACAAGGAAAGTAAATGCAGTGAAATAGGAGAGCATGGCAATAAAGACTGTAAATAGAGATAGCTAAACTAGAACAATGTGATGTGAGTCCAATCAGTATAACATGAGACAATATGAATATAGTAAACGACACTAATCCAGTGTTTTGAAATACTGCTTTCGACATATAAACGACTAGTAGGTAAATACGGTATATCGCACGCTTGGCAAGCGTGCGACAGCTATCTGTCACGATTAGACTTGTAATACAGCACATCACACGCTTGGCCTAGCGACGAAGGCTATCTTCTTGTAGTAGTGGTTTATGATTAGGAACATTTACATGTCTACTCAAGAATTTCCCTACCCTAACAAGTACAAGTAAATTCATTTCCCGACACATTAATAGAGTACGAGTCTAGCCAGAAGTAAGTGGTGCTTGTAGATGTTTCGAGTAGGTGGTTCTTGTGAATGGTTCTAGTAGTAGGGGCTAGACGAGTCAAATACATGTGTCGCAAGTGAATAAATCCAGAATACCAATCCGTGTTGTGACAGAAAATCAAAATAGTACTATACTAGAAGCTAAATCATAATAATCATCAAGTAAATAAAAACTATCAGAGATTGTACTCGCATGTCGTCTAGAGCAGTAAATGAGGATCGATACCCAAAGTAGTGTCACACAAACCTATATTGAGATATTCATGATTATTTATTGTTCTAGGTCAAGAAGTCAACCTTGGGTCAAACTAGGTCAACTATAGCTAATTGGTCAACATTTGGTCAATTTGGTTCGATTAGCCTAAATCTTAGGTTGCTAGTGTCACCGCCACGCTCCCGTAGGAGGATCTTCCTCGCTAAGGCATGATGCCGCGTGAGCCTAGATTACGCTCATGCAAGGCAGGTCCATAACGGCCGATTATAGGCTTAGCGATGGGGGTCGTCGCACAGAAGTCCCAAGCAGAAACATTGAATAGTCAGCAGCAAAAATTTAAATACAAAACATAAGTCATGCGAAATACTCTTTTATTGATATTGAACAAATATTACATATGGGCACGAGGACAAATTACAAGTCTCTCAAGCTCACTTTTCTCTCATATTACAAGTCACTTTGCTCTCTCTCATTTCTCAATATAAGCTTCAAGACGACGAATGGCAGATTCTGCGGAATGGCGATGTCCATACATCATGTCACAATAAGTTCTGACTCCATACGGCCGCACGCCTCAAAACGTCAAAGAAATCCGTGCCTCGACACATCCAAGCGAGCTCCTTGCCATCGGGCTTCTACCTGTGCCTGCACATAAAAACTATGTGGGTGTCAATACCAACTATACTGATGGAGTGAGCTCCTCGTCCACCCGTACAAAATTGACACGTTTATTTACTTTGTATCTTAATCCCTTTTTAATTGTCTTTCTAGTCTTGCCTTAGGATCAATTTTAGGACAAAGACGCCTTGGCCTAATCTTAGCAACGCAACGACAGGGTCGTGCTATACTTATTTGTCACTTCAATCCATATTCGAGGCAATGCATAGAAACTGATGCAAACTCGACGTGCCAAGACTTTTACTTCATTTTATGTGCCTCTAGACCATTCTCGTACTAATAACGTCAGGGGGATGACTCGTGCTGGTCGTGCCAATAGACTTGATCGTGCCATAAGATCGAGACCGTACCTCCCAAGGATCAACCAGACTTAACCAACTTGCCTTACGGCCCTTCCTAACTTAACTCAAGACGACTCGATGACGATGCCACATTCATGCCGAAGCACGTGTCTTTGCTATAGCCAAATATTAGGCTCCAGAATGGTGTTGCAACTGTGCACACCCTAACCCATGCTGATTCAAGGTTAGCATTTGCTACAATTATGCCTTGTTAACCCAACTCGTAACTTGCTAGTACTCGACGCAATCCAAAGGCATACACGCGGATAACCGCTCTTATGTCGACACATCTATATGAGTGGTCACTAGCAATGTCAAGCTATCCTGCATCTTTGCATACGATGACCATTCGCGTGCGAGGTACGAGCTTCCGAATGACCTGTACTATATTGTAACGGTTCACTTCAATCGAGTCGTACCGTCGATGAAGGCGTACAATATCTGTAATTCCTCCTAGGCCGACACAACCCGACGCCCCGGGATCGTTCGAGAATTCATCTTGCACGAAAGTTGTCCAATGACCATGCAAGACTCAACTTGGTCTACCAAGTCCTTCCTTAATCATGACCATGCTTTCCAAGTTTCTATCGAGACTCCCAAGTAGCGGGATCGATATCGGTAAAAACCAGTCGCGTGGACTTCCTTATCAATTCCCAAGTAGCGGGACCGATCTCGTAAACTTCCTTATCGAGACTCCCAAGTAGCGGGACCGATCTTGTGTACTTCCTTGTCGAGACTCCCAAGTAGCGGGACCGATCTCGTGTCCTTTCTTATCGAGACTCCCAAGTAGGTAGGGACCGATCTTGCGTGCTTCTTTATCGAGACTCCCAAGGAGGGGACCGATCTTGTGTGCTTCCTTATCTAGACTCCCAAGTAGTGGGACCGATCACGTGTGCTTCCTTTGTCCGTTGCATGCTTTTCACTAAACCAACCGTAGCTTGTGCCTTAGACTGACTTGTTCTCTAGCTGACCTTATCGCTCAAGTCACATACTTATATGACGAGCCTTCTTCTCGTGGGACTATGTGACTTGACAACCGCAGACAATAGGGGACAGTGCTTGCTATGACTTCGATAGTCCAGCCAAACTCTTGTCTAACTTATTCGTACAACGACATGACTAGCGAAGGTTGTGCCAAGCCTTACAGCGAGGTAACGTGCTATGCACGCGGTCGACTTGAACGACCAAGCTCTTTGGGTGCCTAGACTTAAGCCACAAGCCGTGTAATACGACTTAAACCACAGTACAGGCGAAGGCTATGCCAAGCTTTGGACGACTGGACCGTGCATGCTTATTAAGCATATATGCAGGCGACGCCTATGACTTAGGCTAATTCCAGCTTTGTGACGAATACCAACTTGTCATTCTCCAAAGCCACGGGACAAAGGACCGAGTGTCATTTTAAAAGCCATCGTGCAACGATTCTAAGCCGACCGTGGGACCCTTTGTCGATGTTCTAACTCAATCCGACTCGTCGGGATTATTCCCTTAGCTATGTGGATGCGTCTATTTTTTATCAAGCCTAACTTGTGCAAGTTGAAAACATGCGATTTATTATGTGAAGGCTAAGATGAGGCAAGTTCACCGAAACTACCCCACCTGAGCGAGGAGTCACCTCGACCGAGCGGGTCTTCGAGCAGCCGTTGCAAGGCTAAGTTTGAACGTCGTCGGCGTTTCGATTCCTCCGATTGACAGAGCGGGACGGGGCACTACATCTGGAAGTGTGAGAATGGGAGCCGTTATCAAACCTCGCTTCAACTTCTCAAATGATTCCTGACACTCCGCTGTCCAAGCGAACTGCACATCCTTGCGGGTCAACTGGGTCATCGGCACTGAAATCCTTACAAAATCTGAAACGAATCGTCGGTAGTAGATGGCCAATCTAAGGAAGCGCGAACCTCTGCCGCTGAACTAGGTACTGGCCATGACTCGATAGCCACAATCTTCTGGGGATCCACTTCCACTCCTCTTCGGGTAATGATGTGACCCAAGTACGATATGCGATCGAGCCAGAACTCACATTTACTGAACTTGGCGTACAACTGATGCTCTCTAAGCGTCTGAAGGACGATTCTGAGATACTGCTCGTGCTCTGCTTCGCTCTTGCTGTAGACCAGGATATCATCTAGGAACACGATCACGAACTGATCCAAGTAAGGCATAAAAATGTGATTCATGAGGTCCATGAATACAGCCTGCGCATTGGTCGCTCCAAAGGGCATAACAAGGAACTTCCAATGCCCATATCTCGATCTAAACGCTGTCTTCAGGATTTCCTACTCTCTGACTCTGATCTGGTGGTATCCTGACCGCAAGTCTATCTTCGAAAATACTGAAGCCCCTCTGAGTTGATCAAACAAGTCATCTATCCTCGGAAGAGGGTATCTGTAATCCACACATAACCTGGACGTACCATCCTTCTTTTTCACAAGAAGCATCGGGGCTCCCCAAGGCGATCCACTTGCACGAATGAATCCCTTGGTCCTGAGTTGTTCAATCATCTTGTACAAAATCTCCAACTCTGAAGGCGCCATCCTGTAGACTCGCTATGATACTGGTGCTCTTCCGGGGATCAAGTCTATAGTGAACTCGATCTCCCGCCCTAGCGGTATTCTTGGACGTTCTTCTGGGAAGACATCTGGAAATTCTTCAACTATCCTGGGTAACTGTACTGCTGCTACGGCCATCCGCAATACTGGGGATGATGGTTCCACTGCGCCTCTGGAAAATAAAAACTCTGGCTCGTCTGAGATACTAAAGATAACCCTGCCAACATGGCAGTCTATCCTAGCATACTGGTTCCTCAACCAATCCATGCCTAAGACTACATCATAGTCTGCCATAGGGAATTCTATGAATCTAGCGGGGAACTCTCTACCGCTAACTACGATCCGACACGAGGAAAACACTCGATCTACACCCATAAGACCATTACCAGTAAGTATATTGAGCCTCACCGATAATGACTCGGGCTCCAATCCTATCCGTGTCGCGAATCGTACAGACATGAATGAATGTGATGCACCAGAATCAAATAATACCAATGCTGGAGAGGAGTTGACGAGAATAGTACCTGCCACTACCTCACCTGGTGCAACTTCTTCTTCCATAGTCATCATCATGGCCTGACCTTGTCCTCTAGCTGCAGGTCCCCTCTGCTGGAAACCTCTCTGTCTGTTCTGCACTTGGGCTTGGGTGTACTGCTGCTGGTTCTGCTGATAAAATGCCTGGGCCTGAGGCAATAAGGGCCTCGGGTACTGCTGCTGCTGCATAGGTACTGGTCCCCTAACCGATGGACTCGTTAGGTTGGAAGAGGATGAACTACCCATATTCGGGTAGGATCCTATCTTGTGATCTGTCGCTCCACAAGCCAGGCACAATCCCTACGCCCTGCGACAATCTGCCACCACGTGCCCAGGCTTTCCGCAATGAGAATATCCCATCGCGGAGGTCTGCTTCTGCTTCTACTACTGCGGGTACGTCGAGGTTGAATGCTGAACCGACATTACTGAGGCCGCCCGCTCGGAGTTCCAATGGTCAAACTCCTAGCTGCCGAGGCTGGAGCTGATGATTGGTGCATCTGACTGTAGACCGCTCCCTACCTCCGGTCCTATCCACGATCCTCTGGGAGGTGTACTCATGCCTCCTAGCAGCTCTCAATATCGCATCGAACGTCTGGTGCTCGAACTGCTCGACTGCCAATAAGATCTCCAAATGTAGTCCCTGCTGGAACCGCTGGGCCCTATCAAACTCGGTTGCCACCAAGGTGGGGACAAACCTACTGAGTCTAGAAAACTCATATGCATAACTGTCGACCGTTCTACCTCCTTGGTTCAAGTTGGTAAACCTCGTCTGTAGGTCGTACCGAGCTACAGCATCAAAATACTTCGTCTAGAATCTTTCTCTAAACACTGCCCAAACAATGGGTGCCATTAATCCCATTGCTTGCGCTGTCCACCAACTTCGAGCCAAGTCCAGCAACTGTAGGCGTACCACCGCCACCTTCTCATTCTCAGGTGTCCTAGCTGCTTCCAGAACCACCTCGGTATCCTGAAGCCAAGCGTTCGCGGCAATTGCATCTTCGCTGTCGTCGAAGAATGGAGGGTTCAAGCGCTTGAAGCTGTTGGCCGCGCTGTTCCCTGGATGACCGCCTCTAGTCAAAGCATCTGCCACTACCTGGTGCAAGGCGTCTCCTCGACGATCCTGGGAAGCTATCAAGGTCCTGATGAGACCTACCAAGGTGCCATCGTCAGGCTCTGTAGGCTGGACGGGCCGAACTGGGGGTTCTCCTCCGGGAGGTACAACTCTGGAGGCTACTCCGGAGTGCTGGGCTTGATCTCCGGGTTGCTGGTCCCCGAAAAGTGCTCCACCTTGCTGATCGATGGGGTCAGGTATAATACCGCTGAAGAACGACACAGGGAAACAATAAGGAAGGACCAGGACAGATCAACGATACAAGCACATGATCAGGACAAGTATCCAGAGATTTAGAGGATATGAACGGAGATCAAGGATGAGTACTGATTGAGACATCTATCCAGTAAACCCTCACATATCTTGAATGCCAAGACCTGCATGGGCCACCACTTAAACCATGTGACGCCCCAGGACCAGAATACTGGAGAGCGGGGGCGAACATAGCCAGTTACGTATATTGAAATAGAATCCACCTCGCTATACGGGCAAGGCTGTCTAGATATGAGGGTTTACTACAAGCCAATGGTCTCTTAAGGTCAAGCCTATTGTCTCAATCTCAAGCAAGTAATAGTTACAAGATGTTTGACCACCAAATATACAATAAAAGGCGTCCCAAATATTACATATTCAGTTGATCATGAAGCTAGTCGTACAAAATACGAGGACTAGCAAGAGTTTAGTCATACATGATCAACCCTAGGATTTGTTAATCATGTTTACAACCCGTAGGCAGACAGTAAGTAAATATGCATCGAGCTAACAGGTGCTCGTCAGCTAAACGCCTCAAAAGAATAAATTTATAATAGAGTGAGCGAAACAAAATAGAAAATCCACTCGTAGCCCGGGTTCCTTCTAGTCGCCACCATCGGGCTGGAGGTTCGGTAGATCCTCGGGTGCTGCTCCGAAATCTGGCCACACAAAACCAGCTGGGTCAATCCCCAGAAAGAGCAAGTGCTACAAAGGAGACCACAAAATAAGAACAAAAGCCAGCATATCAGAACATAAGAAAATAAAAGAAAGTACTAGTAAATAAGAGTACAACAAGACAATAAACGACTAGGGACATGGAACCATTCCGGAAGCCAGGTTACAACCCGTAAACCAAACAAGGACCAGGGTTGTTACCCTTTGCCTGAATAGCACCTTGTCTCTACCCATTTATTGTTAAAGATAAGTAAAACAATCATGTTCAGGAGGACCAGATACTAGGACTATACGAGACTTAGACAATGCAGGACACCATCCATTCACAAGCGGCCAAGCAAATACTACGACTTACTACTTAACTAACTAGGATTATCATAAGCCTAATTACTAACAAGATGCAAATAAGAAATTCCCAGTCCCAAGCCCTGCAGACTATCTAGTTATCCTTCCGCGGGTTTAGAGTATGGTTGGGTACATCGCCCAGAAGACGATATACCCTTAGGTGACTTAGAGGGAGCAACACATAAAAGTGTGCTGGAAATGTGCCCTACTCGTCGGCAGGCTACAAGTCCGTTTAAATGCGCCCAGATAACGAGATTGCCTGTGACTGGAAATTCTCCATGAACTATAGTTTGATCTAGTCATTAGCCTAATCCATATTCAGTGTAAATCCCTGACCGGGTAACCAGGGAGTCACGTCCTAGACATGATACGAGACAAGACAAGTGGATTGCACAAGGCAGCAAGAAGGAGCACCCACGACGTCAGAGTTGATTATACGAGTCAAGTTAGCCATCGCAACAGCGTCAAGTCAAGTCAAGTTACTAGTTACAGGTTTACAAGTTACAAGTCAGGAGTGCGCCGCCACGGGCCATTATCAAGTTATCCAGTATCAAGATTAATCATGAATTACAGGTTAAAGGTTAAGGGCGCACCCCATCGGGTCACTATCAAGAAGATCAGAAAGTACTAGAATCATACTTCACAGAAATCATGAAAAATCGTACTAGTTATAAGCAAAACACCAAAAAAACCGTGCAAGGTCGTGTTGGGTCGAGACAGTCGTATTGTTGGAACAATATCTCAAGACTCCAATCCACAAAAGAGAAACCAAGTCCAAGGAATAAAACCAAACCGTCATGAGTTGAACTACGCAGGAAATGAACTGCGCACAGATGAACTATGCAGGAAATAAACTGCGCAGGAAATGAACTGCACAGGAAATAAACTGCACATAGATGAACTGTGCACAGTTGAACTGTGCAGGAAATGAACTGCGTACAGATGAACTGCGCATAGATGAACTGTGCAGGAAATAAACTGCGCACAGGTGAACTGTGCAAGAAATAAACTGCGCATAGATGAACTGTGCACAGTTGAATTGTGCAAGAAATGAACTACGCACAGATGAACTGCGCAGGAAATAAATTACGCACAGATGAACTGCGCACAGTTGAACTGTGCAGGAAATGAACTGCGCACATATGAACTGCGCACAGAAGAACTGTGCACAGTTGAACTGTGCAGGAAATAAATTGTGCACAAATGAACTGCGCAGGAAATGAACTGTGCACAGATGAACTGCGCACAGTTGAACTATGCAGGAAATGAACTGCGCACAGATGAACTGCGCACAGATGAATTGTGCATAGTTGAACTGTTCAGGAAATGAACTGCGCACAGATGAACTGCGTACAGATGAACTGCGCACATTTGAACTGCGCACAGATAAACTGCACACAGTTGAACTACGCATGGCCTTGCGCTAAAGAGCGCTGGCCGAGGGTCATCTTCTCCAACAGGCTGAGAAGAATCTCAAGAACATCAAAACTTCAAATCTTCATAACTTGATCAAATCAAAACAAAATTTAGATTTTCAAAGCACTAACTTGTGTAAAATTGAATTCTCTTTCACATGGAAACCTCAAAACAAGCAAAAATCTAAGTTTAATAGATCAAAACCAAGAAATTCCGAAAATAATTAAAACTTAGATCTAGAAAAATGGAAGCTCCAAATCACAAAATGCCAAGTTCTAAAGTTGTTCACGATGGCCTAATCTATCTAATGGACAAATAAAATGGGGTGCTTATTTGGTGGCAAGGTGCACTTGCCTATGGTGTTGGTGGAGGAAGGAGGAAGAAAAAGATGGAGAAATAAATAGAAATTGGAGAGAGAAAGTTAGGTGGAGATTTTAATGAGGGTGGGTTGTGGTGGAATGATGGTGGAGTATAGCTAAGGTGTTCCTTTGGGCTTAAAAATCAAACCAAACCAAACCAAACCAACTAAAACCGAGCCGAACCGAAACCCAAAATACGAGAAAACCCAAAATTCCATAAGTCGAAAAAAATAAAAATACATGCCAAAATCCAATTACAAGTATAAATACGAAATACGAGAAATGAGGGTGACACTAAGACTCAAGAAACTGGAATGAGGAATAGAGATTTGAACTATTTAAAGGATGGTTCGGTGGACAGATCAGTATCCATGACTGGTACTAAGAGGTAAGGGCTTAATATAGTACTCTAATGGACTGCTCAAATGTGCAGGACATCATCCACAAAGGACTAATACCCATTTTATGGTCTGACATCAAAGACCAAACGTCTATATGTTATGACTGAAATCAAGGATATGATGACTGCCACATTAACTAAGGTTGCAGACTCAAGAATTAATGGATTTGGGTCTGTCATATGAAGAGATGGACTGTACAGGTTACATTCCAAGTGGACTCATGTCCACATGATGCAAGTCATTACAAATAGACAGGACCATTAATAGAATGGTTGCTCATAAAGAACAGAACAGAATATTTATTGGTTGGACATTGATTTCGAATGGACAACACAATATGTACACATGGCTGCTCATATTAAGATGGACAGAGTAATGAAATATATATAGGACAGCATGCTATGGGCAGGATATAGGTGGTCAGAATAGAAGCACAGGACATACACTATGTATCAAACCCCCAATCCAATGATACCCCCCTCAAACCTACTAAAATCCTATCCACAATGTTAGACTACCAATATATATTTAAAACATAGCAAAACAAACCTACACCACTCATCTAGAACTGAAATTAGGCTATCAATACTCTATTAGTCATTTCGTCAACACGTGGTGTGCGTATCCGATACCCTCGTGATACGCACTCCAAATGGATGCATCTATATTGGAGAAAAATAAATTAGAAGGTTTATAGGGCTCTTACCAATTGGGAGTTGGAATCCCAATGAAATTTTTTTAGATCTAGATCTCCACCAAACTACAATGACCAAATTACTCAAAATGCTCCCAAGCTAGGCAATAGAGGCTTCTTCTCTTCAAGAGAAAGAGTTTGTAATTCGTTTGAGGGAGTTTAGACTCAATTTGGATGATAGAGACAATTTGGGGAAGAACACAAATTAGGATTAGGATTGCTAATGGAAGGGGAGAGAATGAGGCAATGTATGCTATTAATAGCATGGGGTGGGACTCATCTTGGCCGGCCATGATGTTTCCTAGGGTTGGGTTTGGGTTCACATGGCTAGAGGCCTCTCCTAATGGTCATTTAAAGCCCTTTAAGAAAAAGCCCATTACTGGCTTAATGTTTAATTCAAATAATAGGCTTTTTATGACATTATAGATAAATTAGAGTCTAACTAACATGTCTAATCTCGCTAACTAAGTTTTTATGGTCTTGATTAACATTTATCCAATGTAGTTCTAAGGTTATACCAATTAGGACACTAACATAATTCATCAATTAAAAGATATTAATATAATCAAAAAAATTACAAATTACCAAAACACCCTTCTTCTAGAACGTGGTGGTCGCAGATTTATCTTGACACGATAGTGAGGCGGGATGGAGTTCCAGTATCCATCGTCTCATACCGCGATGGACGATTTATGTCGCGCTTTTGGAGTAGCCTTTAGTCGGCCTTGGGTACTAAATTAAACTTTAGCTTGGCTTACCATCCTCAGATTAACATTCAAACGGAGCGCGTGAATCAAATTCTCGAAGACATGCTACGGCTTTGTACGAAGTCTTGTGCGGACGAAAGTGCAGATCACTCATTTGCTGGGACGAAGTCGAGGGGTGGCAAATTCTTAACTCAAAGCTAGTGGGACAGACCGTGGATATGGTCAGGCTTAGTAGAGAAAGTCTAAAGATTGCATAGAGTCGACAGAAAAGCTACAGAGATACACATCGACGATCCCTCGAGTTCCTGGAAGGCGATCGCGTGTTTCTCACGGTAATACCCATGCGAGGAGTTACCAGATTCGGCGTAAAGGAAAAGCTAAGTCCATGATTTATTGATCCTTTCGAAATACTGAAGCGAGTTGTCCCAGTAGCTTACCAGATTGTATTGCCGCCAGCAGTGCCGGATGTGCACGTTGTCTTCCACGTGTCTCAGTTGTGGGTATGTGCACGAACCGAACCACATGGTAGATTTTGGTCAGCTAGAGCTGAAGGCGGACTTATCATATATGGAGGAACCGGTCCAAGTCTTAGAGCGCAATGATAAGCTACTTCGAAATCATACGATCCCCTACGTTCGTGTTGTCTGAAGGAACCATTCGGTCGAAGAGTCGACATGGGAACTCAAATCAGAAATGAGGAAAAAGTTTCCTTCCATTTTTTCCTAAAGATAGGTTCTCTTCTTAAGTTTTGAGGATGAAACTATTTCTTAGTTAGTTATGGTGTAGTGCCCTGTCCCTACCTCGTGTCGCATTTTTCGTCCACGGGGTACGGTAAAGGAATAATATCGCTATCTATTTGGTCAAAACCGCTTGCTCTGGATCAATTGAATGGGACCGATTGAATTAAAATAATTTTCTCACTATAGAATGGCTTCTTCGAAATCAAGTTTCATATTCAACGGATTCGTCTCGAGGATGGACTTTACGGCTGAGTCGGGAGAGACCTTATGTTGCTTTGTTTTTTATGTCGTACTTGTTTCTTCGGCTTTGGTTTTCTGAATACATTTTGTGAATGTTTTTGATGGTTTTTATAGTTTACGTTCTTCGAACTTCATATTTCACATCGAACTCATTGAATAGGACAGTGTTCTGATCAGTTGCTTATCGATTTCAGGTAATCGCGTGGGTGCCATATAAGCGAAACCAACCTGTCTCTCGCCTTAATCAACCCAAGGTGAGTGGTTGGCCCTACTTTCCTTTGACCTTCTAGTACTTAAATTAATCGATAACATCGTTGCGAATGAAATATCAAAGGTAAATGTATGGCAACAACTGCTTATTCTGTAGAACTGTGCATGGTTTACTTGAATACTCCTGCTATAGAACTGTTATATGTTTTATCTTACATATTGCCATAATACTGCAAGGATTGATGCCATGAATAAATTCTATAACGACAAGGCGGAGCACATTGAAATTGGCTAAGTCTTTAAGAATGTGTAGACCATGCTTGAGTAATTATTTTAGTCTAGAACGGTCTTGGACAACTTGTGCACAAGGTTTTGCTTCCTCGAACGGCAATCCGGGACCATGAGACCAATTCAGCATAGAAGGAATACAAGAAAGCTGTACTGGATGCTAGTACAGGTCATTCGAAACTTTCAACGGGGTGAGCTACCCGCGCTGAAAGGGTCACCATCTCGACCAGGCTATACGTCCATGATGGCTTGAATTGCTGGTGACGCCCACATACACACTATTTACAAGCTTTTGATATAAATTTGATAGGGAAGAACATGGTAAGTTAAGCTGCAACGGCACGCTCTGCCGTGGGTAAGATTTATCGTAGTTATTTATTTGCCTATCGAATGCTTCCATGAATTGATTAGGATGGATAGAAAGTTCACAAATTATAGATGCTTGTTCACATAACTTCTTGAACAAATGAGAGTTTGGATTTAAATTACCGCCCACCAATACATGTGAACGTACTGATTCTCGCTCTCCACGGGTGCTATGAATCAAGTGGAACACGTTAGCTAGCAAGGTGACGTTCATGTTTCGAAGCTTCATCCGCGTACTAAAGGCTTTTGTTGAATCCTTTTGAAGCCTCTCTACATCAGTCCAAGAAAGATGTCACAACTCTCTACCTTTCCAAGTGGTTTATAATGTTGGTCGTATAAAAGGGATGTAATGTGTGGAAAGACTATCTCATCATCGTTCGTTTTGAGTCAAGTTGTAAGCCCGCGCGGCATCATGATGTAAATCGAGTCATGTAAATGATGTCCATTGTCAATAAAGTAAATTTTATTCTATATCATATGTGTTGTTCAATTTCTCTGCTTACTCTCTGTGTTGTGTTTTGGATAACCTTATGACTTTCCTTGTGTGGACGTAACTTAGGTTCACACGGCATGATGCCCGGGGGATGAGTATCGATTCTACAAATTGGGGTGTGACCCCCCCAACGTTTCTTAATGCATTGTTGAAAAATAAAAAATTTTCTTTCATTCTTTGATGGAGATAGGTTATGCATAGGAAAGGTCACCTTCGGTTTTCCTCTTCTTTTTAAAAGAGATACGAGGTGTAGTCTCCGACTAGACCAACCACCAACATGGAAAAGAACTCTTGGAACAAGTCAATTAAAGGGCTATTTTCTTCTGTGCACAATCCCATAAATGTCACCATGTACCTGACAATTTTGGGTGCTAATCAGCTCAGCAGCATGTCGTAGAGCTCCAAGATAGCTCAATAGTGGGGTGTAGAGGAAAATAAAGTCTTCTTTCAAAACGAACTTAGTACACTGCTACCATACCTTCAGGAGGTTGGACCATAAACTGTTTAATCTTCTTTGGGACAATCAGAAAAAAGTAATCTCGAATGTTTAACTACCTTATCCGATCGATAATGGGTTTTTCTTTGATCATTAAATAAGCCCCTCGGATGGTCGCATACATAGTAAAGCCCTCGTAGGCAGCGAAAGGGTGCAGAAGAAGTCATGACGACAACGAGGGTGGCATCAGGACTTGCGCCACCTACGGGATACTTGACCACCACCCTTTTCTTGGCCTTGGTGGTCCTGGGACATTTGGAATACTACGATTCTTCAAGAACCCTCCTTGCATCCCTTTTTCTTTCCTTTACCTTTAGGTTTAGGGAAGATATTTGGTGGAACATCTCCATCATTCATGATCGATTTCCTCCATTATATTTTAAGATTTCTCGATGACGGAGGTCTCCTTCACTCCAGGATGTAGCTCTAGATGTCGATATTCTTTTTGCCATCAGATCTTATATCGTTAAACATGATTGAAAGAGGAACAAGGCAAGAAAGGAAGAAGGTTTTAGGGTTTGAAAATTGGAGGAAAGAAAGAGTAAGGAGACAGAAAGGCTCTTTTCATATTTTAGTATGAACCTCACACGCGTAGTGCACGCATGGGTGGTCCCATCCCTATTAGACAGTTAGAGAATCATGATATACACCCATCCCGAGTTAGTGTACACTACCGTGATGCATGGAAGGACTTGGCATATGGACATTCCAGATACAAGCTAATTCGATCATGCATGGCCCAGTAGCTATAGTTGTTCCTAATTGAAAGTGGAAGGGACTCGACATAATTAACAAAACTCTCTGTGACTCAGTTCGACAGAACTCATATTTCACGTCCCAGTCACAAATGTACGTTGGACTAGGTTATGTGCCAATGGTCATCTTCATATAAAGTAGAATCCAGCACAACTCAATTACGTATAAGTTGTCTAGAGGCCAAGTATAACTATCTAAAATGTCAAGTCAACTATATCTCAATCCACAAATAAGCTTGCAAAATACTAAGCTATATAAAATAGCAGCATGAATCAATATAGGACAAAAATATAAATATGGAAGGATACGATGATAATATCAACTAAATATAGCTTAGCAAATACTTGGAGAACTCACCAGGTTCTAAGAGAGACGTAGCAAGATACATAATATACATGTCGAATGTATAGAATTAAACATGCAAGATAGACAAAAAAATATAATGCAAGAATCAGTACAATTAAGATAGTGGCATGCCATAGAGAAGCGTGGTACGAGACGTGGCTAATAGGTAAATCAATTTAATGAGGTGATAATAGTCCTATAGATAGTAGCCAAGGCAAGTCTCACAATCTATATTAAGTATCTATTATTGCCCAAGGCAATGGACTCCCAATCGAGAATGGTCATTGTAGCCAAACCTAGTATCGATCCTAGGGGAATACAAGGGTCAATTCAAATCCAAGTAATGGAATCAATTCAAGTCAATTTCATGTTAAGTCAAGTCGAGCATACAAGAATACAAAATCATGGTATAGCCTAGAACATGTACGTGACAAGAAAAGACAAGCAATATATATGGAAAAACAAATTCGCATCATGAAGCATGTACATGAAAGACATGATAGAACAAGAAAAAAATAGACATGAACAAGAATGAGTGGAAATAAACATGCATAAATAATTTACAAGTGGGCAATGTATACTTTCCTATTTTTGAAAGTGATGTAGTCACAATATCTCGATAATGCAATCCAGTCTACTTGCTATCCAATCATGCCATCAACCCACGTACTCCATCGTATCAAATTTAACATAAATTACATCTATGAAATCTACGAATAACCAATGATTCTAAATAATTAATGTTGGCCCGTTGGTTATGGTCATACCTGTTTTTGATAACTAATTTCGTCTCTAAGTACGATACAACAAATAATATACTACTGCGGGTACAAATAATGATCATACTTTATGCTGACAACTGATCAAGTCTTCACCAGATTCAAAAGCTGCTCAAGATGACTTTTTATCATTTATTCTATACTTTCTATTTTATTGAGTCTAGGAATAAATGTACATCAGACGTCAGACGAGATTGACACATGGCTTAGCTGTAAAGTCCATATCAAATTAAGTCTACCCAATCCATATCCAAATAGTCCACATATACAAAATCCAACCCACTTATCTTAAATAGACCAAAATCTATCAAATTTTTCATTGATCCAACCTGGTCCAAGGCAACCGAACTCGTACAGGGTTTTGGCCGAACTCGGACCGTATCATGACCCGCTCCCGAATAATCGGACACGAGTCGGATACGCCCAGCCTTCATTGTTAGACACGGCGAAGTAAGCTGTATCAAGCTAGGGAAATCTAACCAAAAAAATATGAATGTGTACAATCACAGCATCTATAAGATGTTTCCAGAATGATCACCATAATCCACCGATCATAATATCATAAAAGTACTAGAGACAACAAGAAAGAAATACACTGTGAATTCTAAGAGCATACAATATCTAGAGGAATAGCTAAAATAATCTAAACCTGAAACCTCAAGCTAAGTCATGACTCCATCCAGCTCAGCTAAGATCCCGGGCTCTGGCCCATAATGTAGAACATTGTCCTGCAAGTATACCTAAAATATATCCTAGTCAGGAGCGGAGCTAAGTATATCCAAGGAAATGAACATGAATATTATGGTATGAAAATGAATACAGGAAAATATAAAGTACGAGAAATGAGAACATGACATGAAACCTGAACATGAATAATAAAAAGTAAATACAGGGAACATGAAATGAATCCTGAACATGAAATACACAATGAACCTGAAGTGTGCAATATATCGAAATACATCCAGAGTGTGTGATCGGCTTGGGTAGATTCAGGGAACATGAAATGGTACGGCTTCGGTCCCGCCTACACGATGCGGGGCCTAAGCTATTCACATGAATAGTAACTCGAGTTTGATCACACATCTGTAGTATTTCCCCTTCCAGACACAAGTAAACTCAAGGAACCAGATACCAGAAAATCTCGTGAAATATCGTGTCAACCAGAAGATACAAGAATGAATATACAAGACATGAAGAAATGGACAAGTCCGAGGAGTATACTTGCCTTGCTCAGGGTGATCGGGAGAATAAAATGGACCTGAATGTCCTCCTGTAGATAATAGGTACAGTTGGTTAAGATCAATCTACAAATTGCTAGATATTGCTGACTAATCTATTTATCTATGGATACTAATGGTCTAAATATATATATAACTTAGTCAATCTTATTCAAAGTACTTGATAGAAAAGAATTAATCTTATTTTAACAAAATAAGATTAGATTATAAATACTAACTAGGATTAGGTTCGATATTATAGGAATAACTCTATTATTTAATAATACATAAAAATGCTACTTGTCTTAACATATCAAAATAATATTTAGTTAAACAAAATATAATGCCTTGATGAAAATAGTAATTAATATCTTAAAAAGAATTATCACACCTAACTCTGTTATACCTACGGTATATTAACATGGTATTCGAAATATTTGCATAGATTCTAAAAACTAAGTGAGACTTATTTAGCATAGACTAAACAAAACCTACTTAAATACTTCCTGTAGGGTACAACTATAAAACTTCTTGTATGACAAATATATATAAATAACCATCTTAAAGCTTCTACATCCTGTAATTTACATCCAAAACTTATGCCCAAGAGTTCAATATTATGACATGTTGCACTTAGCAGATGGCAACTACTATATGCGTGGCAATGTAGAGGGAAGAACTCAACTATACTTCAAGCCACTCCTGTAATTGAATTTAAAAGGATCTTGTACACCAACTCGACATCAACTCAAGACCAAGAATGGCTTCAACACAATACTTACTTTCACACAGGACATAATTCGTGAGGTTATGAAATCATGGACCAACTTACCAACAATCATTAGTCCTCTGGACTTAGGCTCCCCCAATAAGCAAACAACCACTCTAATTATAGGTTTATTGCTCACACACAAGAATGAAACAACACTTAGTATGCCCACAATCGATTCTTGATTTGAATGTAAAGCCAACTCCACTATCAAGCTCAGAAATGAAAGGGACTGTACACAGCAAACACCCCTCAAAGCCATAGGAAGTATTATACAGAAGAATTATACACTTTAAAAGTTCCAAAAAATATTATACAAACAGAAATCAATTATAAATATGAATTAATCAATCGTACCGTATCCTCCATCCTGGACACGCCCCCAGTCAATTTGGGGACACGGCTACAGATCAGATGCCTGGATACAAGCAAGCCCGGACACGCACCCTATATACACCGCTACGGTTGACTCACCACGACTAGCACCCACGGACACACCGCACTGGGACACGCCAACACAAACTTAAATAAAAGGAAGAATTCCTACTATCATCAATCAAAGGGAAATACATTTTTACCTGAAGAGAAGAGTCCCGCCTGATACGCAGGTACTCCCACAAAAATGATTCGTTCTACGAGTTCGATTGCAAATTGAAATTCTCTGCACCAAAACATCAATCCATTCCGTGTAGATCAACAAAGACAGGTCTCAGAACATAGCACAATATCCCACAGAATTGAACAAAATAATTCATAGGTCATAAATACGTACCGATTTCTAGCCAACGGATCAGGCGACTCAAATAAACAGTTGTTCGATTTGAAGACTTAACTCTACCAATGCTCTGTCCCAAGATCATACAACCGAGAGATCAAATTACGTCAGAACAAACTCAACAGAGATGGAACAAGAAACTCACTTCAACTGCGGTGTACATTGCTAGAATCGACCAAACCATAGAATCGATTACCGATCTGTAATCTCCAGATATGATCGATTCAAAGAAGAACCGATTATAATAATCCAATCGATCCGCAAGAGCATAGGTCCAAAAAGAGTCGATCTATTCACGAATTGAAATAATTAAGAGAAGATGATCAAAAGCACTCACTATTTGGAATCACCGAGCCGATTAGAAGGAAACGGTCACCGGAATGGGGAGACCTCGCCGAGGATCGCGCGTCGTCGAAGAAGTCCGCTGGTGGAGTGATGGCACTCATCAAGCCTGGCTCAGTCGTCGCTCCGCGCGAGAATCTCCAGCCTCGCCATGGCCGAAATCGAGAGGGTTAGGGTTAGGCTCCGGTAGAATTTAGAGGAAAGGAAAATTGGGGAGAAAGGCTCGGCTTGGCCGAGAGAAATAAATGAAAAGAGAGTTGCCCCCTTCTCTCTCCTCTATTCGGCTTTTATGAAACCGAATTTACAATAACCCCCTCTACCTAAAGGCAAATATGCAGGAAGGACCCCCCCCCTTTTCATTAATTATAAAAGTTTTAGGAAAAATAAATTAGAAAATGGTTAGAAGAATTTAAAAAATGGGGACCCCTCCAATTCCCTGTAACAAATTAAGAATTCACTTCCAAAGTATAAATTCAAATTTCCATCCAAATAGTTATAAGATTTATTATTCAAATATTTACTTAACCAAAATTATTTATTTAGAAAACGATTTTAAATCCCAGAAAGTGAAAGGTGGGGTTACAGACCGAAACCCAGGGAAGTGGTCACCCTGAAGAGCAGGCTCCTAACATTCGATTTTTTGAATGTTGGACTACCGAACTCTGCCCTAGTTTTGTCCTAAAGAAACCTATAAATAGAGAAGAATTCTTTATTCCATTCACTCAATCATCTCTTCTCTTCTCTATTCATTCAAGTATCTCAGAGCTTTTTACTTTCATATCAAAGCCTTTACGACTCCTAGCCAAGCTGCTGCCAGTTTGTTTGATATAGGAGTTGGTTCGAGTTGTAAAAAAGGCTAAAAATGTCTGTCTTTTCATCATGTTCCTAAAGTCGATAAATCATTCGGATTAAATGCTTGTAGGTTGAAGTAGTGCTCTTCGGATAAAAAAACACATGTTGTAAGGAGTTACAAGCACTTCTGATTCAAAGCTTGTGTTTTACTACATAGTGGATTCAACATCGAGCTAGAGTACTTGAGACTGGACTAGTTCTCTCAGAGGGAAACAAGAATAAACCTCAGTATTTGTGTTTGTTTTTTTTTACGCATTTACTTATATAATGTTTGCTTCATATTAGTTTGGTTACTGCCATAAATATTTTAAGTCACCTCGAACCGAACTCGGACCGAGTTCGGACAGAACTCGGACCGAGTTCGGACAAAACTCGGACCGAGTTCGGACAGAACTCGGACCGAGTTCGGACCCAACACGCTCCCCTAGTTCCAGAACCAATCCGAGAGCAGGCCCTACTTTTTTAAGTCACCTCTCTTCATATTGAACCCCTTCAAACACGAGAGCTGTCGACCCCTTCATCTTTCTCCTCAAAATCTTTCATACCAAACCCTAATATCTCAAACCCTTACCCTAGTTTTCACCTAAATAGGGTTTTCAAGTCCATGGATTGAGGATTTGTGCATATTTTAGATTTTTCTTCCATATTCATTAAACTTTTTGAGGTATAATTGATCTTACTTTCTTTCTAATTTTTCTTTATGGCTCCTAAATTTGGGAAGATAAAGAGAAAAGTAGATGAAGCATCATCATCCAATCCATCTCAGGACCCATTTTAATCTATGTTCAGTCCTCCTCCTTCTGATGATGATGATTTTACTATTTAGAAATCAAGAAGTTTCATGTTCTTGGTTTGATGACTTTTAAAAGGGAAAAATATGTCCAGATAACAGTATTAGTTTTACTATTTTTTGAAATATTTACCCACTCTTAGTGCTCCAGGACTTAGTGATCATGTTCAAATTTTAAATCCAATTTATTCCAATGTGATACGCATGTTTTATTACAACTTGCAACACTCTCATGGATCAATTTATTCATTTCTCTATGGTATCGATATTCAATTTGATGATGCCGACTTGGATGAGATGCTCCAGATTCTCAACACTGGAGATGCTCTTGTCAACATCTCCAAAATTAATTTTGGTAACAATATGACAATCGAATCCTTTAAGGATGTGTGCAATCCGTTTCCTTGGCCTCCTGGCCGTCTGATGTCTAGATACCTGAACCAACATTTCTATAATCTTTATCGTATTATCTTTTCTGCTATTCTGCCTAAGATGGAATCTACCGATGAGATCACGTACTTAGAGTTATCTACCCTCTATCATAATCACTTTGATATTCTCTTCAGTCTACCTATGACTATGATAGAAGCTACGGTTAGGTCTCGCAATAACGGGTGCAACCTACTATATGCATTGTATCTACCGATCATCTTTCATAAGTTTGACATTCCGTTGGACTCATCCCATTGATGGCATACCCTCATGCCACCTTCGAGCCCGTAGGACCCAACCTTCTTCTTTTCTGCTGGGGATTCATCTTCTGACGAGGCTAGTGATGAGGACGTTCCACCTAACGTTAACACTCTACCTACTATTCTTTCTCCTGCTGCTGAGGCCTCGGCCACACTTGATGAGATTCGTGCTATGATGCATGAGCATTTCATCTTGAGGACGAGCGTCACAGAGCTGATCTAGAGCGTCATAGAAAGATGGACTACCGGACTACTCTCCAGGACCGGGCACTTGGAAAATCTATCTTTGACATTCAATAGGGCTCATGCACCTGGTGGCCATATTCCTTATCTCCGTCACCATAAAAGATCTGGCCCCAGATTTGAGGATCCAGACGTCCAACGCTACTTCTTTCCTTATCCGGCTTTCTATGATCCCAACTGTCACGACCCGCACCTAGTTTAGGATCACGAGCACATGGGTACGTCCAGCCTATGCCGTAGTATCGACGGTAGAATGTTGTATAGGTCGACAGTTTATCTAACATTTACATATATGGAATATATACAACCGGTTATCTTCTTACGGAGAAATAATGTGACATCTGTAATATAAACCCAATCACATGTCAAAGGGAGATAAAGCACAACATAGATAGAGATAATGCAGATGAAAACTGAATTGCAACACAAGTCACAACACAAATAGTCTAGATGTCTAAGTAAAAATATAACATCCCCAAATGTATCAAACTGGAGACAAATCCATCAAACCTATCTACTAGCTAAAATACTACGGGAGTGCACCCTTAGCGAGCACCGGCTCTAAGAGAAATCTTTTGGACATGGTCGTCAGCCCTCTAAATCCTCTGAAAAATATTATCCAGTCAGGATTGAAGTGAAGTACAACCCAATAATAGTTCTAATTAGTTGACAAAAACTATAAAGCAGTGATAAAATATATCTGATGCAATAAAATAATAGAAAGAGAGGCAATATACGATAAAAAAAGATAATGTGTTTTGGAATATACTATAAGAAAAATATATGATAAGATAAGATAAGAAAAAATATATCTGATGCAATAAAATATATCTGATGTAATGCTATATACGATAAGACAAAATTTATCTGATGCAATAAAATAATAGAAAGAGAGGCAATATAATCTATAAAATATAATATGTACGAGCAAGTAATGACAGAGGAACTACCATATCAGGGATAGAGCAATATAACTTGTGAACAGATTATAAAACAATAATAGACAATGTGTTTTGGAATACCAATTAGATATGTGGTCGGCTTGGGAGATTCAATGATTTACACTAAGGAAAACTAGCTCAACCATACGTGAAGTATATGATTAGCTAGTATCCAATGATTTACACTACTTGCCGATAGTTCTTGATCACATACCTAACTAGTATTTCCTCCATCATGATGGATCCAACCATGACACGTTACTAGCCAATGTATTCCAATGTTATCCAATATTATCCAATGTTATCCAATACCAACGTGGACAATATCCGATACTATTGCGATGAGTTAAGGTAACATCCAATGACTGAAGATCCAATAACAATACCAATATGTGTACCATCGTGCCAAGAATCATAAGTAATATTTCTAAATACTTGAATTATAGTAGTAATCAAATAATAGAAACTATCAGATAATGTACTCGCCTGTGAACCTGAGCAATAAATGTGAATCGAGGCCCAAAGTGGAACCACAAAGACCTATATATGAGATATTAATGTTAATTTGTGTTTTGGTGTATCAAACATTGATATCTTGAGTGTAATATGCATTGTAAGTCAATTATGGGTCAAAACTAGGTCTCCATGGTCAAACTAGGCCAATTGACTCAAGGATTGACCTTTAGGGTCAAACTGGTCAACTGGGGTCAAACTAGGTCCAAACTAAGTTTCTAGGTCATTATCTTGTCACACCAAAGTATTTTAGTCTATATTAGGCCATACCCTATGTATCTGCACATCTAGTACACCCATAGGCTCTATAATGCAGTATCCTATGCAATACTCTTATTATAGCACAAGGGTACCTATTACCATGCTAACTTAGTTACCTTTACCTATTTTCTATACCCATATGTACATGAATAGTCATATACCCTAACACAAGTTACCTATCTATAGATAATTACCTTTTAGACATTTCCTACATAGGTTAACCACACTTACCTACAAGTAGCCATACACCAAAATATACCTAGGTATCTCATGGATTCCTATTAGGATATCCAATACCCAATTCATTACCTACTTAGGTAATCAATACATATATCAAAAACCCTATTCTAGATATTACCTATCTAATACCGTACTACACTTGGCCTATTACTTATTCATTACATTACCTATTCCTAGGTAAGGCCATAATACCTACACTTAGATAAATCGAACCATTATATATAGGCAAATTACCTTACCCAAACCCTATGTATATACCTTGTACTAAGTAAATTTCTTTACCTTAACTCACCTACATACATTACCTACTCTATCATTACATTACCTACATATATTACATTAGCTATATTATGATATTATCTATACTAGGTAAGACCCTATTTCTATCTACAAGCCACACAATGACATTACTCACATATATGTAAAGGTAAACCTATTTACCCTAACTTATGGGTAATTGCCTATTCCTAGACATAGGCATACCCATATTATCTATCCTTAGGTAAGACCTATTACCTTCTCATTAAATAGATACCTATACTTAGGCCCCTGACATGTAGGTAACCTATACTAGGTAAACTCTACACAATATTACCTAACCATTACCTATTCATATGTATTACCTACCTAGGTAACCCTATAGCCTTCATTACCTAACTTTAGGTAATATCCTATTACTATGTAAATTACCATTACCTACTCAACATTACCTACCTTAGGTAATAACATATTACTTACACATGAGCCAAACCCTCTACCCTATATTACTTATGCCCACGTAATCACCTATTTATTACACTTAGGTGAACTTTACTCCCTAACACGTATTACCTAATATAGGTAATCACTTAATTACCCACCATTACTATTTCCTATGTAAATCTGGTTACCCCACATACATATCAATACCCAATACATGTGCTAGCCTACCATTGGAAACCTTATACACAATTCCCTATTACCCACACACACATGTTACTCCTCTACATTACCCTATACCTATCTTACCCCTCCTCATATATTACCTTAACTCAAATCACCCTATTACACATCTATCTATACCTCTACCTATCCAGCTATATATCAATCTACCCATTCACCTACAAATAGGCATATCTGTCCTAAGGCATCCACACTAATGTGCATCCCCCTTAGTATACACAAATGTGCATAGCTATACTAAACACACACACATATCACATTACATAGCCTACTGCTACTGCTCTCCTCTCACTACTCCATCATTTCCCTATATTGCCTAGCAGCTTGTTGCTACTACTGCTGCTTATGTAGTAAGCTGCTGCTTCTTATGCAGTAATCTGTTTTTTATGCTATCCCTTCTCTTTTTTTTTTGACACTTCCTATCACACCACACACATACATGCATGTGTAGCACACCCATGTAGTCAATACACATTTACATTCATCCCTCTCTCCCATGCACATTTCACCCTATATATATATATATATATATATATATATATATATATATATATATATATATATCATGTGAATATGTGCACACACACACACACACACACATACATATATATATATATTTATATATATATATATATATATAAAAAAAAAAAAAAAAAATATATATATATATATATATATATATATATATATATATATATATATATATATATATATATATATATATTGACACACACATGTCACTTTCCAGTACCCATGTAGGCACACCCAAGACACCAAATCCTATAAGTATTTGCACACATAGACTCTCACTCACTATCACTTGACACCCCTCAAATGTGCTTATGTATACATGTAAGGACCCTGATTTTTTAAAATTATTTATTTTATTTATTTTATATGGTTTTATATTTACTAAATTATATTAGTAAGATATGGATGTAATTTTCGTAGCTTTAATTTTTGGAGCAAAAGAAGTGCCAATATTGGGAAACAACCTTCATGAGTTTTGAAGTAGACAAGTCCACCTTCAAATTGATATACCATGTCCCACCTAAACTTGTCCCCTAGCATTCTTTTGACTTTTCACAACTTCGGATCAAATTTAGGCCATTTGATTATTTACCGTAATTCTAAACCTAACTTCCAACGTGAGTTTGGAACTCGACAATGATCAAACCCACTTGACCCAATATATGGTTTTGACCAATTTCGAGTATATAACACACATGCTAAGGGTGTAACACTCAATCGAGTCCCCGTGTGCTATTTATTTCTGAATGGCATAAGAGACTCATGGGTTGTCTTTCGAGTTTGATTTGACTAAGAAAATATATTTGGACCCTAACCTAGCTAATCCCACTTTGTAGAGCCATGTTAGGTTGCCATGACTTAGAAGAATTATTTTGAATTTATTTTGGGTTGTTATACAACCTAATAGATTTTAATACAATTTTGTATATATTTGATTATATTTATAATAGCTAATATTATATATAAATATGGTCTTAGTCATGGTTATATTTGAGATGCATATCGACTAGGAATTATGGCACGAATAGTATGATCGTGTGCTTTGACTAGTGTTTTAGTCATGGTAGGGAAGGCCGAGCCATAGGTGTGTTCTAACTAGAAAAATCAGTCAAAGTTGTGACTTAACCCCTATAAACGATTTAATTATTATTAATAAGATTATTGACTTTTAGGTGATCCGGTTGTACCAATTTAGTCCGAACTTGACCCGAACCTAACCCTAGCCCAGGTAGCCATGTGATGCGACCAACGTGTCCACGCCAATATATTTTATGTGGGTATGTCGCACTTTTATTTTAATAATCTAACAAGTATATTTTTCTAAGTAATCTTTTATATAATATATATCAATAGTATTTGATATTCTAATGATATTTATTTAAAGGATAAATAATTTTCTTCGATGCTCCGGTGCATGTTGAGATTTGTAGACTATACCTATATTTGTTTGTGCACCTAATATTGAATTTCGTTATCCTCATTAATGTTATTATTATTGATATTATTGTCAAACAATAAAATAAAATAATCTCATGTGGTTATTTTGCATTCTTAGGAAATGGATATTATTTGTATGTACACATTTTATATAAAAACCCTATACGAGAAAAGAACGTATTATTAATATATATATATATATATATATATATATATATATATATTAAAGATAGAAAAGAAAAAGAAAAAAAAAGAAAAGGAAATCTCGTGAGATCCTCAGATCTCGCGAGATGGATTACACTCCCCAGCCCGAGCCCTAACAGCAAGCCAAGTCTACCCAACCATCAATCACATTATATATATATATATATATATATATATATATATATATATATATATATATATATATATATATATATATATATATATATATGAGAGAGAATCCGACACCTTCTACGAACGTTGGGCGCTGATCAGGTACGAAGAAAACATAACCTCCTTCAATCCCCTTCAAGTAGAAATTAATAATTCATATTATTCGCGTCGCGAATAGAGTCCCAAAACCGAGAAAAAACTTGATTTTCAGTGTATAGAAACTGTCCCAAACTCTCTTCTTTTAGTCCCGATTTCTGTTAAACCAGAGAAAAATTTAAAAATCCAATTGAACAACTTTGAAACGTTGGGCGGGAGACACCCTGCTTCACCGCCTCCCGGAGGCTCCGGAGAACAGCAGGATTAAGGAACTTTGGGACGCAAGGAGGGACGAATGGGATTGGGACAAGATCCGAGATTGGGCTGGCGAGGAAGCGGTAGACTGCATCCGCCGTCACGAGCTGAAGTTAAGCTCGGATGTTGACAAGCTCCTGTGGTCGGAGTGTCAGGCAGGCGAATTCTCGGTTGGCTCAGCCAGACAGGTTGCCCGCGGCCCGGGAGCGCCTTCTCCGATCAGTGCCGCTTTCTGGCAGACATGCATCCCCAAGAAATGGTTCATCCTGATCTAGAGAGTCATCAGGAACAAGCTCCCGACAGACGACGTTCTGTACTCCATTGGATTCAGTTTAGCCTCCGCATGTAATTGCTGTGCGGCTCGGCAATCGAAAACCGTTGACCACATATTTAGCCAGGGCGATCTCCCTGTTCAAGTCTGGAACGCGCTATCTCAGCGTTGCAATTAGGATCAGGTGGACGGAAGCCTCAACGATCTCTTAGAGGGGTGGGAGCTGGCCTTCCATCTCCACCAGATCGTCGCGGTAGCTGTCACGTGGGTATTATGGAAGAATCGCAACAAGGCCAGGTATAAGGGCAACCAATTCAACGCGGACAGGCTGATTCGGGAAGTGATCAGGCAGTGCCGGAAGATTCGGAGCGTCTGTTCGCATGAACATACAGGTTTTTGGGAGTCTCTCCTAGTTTAGTCCCCCGGTTTTGTTTCTTCTTTTGTGGGTATACTTGCATAGGCGTCGGCACTTGCCTCCTTTAGTATACTTGTACAAGCTTCGACATTTTGAGCCTTACTGAATAAATGGGGGTGTTTTTGGAATATATATATATATATATATATATATATATATATGTATATATATATATATATATATATATATATATATATATATATATATGAGAGAGCGAGAGAAAGGAAGGGAGAAGAACCAAAACCCTAACCCTCCAAACCCTTACAACCACCCCGACCTCGCCACCAGCCTCTCCGTGCCACCTGTGCTGCCGTAGGATTGCCGACGGCCGGCCAAACGCGAGCACAGCAGCGTGGAACAGAGCAACGGCCACAGAAGCAGTTGCAGTCAGCGATGCAACTTCGGGACGATGATTCTCCCCTACCTTCATTCGTTTCATTAACGGATTGATCAGGTACGAAGAAAACATGACCTCTTTCAATCCCTTCAAGTAGAAATTAATAATTCACATTATTCGCATCGCGAATCGAGTCCCAAAATCGAGAAAAAACTCGATTTTCAGGGTATAAAAACTGTCCCAAACCCTCTTCTTTTAGTCCCGATTGCTGTTAAACCAGAGAAAAATTTAAAATCCATTTGAGGCAACCTAAAGGTCTTTGAAACCCTTTTTATAGATTTAAATTTCGTCGATTGTGCGTCGTGAAAACTGATTACCAAATCGAGAAAAACCTGTTTTCAAAACTTAGAAAACCCCAATACTGGGTCCGTCCCGACAAATCAGACGACATGGTCACAAATCGAAAGCATCGAAAGGTGCGTATCGATTTTGCAGACGTGTGGGCTTTGAAGGAACTCGATTTTGTTGTTTGTGCGCAACGAATTCGACCCGTATTCGTCAAAAATTATCGTATTAGCCTCTTTGTAAACTAGTCAATTACTTTGTGCACATTCGTCACCTCGATACGAAACATGGGCCAATGGGACCGTATCATTTTTGGTCCTGTATGCCATCCGATTCTGAGAAGGTCGACCGGAACGCTATATTAGCGGGCCGCAACCCGATCCAACGGGCAATTTTGTGTACGGCCCATCGGAATCCAAAATTGGACATATCGTTGGGTTCACATCGTCAAACCGAACCCGTAGACATATAATTTGTTGACTTTAAAGCCCATAGACTCTGGCACATTTTTTGGTGCAAAGTGGCTCCAACAGCGGACACCGTTTTGATCTAAAATTACTGTTTCGCCCCTGTGTCTAGAATTGGACTTATGGATGGCATGTCCTAGCTATTTTACTTATTTTGGGAATATTGGCAATGTCTATTTCAGCATCTGGAGTTGTTTGCGGGAGTTCAGGTTTCGAGACTCTTTGATTTGACGAGTTGTTGCAGGACTTTTTGCTACCATCAGGCAAGTACACCTTGCCAACTTGTACAATTTACTTACATGCAGGCTCTTATTATTCTTTCTTGTTCCTATCTCCTTTTCTTTTCTATATTTACTGTCTTGCCATGATTATTTCTATGTCTCTTACCTGTTATCACTTATTGTTATCATTAGTTATTTCTATATATTCTCCCCCCCCCGTGACTTCGATAGAATTGTTTTCTTGACTGACTTGATTTGGCCACATGTGCCATGATATCTTGACTTGATCACGTGTTCTATGTTACCTTGACTTGATCATGTGTTCCATGTTACCTTGACTTGACCCTCTACCGATACTAGGATTGGCTACTTGAACACTCTCGACTCGGGAGACCCACGGCAGAGCTATGATAGAAACTCATTATAGTTAGGGAGTACCACGACAGGGCTACTAGCTATAGCACAGGGAGTACCAGGCAGCGCTACGGTCATTCGATTTATTTGTAGTCATTCTTAGTATTATTTTTCACATGATATGTCATGATTTATATAGTCTTCCATATGTTCTTCATTCTTGATCTAGAAGTCATTTTTCCTGTTTCCTTTGCATGTTATTTACTATACATAGGCATGTATATTATGTGTCTTGCTAGTCCCCTGAGGATCTGGTAATCTCTCCAGGTCTTAGATAAAGTTATCAAGGTTTAGTGCATTAATAGATAATGGTTGCTTCGCCAAGACTTCAGGTATATCTAGTTGTTATTATCATTATCTTCCTTATTTACATTTTGTCAACTATTTGATTCTCGCTGTTGTTATAACCTAGTCTTTGACAAGCTTAATTTTCTTCTAGCTTGTTTATGATGAATGTATTATTGGGGATCCACTCTAATATATTTTATCTATTCTAGAATTAGTGTATTATGGTCTAATCAGCCTTACTGTACTTGATTCATCATTGTTACATATATTTAGTGGATTAAGATGTAGTTGATTCTAGAACAACCAGACAGCTTATACGTATTCGAGCTGGGCTAGAGTTCTCTCGATGCGTAGCTGGCATGTATACGTATCCTAGTCCTACGTATTTTGGGACTGGGGCATTACATGTTTTTTTGGTGGCCCATACAGGTCGTGTTAGCCGTTTCGGTTAAGTTACTGTACTGAGCGGGCCTGTGAAGTGACTAAACCCTTAGGAATCTCAATCCACAACTGTCTTGACAATTCTTTTATAAATTTCTCTACCGCCCTTGAACTTCGTATTTACTCTCAATTACTCTTCCTTTGCTTTCTCGTGTCATTGCTTCTCATCCCTTCCTATTTCGAAATGACGAATAATCGTGTTATATAGTATTTATCAGAAATTCTTAAGTTATAGTGTAAATTAGTTTTGCTTGTTGTAATTGGATTGCTTGATATATAGGGGGATTATAGATGCCATATGCAATAGACATCTAGTGATATAGATTTTTGCTACTACCGCGCCAGAGTTATAAAATTTTAGGATAGCATGTGTTTGATTGGGTAGTGTGACATGTAACACCCCAGTAGGACTAGGTACGTAGACATGACAGCTGCATATATACGAAAAATACTCCAATATATGGAAATCTCGTATGAATACATAAGCTGTAAAATGCAGGTAAACCAAGAGTAATCTAATCTCATCCACAAAATGTAAGAATAAAAGATATCATATAATCAACTATAAAATATTTTTGTACAATATGTTGGGCAGAGACAAATCTACTACCAACAAGTAAGGGAAGAAATACATGGAAAATAAAATGAGTTTGGCAAGCGAAGGGAAGACGATCCAATTGCAATCATCTTCGCAGAAATAGAGAAGATCACGGCCACGGCTCGAATACCTGTGAACGACAATAGTACACACCTGGAGAGGTAACCAGGTCCTTAGAGGGACGTAACAAGATACATAATATCATGCCATATAAACAGGGATATATAGAAAATAAAGGGATGCATGCGATAGGGTGCCTAACCGTACTATAGTAAATATACAATAAAGAACAATCCTTCGCATATGGGCGCTCGGGCTGTATAGCAGTGGCATCGTCCCTTCCTTCGGGAACCAATCGTCTCCGTCCATAATGCTCGGTGAACGTCAGAGGGAATCAGTAAGAAAACGTCCATAACGCTCCATGAACGTCAGAGGAAATCAGTAATAGTAAGGTGAACCTGCGTCTCCAGTGGAGCTTCAGGTATAATAGCAATAAATATGTGGCCCATACATCAAGGAACTGTTCTTCCCACCCCATGCCTAGTGGAGTCACATCCATGACTCATATAAATCTCTAGTAACTGCCAAGTCTACTAGCATGCAATTCTATTGGTAGTTACTCCTAACTGTCGCACGCCTCATACGTATCGGTGGCCGGCCGACTACGCGAGTACGTGTCCTATATGTGACTCATAATACATGGTAAAGTAGGCATCAAGGCCATATGAGATATACCAATACCTCATCATCAAATGGGTGGTCACTAGACTAAGTTAATGCAAGAGAATAAAACAAAAATAAGAAAACGACCGATAGAGTCGCTTGCACCTAAGTGTGACTTGGACGCACAGTTTTATAATAACAACAAATAATAAATACTGAAAATAAAAATATGTAAAATCATAGAGTAAGATTGCAAGGTATCTTGCCCGATGTCCGGAGTGAGGTAAGATGATGTCCTGGCGACGAATCAACAACAACACACGAAGGGGAAGGTGTAGAAAAAACTTCGGATGCTGAAAATAGTATATTATCTAATTATAATTAATACTGCACATATTTCACTAATATAATAGATTCTAAAATTAGGATATGGCATAGGTTTTCGTATCAGCTTTCCAAAAAACTAAACGGATCGTACTTTCGTTTCCGGAATCTCCCGAAATCGCAAAAATACTGAAACACGTTTATTTTTAGGACACTAGATACTCAAACAGTTTTGCAAAAATCTAAAGAATGAATTTTGTCTATTAAAATATGTTTCTGGAAAGCTTACCTTGATACGCTTCTTTTAAAAAACTAGAGGCGAAACGGAGTTCGGAGCTAGGAGATATCGTCGTTCCAAGTTGCTCTTGCTACTAAAAAGCGGGGCTGAATTCTGATGACGAATTTTGAGTTCTATTGGACTAAAAATAATTTCGAATTATGGTTGATAGGAAGGAAATGTATTGGGTATATATAGGTACTTATTTCAAATTTACCACCTAAATTAGATAGGATTTGATTTAAATTGATAGGAGTTACTTTGTTATGATATAATATAGATAGGGATGCTTTCCTATTAGAATTAGATTATGATTAACTTAAAATATAGTTCATATTTATCTAAATTATCTATAACATTATTTAAAATTACTTTAGATAATAAATAGAGTTAATATTTATTTAAACAACCTTCATCTAATCTCATTTATACAAGCTGAAATATTTAATACTAAATTGACATTTATTCTATATTATGTAAATAGTGTACACACTACAACAGATATGGGTTATGATAGCGTGCGCTGAACGCTGTAGAATGCTTATTATAGCGTATTTCGTCCGCTATAAATGCCCCCTCTATAATAGCCCCATGTACAAGAACGCTATAAAGTTATAGCGTTCAAGAACACTATTGATGGATTATAGCATTCTTTGACGCTATAGACGACGTATAGCGTTTAGAAACACTATACTGTTCTTATAGCATTTACGAATGCTATAGAACATTAATAGCATTCATGAACGCTATTAATGTAGTGTAGCGTTCATGAACGCTGTAGACATGTTATAGCACTGACAAACGCTATATAGTTTACATAGCCTTTACGAACGCTATAGTTCATTAATAACATTTGTTAACGCTATAAATTTGTTATGGCGTTCATGAACGCTGTTGATTTTTAATTGCGTTCTTGTATGTTATTGTTTGTTAATAGCATTTCGATATATATCTGCTTTTTATAGCATTTCTTTCCTGATATTATATGTGCACCAATAGCATGTCAGAATGCTATTGCAGAGTCAAAATTCTGTATTCAAAAATTTACAGAATGCAGTACATCAGAATACTATTGCAGATAATGCCACAGTTACACAAAATGCAGGTATTCAAAAATTTAAATGAGAATCAATCACAGAATGAATTCCGAACATAAATAAATTCATTAATTTCACTGTCAAATATATGTAGAACAACGAAGTAGTACCAAACATTCAAAATCTTTAATTTCTCCTTGTAGAACAACGAAATAGTACCAAACATTCAAAATCCTTAATTTCTCCATGTAGAACAACGAAGTAGTACCAAACATATGTCCAAAAATTAAACATTAACTGCGTAGTCAGCTACATATATCCCGAAATGTTGACTATCTAAATTTAGCTCACTTCGAGCCTATCCACAACCAAAGCTCCTCAGAAAGCATCCTCTTCCTTCATCCAACCTACACAAATATAGGGGGAAATCATTAGTGTAAAGAAAAAAAACTATCTCGAGCCGATTCAGACAATTGACGAAAAGTAAATTATTGGGATAGGAAAAGTGATGCCTTACCAGTGTACTAATTGAGTCTTATGTGTTTATATATTTTGTTGTAATTGTAAGTGTTCTCATCTCTTCTTTTCGTTTTTTGACTGAAAGCTTGAAAGGATTAATAAGTTCCAACTAATCGTTCGTGCATTTTTTCATATAGATAAAGCTGATATCGCTAAATGTAGTCCTTTGAGTGCTTAGCTTCACGTTCCCCAGTACTATATCTCCGGATCCAAACCTTATCGATAGGACATGGTCCCTCCCTTCTCTACATTGTATTAGGTAAAATTGGCATTGATAAGTAGAGAGATATAAATACGAATGAAAAAAATACTTTATACTTACCAATATTTCATCGTCAATGCAAGCAAAGCCTTTTCTACTTCCAAGGTACGGCATTGTTTGTTTTCCTCTCATTTGTTTAAACTTTGTAGACCTCTCTTACGTACAACACATGCATATTATTAGATAATACCTTAAATGTTAGACATTGAAGCTTCAAAAAATATTTATTCAACATACCTTAAATTGTTTTGATGATCTTTTCTTAACGAATAGTTCCCAATCTACCGGGTCTACGTCATTCGGCTTTCTCTTCAAATATTTTCCCCAATTTTTAATAGTATCTGAACCACTATGTTGTCCAGAAGCTAGAAAGGGTCTAGAAGACCTGAATCAGAAATTTAGTTTAACAAATATCTAGTTTATTGTCTTTTGTGATTTTCATGAAGGATAGAGAGTCTAACTATCAAACCTATCCAATAATTTCTTTTGAGAGATTATACTTGATCTCCTCTTTTGGTGATCCAGGGATATATTTTAGCCTACCAAAGATTTTTTTTTCGCCTTTATTCTAAAAAATATATTTAAGTACCATTAGCAATTAGCAAAGCAACAACTTCAAGTTAAAACTCTGTACCAAACCTTAGAATTACATATGACGAGCATGAGTAGATGGAAACATTATGTGACTGATACATGTCTAGGTGAACAACAAGAGGAACTAGTGGATGGCAAAGAAGTTACCAGTCATCTTGGTAACAAGAGTGAAGAACCCAGATAAGTTCCAAGAGTCTATATTCTCCATGTTAAGTTCCCATGAGCTTATTCGATTACTAACGTGAAAGAATGAAGCATTCATATACTCGTATATACAGAGCCTGCATTTCAAACTTGACAAGGGCAAGAATCCATTAAAGAGAAAAATCACCATTAGAAATCCATAAGAAAATCTTTCGCTTGTCTATGATCTTATCTCCTTCCTTACCCATCATAATTGTTGTTATCATTAGCTTAGCTGCATCAGAAAATTACTTGTGATGCATCAAGATGCCTTCCACCGATTAGTCAGAGGATTCTATATCCTCTTTCTATAGAGGCATCAAAATTGCCATCACCGGTCTTTGCTTCAGGACCATAGCAACAGTTTGAAGCTTTTATAGAGCATGTTTTTTTCCCGAAGACTCCAAGACCACTTTGTTTTGTGTATCCTTCAATATGTAATATTATTATATAAATAGGGTGGTCTATTTTCTATATAATTTCATAGTACATACTTCAAAATTCTAGCTAAGATGCTTCCTTTAAGCAGTAAGAGACTATAGAACAACTAATCATTGGATATTGAGAAGTATGGCATCCAGGAGAAGTAAAGGAAGTTACGTAGATGTTTCTAAAAAAATATGGGTGTATCTTACCTTTCATATTGCATGGTCACTGTGTTTCCAATGTCAGCAAACTTACAGTCTTCAAAGATTAGAAATTGTGCCTATCTACAATCTTCAGTAAAAAAATATAGTCAGTTAAGTTACAACTAAATTCAATCATGCGTATATTTAGTATTAAAGTTACTCCAAGCACAAAAACTCAGGGAAAACAGCAAGCTTAGAATCGCTTTATAGCCTAACATAATAAAAATATCATAGAAAGAAGTACCATAACTATACAACATAACCTCCTAAAAGAAAATAAAAAAATGTTCTCCCAGCAAACAAACAAATGAGTTGTTATTGAAATTCCGTGATTCTCAATTCCCACAATTGTGGTTCCAGGTGGCACTATCAATGCATCCAAATAGCTCAAGATATAATTTGCAATGATGACATTTTTATTGTCTTAGCTAATTTCCAATGTATTTTACTTATGAAGGAATAACAATGGTAGTAAAAGACAATTGTAGATATATGCAATCACTATGACATCTTAAATTAATATCTCAAGAGAAAACCAATATCCTAGTAGTAGAAAAGCTTAATGTTAATCATTAAGGATGGGATATCTATATGGAAATGCTTATAGAGAGTGTAAAAATAAATGTGAAGAATACTCTCAAGATATAATTCACAACCAGTTTGGGATGTCTGTAACGCCCAACTTTGGACTGATGCTCATCAAAGGTCCAATAAATGCTTAATTGTATCTATAAAGGAAAAGAGAGTAAATCAAAAGGATGCTTGGTTATGGGATATTAGGGTTGCAACCTGTTAGGTGTATATGGTTGAAAAATAAAATTAGAGTTTTTAATCGGTCTTGAAACAGTGTAATTCAAATAGATGCTAGTATTATGTCTAACAACAATCTGCATTGGAAGAGAACAAAGGAGAGAGCTAAAGAATCTACACCAACAAACACAAGACAATAGGACATGAGAAGAATGGACCGTAGCACATCAACATTTTTGTTCCATAGGAGCTTAGGATCCTTGAGATCTATAGAAGTATCTTAGTTCTTCAAAACCATGTATTCTCAGGTTAATAGTGAGGAACTCTTTAAACCATTGAACAAGAGTTCTTACTCCCCAATATAACTCCATGCATCTGGTTCAAATAAAACATAAAAGGCCTAGTCAGTAGGAAATCGGAAAACCAAGATACAATATTAATTAGTAGTGTCACAGTTATAGAATTCTGCTGTAGTTTGTTTAAACTCCTGACTATGTCCATCAGTAGCAGTTCATCAAACTCATTATATTGTGCTGGAGTTTCTTTAAACTCATGATTCTCTCCATCGGTAGCTCTTTTTGTGGATGGAAGAGATTCAACATGGGAGTTCACTCCAACACTAGTCGACTCACCCTAGTAATAATCATAAAAATGTGAAAAAGACTTTTACATAATTACTCTTAACAATTTTTTTAGATAATTAAAAAATAATTCATTTATAATTGTACGCAAAAGAAATCATACCATTGCTTTGAACATCAGCGATAGTTCATCACACTTGTAGCATTCTGTTGTAATTCTACAGGATGATGCTTCTTGAGACGCAATTGCTTGACAAGAAACCAACAAGTCCCCAAAAATATTAATAACAAAATACTTTGCATCCCAAAAGAAAATGGAATTAATGCTAGTGCAATAAACAACTAACCTCTGCAAATTGTTGATTATCGTTTCTTCCAGTGCGTTCGACTTCCTAACACAAGAATATTTGTTACAAGCAATTACAACTCATGGCACAGTCGAGTTTGATATGTATTGATGCAAGGGTATACCAGACCAAGCAAATAAGTCTACCAGCAACTTCCTAAATTAAGTGGAAATAAATATGAAGCTAAGCCGAGTTTGATATCTATTGATGTGTATACAACTCATGGCACAATGATGCTGCTTTAAAGCTCAAAGACACTTTTGAAAGGAATCTATTAACTCACAGTAATTTATCACATAACATCTCTTTAGCAGTAGAATCAATCAAACAAATTTCAATCATATACAAATTGTTTTATCATAGCCATAGGACTAGTAGTGGCTCGATTAAACAAGGGAGAATCCACAACTTAGAACGTAGTCAAGTTGTCACTTACTCAATAAATAAAACAGCTGACAAGAAACTTTAGCTTAACACAAGTGAAAATAATAACTATACAGACAACATGTGTGAAAGATAGAAGATTATATAATCATAATAAACAATGACATGAGTCTTTACTTACAATAAAAAAATGGATGAGCAAGTCAATCATAAATAGCAAGAGACAGACTACTGTTGGTATTCATTCAAATAGCAAGAGTTTGTGAACAAACTGAGTGCGGTATCTGAAAACTAGTAGTAATTTGTTTCTCATACTGCCAATGTATGTACAAACTCCCCCAGGCCAGCGGTAGTCCGCGTCAATCACGCTATATCTCGGAGCTATAATAGAAGAAGAAAAAAGTAAGGTTCTTGTCATTTTATCAAATTAAACACACATATCATCAAACATGTCGTGGACATAGGGATGGCTATGCTGAGATCGATATGGACAAGGGATTTCCCTCAAGCCGGGACTTTTGGTCTCTACAACATTGAAAACATATAAAGCAACATAAATGCCCTTTGTCTTTTCCAATGGAAGAAGATGGTAATTACTACTAGTAACGATAATAATACCTTGAGAGGTCAAAGTCGGATAACAGAGAAAAATCTCTCGACGGAGTGGCAATGCTCTCGGAGAGCTTTTGGATCTTTAGAGGAGGAGGTTTCAAAATAAGTTTGGGGGAGGGCTCTTCTGCTCTTCTTATTTTTCTGGTGGAGGAAGAAGAAAAATTGAAAAACAAAATTGAGGTTTTAGAAAGGCGGCTAAAAGGGAGTTTTAGCGGGCTGTTGAAAAAAAAATTAGCTGAGAGGTTTCAAGTAAGATTTTTGTATTTGACCTGACGCATCATGCCGGTTTGGGTTCCGGGCTAATCACATGAGATGCACGTGTATGCATACTTAATTTGGAACATATTTGGAACAATATAAATGCCTACCAAAATAAATAATTCTTAACAAATTAAAATAAAATATATTAGGAATATTTTTTTTGATTCAAAACGCTTTTGTTCCATTCAAGAACTTAGGTACGAAAAACAAGCGTTCCAAATTGAAAAATACCTAGTGTTCCAAATTTATATATATATATATATATATATATATATATATATATATATATATATATATATATATATATATATATATAATTGCTTTCAAAAATATATATATATATATATATATATATATATATATATATATATATATATATATATATATATATATATAATTGTTTTCAAATATATACATTTTTAGTCACTAAATATACATAGAATTTGGATTTTTATAAATTAATAAATCTTATTGGGGTTTTCGGTTTTAAACCGAAATCGAATAAAAAAATTAGTATTTTCGAAACCGAAACCGAACCAATTTTTTTTTCAAATGAACCGAATCTCTTATTCGGTTAGGTTCGGTTCGGATTTCGGTCCAAAACCGAATAATTCTCACCCTTAGACATACGGGCATAGCAACGGTCAGAAAAAACTATACATTTAATAGCACTGCGTAATGAACGCTATTGATAATGACACTTCCAATAGCGGGGAGGCATAAACGCTATAGATAAACTGCTATTGTATGAACTTTTAATAGCATTTCATATGAACGCTATGGATGATGATATTATAATAGCAGGGAGGCTCAAACGCTATAGATAAACTGCTATTGTATTACCTTTTAATAGCACTGACTAATGAACGCTATTGATGATGACATTCTATAGCAGGAAGGCTGGAACGTTATAGATAAACTGCTATTGTATACCCTATTTGTTGTAGTGACAATATAAGTAACATGTAAAAAGTAATAGAAGTTATAAAATAAATCCTAAAATTTTGAGAAAAATTGTATAATATAGTTTAGATCCTTAATGTACTAGAAAAATAGCCTTATATATTTTTATACTAAATTCACTAATGAGCACTATACTAAATATATGTAAAATAATACAAATTATATAATAAGTCAATAAATAGTTATTTAAAAATTCAAAAATTCCACAAATATTTATTTGAAAAATCTGGGGGTTTACAAAAGTCTTATCTAGATAAGGACTAAGAAGAGTTTTAATTCCCCTTAGATTTTTCGCTATTTAATTCAAACTGATTTAAAAATAACTCAATCAAATATAATCAAATGTAGATTGATTCTACCTCTAATTTAAACTGTATTTAAATAACTTAATTTTTTTAACTTAAATCACCATGATTAATTACATATTAAATCAACCCATATTTAATATACCTTTTTCGAAATAATATATTAATGATAATAATTAATTTCGAAAATACAAATATATATACACTCGCATGCAAAAATAATACTTACATAAACACAGTTTTTCTAAATTACTAGTTATACTAGTACCATAAAAAATGGCCTTTTTAAAAATAAAAATAAAGTTTGGCATTCCTCAGCATGACGCATTTATAACTTCAAGCAATATAAAATATTTATCGTCTATTATTTTGAAATATTTTCTACATCTATATAATTAAAACATTTTATAAAAATATGTACTTCGCACTTATTCGCACTTGACGAGAAATTTACGAAACGCAAACTTGTACGCGACGTACAAATACGAAGTACAAAAATCAATACCATATTTATTAAAAAAATTATAGTAGAAATTTAGGGATTTTACATGACCAAAGGTGGGCAGACGTCCTCAGTATAGAAACAAATATGTGATCATACTAAGGTTAGCCCTCTTATGGTAGTAGCGTGATAAAAAATAAAGTGGCAGTTTTAGTGTAGAGATCGAACCTCTACGAAATGAAACTAGACATAGCCTAACCCAATCTATTTACCATTATACCCTATCAGTTGTAAAGTTAGGATTAGACAGATTGGTAGGTATCACTTAGCTTGGTCAGGTGAAAAGAGACTTATATAATGGTGATGATAATTAATATGTTAGGAGGACAAGACTTCAACATGATCATTGTAAGATCGCCAGTATCAAGGAGAATGACTAGAGATAACCATCTATAGTTTTACGATATAGATGTTGCAAAACCAAATTGTTTACAAGTGATTATTACTTGAGTTATTAGAAGTGACCTAGTGTATCCCTTGAACTATTCCTAGCACGATTCATCATTAGTGAGCCTTATTTTAATTTTAAGAACAAAATTCTTTTAAGGTGGGTAGATTATAAGGACCCTGATTTTTTGTAATTATTTATTTCTTTTATTTTATATGGTTTTATATTAATTAAATTATATTATATGATATAGATGTAATTTTTGTAGCTTTAATTTTTGGAGCACAAGAAGTGCCAATATTTGGAAACAACCTTCATGAGTTTTGAAGTAGACAAGTCTACCTTCAAATTGATATACCATGTCCCACCCAAACTTGTCCCCGAGCATTCTTTTGATTTTGCACAACTTCGGGTCAAATTTTGACCATTTGATTATTTACCGTAATTCTAGACCTAACTTCCGACGTGAGTTGGAAACTCGACAACGATCAAACCCAGTTGACCCAATATATGATTTTGACCAATTTCGAGTCTATAGTACACATGATAAGGGTGTGCCAGTCAATCGAGTCCCTATGTGCTATTTATTTGTGAATGGCACAAGAGACTCACGGGTTGACTTTTCGAGTTTGATTTGACTAAGAAAATATATTTGGACCCTAACCTAGCTAACCCCACTTGGTAGAGCCATGTTAGGTTGCCATGACTTAGTAGAATTATTCTGAATTTATTTTGGATTGTTATACAACCAAATAGATTTAAATAAAATTTTGTATATATATGATTATATTTATACTAGCTAATATTATATATAAATATGGCCTTAGTCGTGGTTAAGTTTGAGATGCATATCGACTAGGAATTATGGGATGGATAGTATGATCGTGTGCTTTGATTAGTGTTTTGGCCATGGTAGGGAATGCCGAGCCATAGGTGTGTTCTAACGTGAAAAACCAGTCAAAGTTGCGACTTAACCCTTATAGACGATTTAATTATTTATTATTAAGATTATTGACTTTTAGGTGACCCGATTGTACCAATTTAGTCTGAACTTGACCCGAACCCAACCCAAGCCTAGGTAGCCATGTGATGCGACCAACGTGTCCATGTCAATATATTGTATGTGTGTATGTCGCACTTTATTTTAATAATCTAACAAGTATATTTTTCTAAATAATCTTTTATGTAACATATATATATATATATATATATATATATTTTATTTATATATATATATATATATATATATATATATATATATATATATATATATATATATATATATATATATATATATTCTAATGATATTTATTTAAAGGATAAATTATTTTCTTAGATGTTCTTGTGCATGTTGAGATTTGTAGACTATACCTATATTTGTATATACACCTAATATTGTATTTCGTTATCCTTATTAATGTTATTATTATTGATATTATTGTTAAACAATAAAATAAAATAATCTCATTTGGTTAGTTTGTATTCTTTAGAAAATGGATATTATTTGTATGTACACATTTTATATAATAACCTTATACTAGAAAAGAAAGTATTATTAAGACTTTTTGGATTTATTAAATATATATATATATATATATATATATATATATATATATATATATATATATATATATATATATATATATATATTATACAAAAAAATTCATATATATGTTTTATATAAGGTTTATATATATATATAAACATATATATGAATTTTTTTGTATAATATATATATATATATATATATATATATATATATATATATATATATATATATATATATATATTTAAGCTAAAACCCTCTCATTTTATTAAAAAGGCTCAAAAGCCAGAACGTCCAAGTATACAAGACCCAAAACAGCCTGAACAAGTATACCGCCAAAAGGGACGAAAAGGGAAGGAGAGGACACCACTAGCAAGAGCTAAAGAAGGGTAGAGGACCAAAAGCTCATCGGGGTGTGGGAGCAGTGGATGCTCCGTTTGCGGCACTGACGGAGGACTTCCCGAGTGATCTGGTCGGCAGAGTATTGGTGCCCTTCATACCTCGCCTTGTTGCGATTTTTTCAAAGCACCCACGTGGCGGCCGCGGCGACGATCTGGTGGCCATGGGAGGCAGAACCCCAAGCCGCCGCCAGATCGTGGAAGCGTCCACCTTCCGGCACAATGTTGTAGATCTGGTTTAGTGTTCTCCAAGAATCACCGGATAGGGACCCTCGGCAAAAGATGTGGTCGATGGACTCCATCTGACGGTCGAGGCAGCAATTGCAGGCAGACGCAAGGCTAAACCCGATAGTTTGGAGCATCTCGTCGGTGGGTAATCGCTTGTAAATGATTCTCCACATGAGGATAGACCATTTTTGGGGGATGCAGATCTGCTAATAGTAAGCTATGGGGTGGTGCTGCTGGTTGATCCCGAGGATGGCAGATCTCGCAGACCTCACCGAAAAGGTCCCAGAAGCTTCGAGCGTCCATCGAATCGCGTCGTTGTCGCTGCCGATAGTAATATCGGCCTGGCGGATGCTGACCACCGCGTCCTCACCGGCCCAATCACGAATTTTGTCCCAGTTCTAGTCGTTGGTGGTGTTGTTCCATAAGTCTCTGATTCTGCTCTTTCTCGGAGTCTCCGAAATACTCGGAATTAAGCTGTCCCCGGTCTATCGCTCTAGGAATGGGTCCGAATCGCCGGAACCCAACATGAGTCTCATTACGGGCTCGGCGAGGTCACGGCCGACGAGGATACGATGCCAAGCCGCGGACGATCTACTGTTAGAAATGGCCAGAGAGGGATGAATGTGTTTGAAATATCTAGCCTTCATAAATCTGGTCCATAAGTTGTTGCTCGTGCGGAGATTCCACCATAATTTCATTGAGAAGGATTGAGCGATATGGGTGAGCTTGGTAAATCCTAGACCGCCGACCTCAGTTGGACGGGCCATGGATTCCCAACTAGCCCAGTGGTACTTGTCTTGACCGTTGCAATGCCCCCAGAAGAAGTTGCAGAAGATCTTTTCGATCGACTCAAGGACTTTCTTAGGCGGGGAGCACGCGGCAAGAGTGTGGATGGGGATGGAGGTGAGCACATGATTGACCAGGATCATCTTGTCGCCCGGGGATAATGTAGCGTTATGCCACCCTTCAAGTTTCTTCCTGATTCTGGCAGTCAGGTTCTCAAAGATGCGAGTATTAGATTTTCCGTACACCAGGGGGCAACCGAGGTAGTTGAACGGGGGTTGGGTAACTGAGAATGATGTTAATTGGGAGAGGTTGGTAGCGTGCTCTCTTTTGATGCTGTGGTGGGCGTAGATGATGCTCTTGGACGGATTGATTTTCTGACCCGAACATCTGGAGTACCTCTGTAGGGTGTTGTGGACCACTTCCACCGCTTCTACGTCTCCCGAGGAGAAGATTAGTAAGTCGTCCGCGAAGGCCAGGTGAGTGATGGTAGGACAGCCACTGGAGGTATGATAGTGTTGGAAGTTCGGAGTACTGACCATGTTGTTAAGGTTTCTACTCAGGGCGTCCGCGGCTATGATGAAAACGGTAGAGGATAGGGGGTCGCCCTGTCTAACGCCCCTACTGGATTTGAAGAATCCCCCGGCCTGACCGTTGATAACCGTGGAGAACCACGAGTTGCTGATGGATCTCCATACGGTATTGGTCCAAGCTTCCGAGAAATCGAACGCTCTGAACACCCAGATCATGAATTGCCACTCCGGTCTGTCGTAGGCTTTTTTCATGTCAATCTTAACGGCAATATTGCCCCCTCTGACAGGGAATTTCATGCAGGTGATTAGCTCGTAAGCCAGCATAATATTGTCCTGGATGTGTCTCCCTTGCACAAAGCCGCTTTGCTCCTCTGAAATGATCTTAGAAAGAATCCCCGCCATCCTGGAAGCGATAATTTTGGAGATAATTTTGTTGGTGAAAGTGCAGAGACTGATGGGGCGATAGTCCCGAAAGGACTCTGGGTTATCTTTTTTCGGTATGAGGATGAGGTTGGCGCAAGAAATAGCTTTGGAGTATGTGGCCCCCTTGAAGAAAGCAATAGCCGCTTCGGTGATGTCTTGCTTGATGATGTCCCAGCATTTGCGAAAGAAGACTCCAGTAAAACCGTCTGGTCCAGGAGCACTGTGCTCGTTCAGGGCCCACACCGCTTCTTTAACTTCTTGGACTGTGGGTGTACGCTCCAGTTGGGTGTTATCGTTGTCATTTATGAGTCTGGGGATTTGGTCTAAGAAAGGTCTGTCGATATGAACAGTCTCCTTGGTGAATAATTTGGAGTAGAAATCCGCAGCGACTGTTTGGATTCTTTTGTACTCAGTGATGATGTTCCCGTTATCGTCTACCGTGCGGTGAATGGATAACTTTTGTCTGAGTCCATTGACACAGGCATGGAAAAATTGCGAGTTTCTATCCCCGTCGCTGTCCCATTTCAATCTCGCCTTCTGCTTCCAGAAGTCTGTTTCCACTTTAAGTCGGAATTTGAGCATGGCCTTGGTGAGGTTCAGGGCAGACCTGGCCGTCGCAGTACGTTCCGACGCAAAAAGCGTTTCGGCGCGGGTTACATCGTCTTTCGCGACTCGCACGGCTTGGAAAATGTCTCCGTAGGCAAGTTTGCTCCAGTTGGAGAGGGCTTTCCTCGTGCTCGGAGCTTGTTGCTGACCCGCAAAAGGGGGTTGGGGGAATCTTCCTGATTCCAAGCTTCCGAGACAATATCCAGAAATTGGGGGTGGTCTGCCCAGAGGTCTAGAAATTGGAAGTTCTTCTTGAAAGGGCTAGTGTTGTTTTTGATCTCCACCAGCAGAGGGGCGTGGTCGGATTCGGTAGGATTGAGATGGGAAAGGGTGGTTCTCAGCCCCATTCCGTGCCAGCGATCGTTCGCTAGGGCTCTGTCCAAACGGGAGTATTGTCTTTGGTCGCCTTCCTGCATATTGTACCAGGTAAAGGCGTTGCCGGTGAACTGAAGGGTAGTGAGATGAGCATTAAAGATAAAGTTGTTGAAGTCTTGCATGGCCGTAGTGGGAGGAGGACGCCCTCCGATTTTCTCTTCTCTGCAGGTGATCGCGTTAAAGTCTCCGATGCACAACCAGGGGGAATTGATGTGGTGGTGATGGATGTTAGTGAGGTCGTTCCAGAGGTGTTTTCGTTCGGAGATATCACAACTACCGTGAACAGCGAAAAGGATCGAACGATCGGGATCTTGAGGTGTTCCCACCAGCAGGTGAGAGCCTGTTGAGAGTCCTGGATGACCCCGATTTTGACATTCGTCGAGCCGAGGATCCAAATATCGTTTCTGCCCGTAACAGCCGTGGGAAAGCCGAGCTGTAACTGAATAGATTTTAATCTTTTGGGGAGAATTTTGGGTTCGATGATATATATATATATATATATATATAAAATATATATATATATATATATATATATATATATATATATATATATATATCAACATAGAAAAGAACAAAGAAAAAAACAAAAGAAAATCTCGCGAGATCCTCAGATCTCGCGAGATGGATTACACTCCCCAACCCGAGCCCTAACAGCAAGCCAAGTATACCCGAACATCAATCAAAGAATATATATATATATATATATATATATATATATATATATATATATATGTATATATATATATATATGTATATATATATTTATTACACTCTCCAGCCCAAGATGTTCGGGTAGAATTGGCTTGCTGTTAGGGCTTGGACTGGGGAGTGTAATATATATATATATATATATATATATAGAGAGAGAGAGAGAGAGAAGAACCAAAACCCTAACCCTCCAAACCCTCGTAACCACCCCGACCTCGCCACCAGCCTCCCTGTAATGCCTGTTGTCCGTATTACGTATTTTTTGAATACGTGTACGTATTTTATTCTGTATTGCATGATTTCTTGTTTAGCTTGCATCTTGGCTTGGTTATTTCTTGGCTTGGTTCGGTTTTCTTTGGTCTATCATGAACCATGGATGAACCGCCTACCTACCACCACCTTTGATATTTATTGCCATTTCTTCTTTCTCTCTCTTCATTTATCATCTTCTTCTTCCTCATTTACTTCCTTACCTACCAGAGAGAGGAGAGAGAGGTCTAGGCAAGTGCAACTTGCTTCATGGAGAAACTCTAATTTTGTTGCTTCATTCTCTTCCTTACAGCATTTTGACTAGCTTTAGAACTTGGCATTTTCACTTTCCATGGCAAGATTCTTGTAGATCTATATTTACTTTATTTTTGGATTTTTAGGTTTTGATCTACTTAATCTTGTTATTTCCTAGTTTTGATGGTTCCATGTTGTAGAGAATCTCGTTCTACCCCATTTTGACCTATAGAAGTTCGGATTTGGGCTCCGGATGATAGAGTTATATAGCTTGGAAGCCATGGCTTATGGTGTACTTCTTCTCAGAAATTTGGAGAAGAAGCACAGTTCCGAGCTGCATGATAGCACTTGACCGCATGAATATTCATGCGGCAAGTCAGCTTCGAAACCGCATGCACTATCAACTGGACTTGACCGCATGACAAGTTCATGCGGCAAGTATTTAGTTCAGCCGCATGGGGCCCTTCTTCCCGAACCGCATATGCACCCTTGCTCCCAGCCGCATAGGCATTGCTCCCTGCTGCCGCATGGGACTTCGCCCATCCCGAGCCGCATGAACTCCAATACTCGCGAGGCGCATAGACCGCAGTCTCCCGCTGCCGCATGAGGACCCGAGTCCTCTCAGCCGCATGACTGACTGATCCCGAGCCGCATAGATCCTGATTCCCTTCAGCCGCATGAGACCCCTCCATTCCTGACCGCATAAGCTCCTGCAGCCGCATGCGCCGCACGCCCGTACTGCCTTGAGATCGACCTTTTCGAGCCGCATGAACTCGGATTTCGGGCCGCATGAACCCATATCCATTCAGCCGCATGGGCTGTTCTCTTCCAGCCGCATGTGATCATTCCTGGCCGCATAGGCCTTAGCCGCATGGCTCTTCTATAGCCCTGAATATTAATATTTTATTAGATATTTTACGTCCATTTTATATCGTCTTTTGTCATAAACTTGATAATCATGGATTTGTTTAATATGTTTGGAAATGATACCTGAGCATGACATGATAGTGACCCGTAGTGGTGCACTCTTGACAAGAAAACCTGACATGACCTGATAGTGGCCCGTCGTAGCGTACTCCTGACAAGAACACTTGACATGATAAACTTGACGTGATATATCTGATAAGCTGTTGCGACGGCTACCTGACATGACATGACCTGTATAATAACATGGACACCGTGGGCGATTGTGCTTGTACAAATAAACCAGTCCTGTCTTGCATCATGTCTAGGGAGGGAGCTCCTGAGTACCACGGTCAGGAGTACCTATTAAAATGGACTAAGGTTAATAACTAGATTAACACATTAGTCATGAAGAGATTTCCCAGCTACAGGCAATCCCGTTACCTGGGCGTGCCTGGGATCTGTAGCCTGCCGTCGAGTAGGGCACATTTCCAGCACACTGTCATGTGTTGCACCTTTCAAGCTACTTAAGGGTACATGTGTTTCCTGGACGGTGTACCCACCTGAATTCAACCCCTAATTTCGACCTGGGTAACCTGGATGGACTGCAGGGCTTGTGGCTGTGGAAGATTCTCACTGCATCTTGTTAGTAATTAGGCTTGTGACAACCCTAGTTAGTTAAAGTATCAAGCCGTAGTTTTTGCTTGGCCGTGAAGTGATTGGATGGAGTCTAACCTGTCTAGCCTTGTCCTGATCCTGTTCCAGACTACTGCATGACCAGAATGCTTGTATTTATTTTACCGATAAATGGTGAGAATTCCAAGTTCTGTTCAGACGAAGGGTTACAACCCCGGTCCTTGTTTGGTTTACGGGTTGTAACCTGGTTATCTGAATATTTCCATGGTTATCTCGTCGTATATCATCCTGATGTATTTTCTTTATTTCCAGTTCTTACTTTTATTTATACTCTTATGCTGATTGCTGGTTTTAGTTCCTAAGTGAAGCTTCCTTTGTGGCACTTGCTCTTTCTGGGGTCTGACCAAGCTGGTTTTGTATGGCCAGATTTCGGAGCAACTACAGAGGATCTACCGACCTTCCAGCCAGATGGTGGCCACTAGACGGAACCCTGGCAACGAGTGGATTTATTTTTGATCTCCTACTTTTTGTAAAAATATTCTTTTGAGGCGTTTAGCCGACGAGCACCTGTTTAGCTCGATTGCACTTTACTTACTGTCTGCCTACGGGCTGTAACATGATTGACAGATCCTAGGGTTGATCATGTATGACTAAACTCTTGCTAGTCCTCACATTTTGTAACGACTAACTTCATGATCAGCTGAATATGTAATATTTGGGACGCCTTATTATTGTATATTTAATGATCATACATCTTGTAACATTTACTTGCTTGCTTGTGATTGAGACACTAGGCTTGTTCATGACCATAGGAGACTGTTGGCTTGTAGTAAACCCTCATGTATCTAGACAGCCGTGACCGTATAGCGAGATGGAATCCATTTCAATATACGTAGCTGGCTATGTCTGCCCCCGCTCTCCAGTATTCTGGTTCTGGGGCGTGACATGGTTTAAGTAGTGGCCCATACAGGTCTTGTAAATCAAGATATGTGAGGGTTTACCGAATAGATGTCTCAATCAGTATTCGTCCTTGATCTCTGCTCGTATCTTCTGAATCCCTGGATTCTTGTCCTGATCATATGCTTGTATCGTTGATCTGTCCTGGTCCTTCCTTATTGTTCCCTATGTCGTCTTCTTCAGCGGCATTGTTCGTGGTCCTACCGACCAGCAAGGTGGAGCACCAGCCCCGGCAGCCAGGGCTTTGACTATTGGAGCTCCGAGGCGAGCGGCCTCAGTAACATCGGTTCAGAATTCCACCCCGACGTACCCTCAGCAGCAGCAGAAGCAGAAGCAGTCTTCCGCAGTGGGATGTTCTCATTGTGGGAAGCCAGGCCATGTAGTGGCAGAGTGTCGTAGGGCACAGGGATTGTGTCTGGTTTGTGGAGCACCAGACCATAGGGTTGGATCCTGTCCGAACAGGGGTGGTTCATCATCGTCCAACCTTTCTAGCTCTTCGGTGAGAGGACCAGCACCGGTCCAGCAGCAGCAACAGTACCCATTGTCGAGGCCCTTGCCGCCTCAGTCCCAGATGTTCCAGCAGCAGAATCCCCAACAGCATGCGCAAGCCCAAGCCTTGAGTCAGAGCAGGCAGCAAGGATTCCAGCAGAGGGGACCAGCACCCCGAGGGCACGGTCAGGCTATGGTGATGACCGCAGAGGAAGGATTGGCACCAGGTGAGGTAGTGGTAGGTACTATTCTCGTCAACTCATTTCCAGCTTCAGCTTTATTTGATTCTGGTACATCGCATTCTTTTATGTCTGCACGATTCGCGACACGGATAGGATTGGAGCCCGAGTCATTATCAGTAAGGCTTAATATACTTACTGGTAACGGACTTGTGGGAGTAGATAGAGTGTTTTCCTCGTGTCGGATCGTAGTTAGCGGTAGAGAGTTTCCCGCTAGATTGATAGAGTTCCCGATGGCCGATTATGATGTGGTCTTAGGGATGGATTTGTTGAGGAACCAGTATGCTAGAATAGACTGCCATATTGGTAGGGTTGTTTTTAGCATTCCAGGCGAGCCGGAGTTTTCCTTTTCTCGAGGCACAGTTGAGCCTTCTCCTCCAGTATTGCGGATGGCAGTAGCAGCAGTACAGTTGCCCAGAATAGTGGATGAGTTCCCAGATGTTTTTCCAGAAGAGCTACCAGGTATGCCTCCAGAGCGGGAGATCGAGTTCACCATAGACTTGATTCCCGGGACAACCCCAGTGTCAGAGAGAGTCTACAGGATGGCGCCGTCAGAATTGGAGATCTTGTACAAGATGATTGAAGAACTTCGAGCCAAGGGATTTATTCGTGCTAGTGGATCGCCTTGGGGAGCCCCGATGCTTCTTGTGAAAAAGAAGGATGGTACGTCCAGGTTATGTGTTGATTATCGTACCTTGAACTCAGTAACAATCAAGAACAGATACCCTCTTCCGAGGATAGATGACTTGTTTGATCAACTCAAGGGGGCTTCAGTATTCTCGAAGATTGATTTGCGCTCAGGTTATCATCAGATCAGAGTCAGAGAGCAGGACATTCCGAAGACAGCTTTTAGATCGAGATATGGGCATTGGGAGTTCCTTGTTATGCCCTTTGGAGCAACCAATGTGCCGGCAGTATTCATGGACCTCATGAATCGCATCTTCATGCCATACTTGGATTAGTTTGTGATTGTGTTCTTGGATGACATCCTGGTCTACAGCAAGAGTGATACGGAGCATGAGCAGCATCTCCGTGTGGTTCTTCAGATTCTCAGGGAGCACCAGTTATATGCCAAGTTCAGTAAATAAGAGTTCTGGCTTGATCGCATTTCGTACTTGTGTCATATCATCACCAGAGAAGGAGTAGAAGTCGATCCCCAGAAGATTGTGGCTATTGAGTCATGGCCAGTGCCCAGCACAGTTGCAGAGGTTCGTAGTTTTCTTGGATTGGCCGGCTACTACCGACGGTTTGTTTCAAATTTTGCTCGGATTTCAGCGCCATTGACGCAGTTGACCCGCAAGGATGCGCAGTTTGCTTGGACAGCAGAGTGTCAGAGTTCTTTTGAGCAGTTGAAGCGAGGCCTGATAACAGCTCCTATTCTCATGCTTCCAGATGGGACCGGAGGATTCTCAGTGTACTGTGATGCTTCAGGCAGAGGTTTAGGATGTGTTCTGATGTAGCATAGGAAGGTAATAGCTTATGCGTCACGACAACTTCATGATCATGAGAGGAATTACCCAACCCATGACTTGGAGCTGGCAGCAGTGGTGTTTGCACTTAAGTTGTGGAGGCACTACTTGTATGGAAACAGGGTGGAGATTTTCACCGATCACAAGAGCCTGAAGTATATTTTCACCCAGAAGGATCTTAACATGCGTCAGAGAAGATGGCTGGAGCTTCTTGTGGATTATGATGTCAACCTGCAGTATCATCCTGGGAAGGCCAACGTCGTAGCAGATGCATTGAGCAGGAGAGCAGAAGTTTATTTCCTAACAGCGTAACCAGAGCTGTTAGCAGATCTTCAGAAGATGGGTATTAAAGTTGTTCTCCCTTCCAGTGTGGCATTGATGGCCAGTATGCAGGTTCAGTCCACTATAGTCGAGAGGATCCGAATGGCGTAGTCAGCAGATTCCAAGCTTCAGCGACTCAGAGCAGAGTGTGAGGCAGGACGAAGACCAGAGTTGTGCATTCATGAGGATGGTACACTTCGACATGGTAAGCGTCTTTGTGTGCCCAGTGGAGAAATCAGACAGGAGATCATCGCAGAGGCGTACAGTTCTCAGTATTCCATCCATCCTGGCAGTACGAAGATGTACCGAGATATCCGTTAGCACTTCTGGTGGAATGGCATGAAGCGGGAGATAGCTCGATTTGTCTCTCGGTGTTTGGTTTGCCAACAAGTTAAAGCTGAACATCAGAGACCGGCTGGACTTCTTCAGCCTTTGCCGATTCCAAAATGGAAGTGGAAGCATGTGACCATGGATTTCGTGACTGGATTACCTAGATCCCCAGCTGGCAGAGATGCTATCTGGGTTATAGTTGATCGGCTCACGAAGGTAGCTCACTTCCTCCCGTTCAGAGTTGGTCAGTCGACGGCTCAGTTAGCAGAGATATATCTCCGGCAGATAGTCAGATTGCACAGAGTGCCAGTCAGTATCACCTCGGACCGAGATTCAAGAATTACGTCGCACTTTTGGCATAGCCTGCAGGAGAGTTTGGGAACTCGTCTCCAGTTCAGTTCAGCGTATCATCCACAAATAGATGGTCAGTCGGAGCGTACGATCCAGACTCTTGAAGACATGTTGCGGTCTTGCACACTTGACTTCGGTGGTTCATGGGAAGATCACTTATACCTGGTAGAATTCTCGTACAACAACAGTTTCCAGGCCAGTATCCAGATGGCACCGTTCGAGGCACTATATGGTAGGAAGTACAGATCCCCGTTAACCTGGGATGATGTTGGAGAGAGACAGATGCTTGGTCCAGAAATGATCGCTCAGACAGTTGAAGTGGTCAGAAGGGTTAGAGATCATCTTTGAGTTGCCCAAGATTGCCAGCGCCATTGGGCCGATTCTCATCGGCGCCCTCTCGAGTTTTCGGTCGGTGACCATGTATTTCTGAGGATTTCGCCTAACCGTGGCGTCATTCGTTTCGGCGTGCGAGGAAAGCTTAGTCCTAGGTATATAGGGCCATTTGACATTCTGGAGCGGGTAGGAGATGTGTCATATCGTCTCACTCTTCCGTCGTCGCTAAGCGAGGTACATGACGTGTTCCATGTATCCCAATTACGACGGTATATCCCGGACCCGAGCCATATCCTAGATCATTCGGAATTGGTTGTTGGTACCAACCTTTCGTATGAGGAGAGGCCCGTGTCAATATAGGACCGGAGAGAGAAGATCCTCAAGAACAAGACTATCAAGTTAGTCTGGGTTGCTCGGGGTCATCACTCTTTGGGGGAGTCAACATGGAAGCGTGAGGATGATATCCGATCGCGATATCCCGACTTGTTTGACTCGTGAGGTATAATGTCTTTCTTATGCCTCATGCCTTCGATTCCTTGCTTGCATGATTGATTGATTGTCTAGTATAGCTTGCTTGTTATTAGTATAGCTTATCATTGCTCCTCTAGCCTCTTGATTAAATTCCGAGGACAGAATTCTTTTAAGGTGGGTAGAGTTGTAATGCCTGTTGTCCGTATTACGTATTTTTTGAATACGTGTACGTATTTTATTCTGTATTGCATGATTTCTTGTTTAGCTTGCATCTTGGCTTGGTTATTTCTTGGCTTGGTTCGGCTTTCTTTGGTCTATCATGAACCATGGATGAACCCCCTACCTACCACCACCTTTGATATTTATTGCCATTTCTTCTTTCTCTCTCTTCATTTATCATCTTCTTCTTCCTCATTTACTTCCTTACCTACCAGAGAGAGGAGAGAGAGGTCTAGGCAAGTGCAACTTGCTTCATGGAGAAACTCCAATTTTATTGCTTCATTCTCTTCCTTACAGCATTTTGACTAGCTTTAGAACTTGGCATTTTCACTTTCCATGGCTAGATTCTTGTAGATCTATATTTACTTTATTTTCGGATTTTTGGGTTTTGATCTACTTAATCTTGTTATTTCCTAGTTTTGATGGTTCCATGTTGTAGAGAATCTCGTTCTACCCCATTTTGACCTATGGAAGTTCGGATTTGGGCTCCGGATGATAGACTTATACAGCTTGGAAGCCATGGCTTATGGTGTACTTCTTCTCGGAAATTTGGAGAAGAAGCACAGTTCCAAGCCGCATGATAGCACTTGACCGCATGAATATTCATGCGGCAAGTCAGCTTCGAAACCGCATGCACTATCAACTGGACTTGACCGCATGACAAGTTCATGCGGCAAGTATTTAGTTCGGCCGCATGGGGCCCTTCTTCCTGAACCGCATATGCACCCTTGCTCCCAGCCGCATAGGCATTTCTCCCTGCTGCCGCATGGAACTTCGCCCATCCCGAGCCGCATGAACTCTAATACTCGCGAGCCGCATAGACCGCAGTCTCCCGCTGCCGCATGAGGACCCGAGTCCTCTCAGCCGCATGACTGACTGATCCCGAGCCGCATAGATCCTGATTCCCTTCAGCCGCATGAGACCCCTCCATTCCTGACCGCATAAGCTCCTGCAGTCGCATGCGCCGCACGCCCGCACTGCCTTGAGATCGAACTTTCCGAGCCGCATGAACTCGGATTTCGGGCCGCATGAACCCATATCCATTCAGCCGCATGGGCTGTTCTCTTCCAGCCGCATGTGATCATTCCTGGCCGCATAGGCCTTAGCCGCATGGCTCTTCTATAGCCCTGAATATTAATATTTTATTAGATATTTTACGTCCATTTTATATCGTCTTTTGTCATAAACTTGATAATCATGGATTTGTTTAATATGTTTGGAAATGATACCTGAGCATGACACGATAGTGACCCGTAGTGGTGCACTCTTGCAAAGAAAACCTGACATGACCTGATAGTGGCCCGTCGTAGCGTACTCCTGACAAGAACACTTGACATGATAAAATTGACGTGATATATCTGATAAGCTGTTGCGACGGCTACCTGACATGACATGACCTGTATAATAACATGGACACCGTGGGCGATTGTGCTTGTACAAATAAACCAGTCCTGTCTTGCATCATGTCTAGGGAGGGAGCTCCTGAGTACCACGGTCAGGAGTACCTATTGAAATGGACTAAGGTTAATAACTAGATTAACACATTAGTCATGAAGAGATTTCCCAGCTACAGGCAATCCCGTTACCTGGGCGTGCCTGGGATCTGTAGCCTGCCGTCGAGTAGGGCACATTTCCAGCACACTGTCATATGTTGCACCTTTCAAGCTACTTAAGGGTACATGTGTTTCCTGGACGGTGTACCCACCTGAATTCAACCCCTAATTTCAACCTGGGTAACCTGGATGGACTGCAGGGCTTGTGGCTGTGGAAGATTCTCACTGCATCTTGTTAGTAATTAGGCTTGTGACAACCCTAGTTAGTTAAAGTATCAAGCCGTAGTTCTTGCTTGGCCGTGAAGTGATTGGATGGAGTCTAACCTGTCTAGCCTTGTCCTGATCCTGTTCCAGACTACTGCATGACCAGAATGCTTGTATTTATTTTACCGATAAATGGTGAGAATTCCAAGTTCTGTTCAGACGAAGGGTTACAACCCCGGTCCTTGTTTGGTTTACGGGTTGTAACCTGGTTATCTGAATATTTCCATGGTTATCTCGTCGTATATCATCCTGATGTATTTTCTTTATTTCCAGTTCTTACTTTTATTTATACTCTTATGCTGATTGCTGGTTTTAGTTCCTAAGTGAAGCTTCCTTTGTGGCACTTGCTCTTTCTGGGGTCTGACCAAGCTGGTTTTGTATGGCCAGATTTCGGAGCAACTACAGAGGATCTACCGACCTTCCAGCCAGATGGTGGCCACTAGACGGAACCCTGGCAACGAGTGGATTTATTTTTGATCTCCTACTTTTTTGTAAAAATATTCTTTTGAGGCGTTTAGCCGACGAGCACCTGTTTAGCTCGATTGCACTTTACTTACTGTCTGCCTACGGGCTGTAACATGATTGACAGATCCTAGGGTTGATCATGTATGACTAAACTCTTGCTAGTCCTCACATTTTGTAACGACTAACTTCATGATCAGCTGAATATGTAATATTTGGGATGCCTTATTATTGTATATTTAATGATCATACATCTTGTAACATTTACTTGCTTGCTTGTGATTGAGATACTAGGCTTGTTCATGACCATAGGAGACTGTTGGCTTGTAGTAAACCCTCATGTATCTAGACAGCCGTGACCGTATAGCGAGATGGAATCCATTTCAATATACGTAGCTGGCTATGTCTGCCCCCGCTCTCCAGTATTCTGGGCGTGACACTCCCCGCGCCACCTGTGCTGCCGTAGGATTGTCTACGGTCGGCCAAACGCGTGCATAGCATCGTGGAACAGAGCAGCGGCCACAGCAGCAGTTGCAGTCAGCGATGCAACTTCGGGACGACGATTCTCCCTCTACCCTCATCCGTTTCACGAACGGATTGATTAGGTATGGAGAAAACATAACCCCCTTCAATACCCCTCAATTAGAAATTAATAATTTACATTTTTCGCATCGCGAATAGAGTCCCAAAATCGAGAAAAAACTCGATTGTCAGGGTATAGAAACTGTCCCAAATTCTCTACTTTGAGTCCTAATTTCTGTTAAACCAGAGACAAATTTAAAAATCTATTTGAACAACTTTGAAGGCTACCAATAGGTCTTTGAAACCCTTTTTATAGAATTAAATTTCGTCGATTGTTCATCGAGAAAACTGATTCCAAAATTGAGAAAAACCTGTTTTTAAAACTTAAAAAACCTCGATACTGGGTCCGTCCTGACAAACCAGACGAAGTGGTCACGAACCAAAAGTATCAAAAGGTGCGTATTGACTTCACGGACTTGTGGCCTTTTACGGAACTCGATTTCGTTGTTTGTGCGCGACGAATTCGACCAGAATCCGTCAAAAATTATCGTATCGGCCTCATTGCAAACCAGTCAACTACTTTGTGCACATTCGTCCCCTTGATATGAAACTTGTTCCAACAAGACCGTATTATTTTTCTGGTCCTGTATGCCAATTTTGGTCCGATTCTGAGAAGGTCGATCGAAACGCTATTTTGGCAGGCCGCGACCCGTTCCAATGGGCAATTTGGCGCACGGCCCATCGAAATACAAAATTGGACATACCATTGGGTTCGCATCGTCAAGCCGGACCCGTAGACATATAATTTATTGACTTTAGAGACCATAGACTCTGGCACATTTTTTGGTGCAAAGTGGGTCCAACAGCGGACACCGTTTTGATCCGAAATTACTGTTTTGTCCCTGTGTCCAGAATTGGACTTATGGATAGCCTATCCTAGCTATTTTGTTTATTCTGGAAATATTGGCAATGTCTATTTCAGCATTCGGAGTTGTTTGCGGGAGTTCAGGTTTTGAGACTCTTTGATTTGACGAGTTGTTGCAGGACTTTTTGCTACCACTAGGCAAGTACACCTTGCCAACTTATATAGTTTACTTACATGCATGCTCTTATAATTCTTTTTTATTCCTGTCTCCTCTTCTTTTCAATATTTGTTGTATTGACATAATTATTTCTATGTCTCTTTCCTGTTATCACTTATTGTTATCATTAGTTATTTATATATATTCCCACCCGTGACTTCGATAGAATTGTTTTCTTGAGTGATTTGATTTGACCACATGTGCCATGATACCTTGACTTGATCACGTGTTCCATGTTACCTTGACTTGACCCTCTACCGATACTAGGATTGGCTACTTGACCACTCTCGACTCGGGGGACCCACGATAGGGCTACGATAGAGACTCACTATAGTTAGGGAGTACCACGGCAGGGCTACAAGCTATAGGACCGGGAGTACCACAACAGGGCTACGGTCATTCGATTTATTTGTAGTCATTCTTAGAATTATTTTTCATATGACATGTCACGATTTATAGAGTCTTCCATATGTTCTTCATTCTTGATCTAGAAGTCGTTTTTCCTGTTTCCCTTGAATGTTATTTATTGTACATAGGCATGTATATTATGTGTCTTGCTAGTCCCCTAAGGACCTGGTAATCTTTCCAGGTACTAGATGAAGTTATCAAGGTTTAGTGCATTGATGGATGACGGTTGCTTTGCTAAGACTTCAGGTATATCTAGTTATTATCATTATCTTCCTTATTTATATTTTGTCAACTAGTTGATTATCGCTATTGTTATATGTAGGAGCATAAAAAGTGCTTTATAAGAATGAGTCAAAGAGATGGATAATTTCATTGAAATTGATCCACTTTACGCCAAAGAGAGGCTAATCACTTTACGCGTAAAGCAGGCTAATCATTTTACGCTTGGGTCAAAGCTAATGGTCTGACGCCTAAGACAGGCTAGCCACTTTTACGCTGGACAAAGCTGTCAAGTCTTGCATTTAATGCAAAGTCTGACATAAAAATTTAATAATGGCATATATCACAGAAATCAAAGGGATTTGTTTTACACAGAGACCAATTTATCGTTTAGTATGTGGACTGAGCTATTTTACGCTCATAATATGGCTTCTTTTACACATGGAGACTATACGAGTTTTTACGCTCAAAAGTTGACGTGTGCGTAAGGTTTATTTGGGCTACTTTTACGCTCAAGGTTATTTAACAACCACTTTACGCGGGAAGTCTACGTCAGGGCTATTTTACGCCTAGTCTACTACTTTACGCTTGTTTGCAAAAACAAAAGTATGAAACTTTATTGATACAAACTTTGTAAAGATTATAAGAATTCTGGGAAAGTACAACTGTAGGAATCCAATCTAGAAGACGATTGCTTTATCCCTTGGACGATGTGAACTTTGAAGACGGTAGCCTCTGAAGTTGAAGGCAAAAGCCTCGAAAGAATACAGCAGCACTTGGGCAAGAACTTTTGAACTCTCTGATATTTCTGAACTTTTATGTCTGATCTCTCTATCTGATCCCCTTGAATGAAGACTTGAAACTCTATTTATAGAGTTCTGGAAATAACTAATTTTTAGTTATTCTGAATGGCGCAAGTTGGATAGCGCAGGAACTGGATTACGCAATATCAGATTGCGCAGGCAGTTGTCTGGTCGTGGGCCGACTGTCTCGGACACATGGCATCATTTGATTGAAATGCGCATCATCGTGTGAAGATGGTTGCCACGTAACAAGCAATTGAAGGCATGAATGCCACGTGTACTTTTGTCAGTTGACATGATGAAGTGTGCCACATGAATTGCACTGACTTCTAATTGCGCTGAATTGGATTGCGCAGACACTGGATTACACAGGCACTGGATTGCACTGCATGTACAGCTGTCCTCGAGCGCTGTGCGGCGTAATAAACGAACAGTCTCCTCGTTCTTTGTGCTGTCAGCTGTCAGAAGGATTTGATTTTGTCAGATAATGATGACATTGCCACGTCAGCCTGCACAGTTGAAAGTGTGCGCAGTCTGGTGTGAGCAATCTGTATGATGCGCAATCTGATGTCTGCGCAGTTCATTTGAAAGTTGTATTTCTTGATTTTTTGACTGTGTTAATAGGTGCAACTTAATTTTTTAGGACCTACAAGACCCCCTTCAAAGTTTTCGAAAGTTGAATTTATTCAAAGTTTCGAAATACTTTGAATTTTGAATTTTAAATCAAGTTGCGCATGAGCTGTCTGCGTAATCGGATGAGTCGATCCCTACTTTTTTGGCACAATCTGAGGCGGCCGTTCCCCTTTGGAAAACTATAAATAGTTCCTCATTCTCTCACTGTCATTCTTTACTTGCTTTCAAATTTCCAAAAGAGAAACTTCTTGAGCTTTCCTCATTCTCCTCATCGATCTTCATGGCCCCCAAGCGATCCTCCGCCGCTGCCAAGGGCAAGGCCCCCGCCGAGCCTTCGGCTAGGGTTGCACCTCGTCCTTCTCGACATGAGACTGCGTATTCCGCTTTACTAGGTAGATGACTCAATCGAAAACTCTTTTTAGTGTTTTTCGACTTCACTGATCTTCAAAATCCATCTCTTTTTAGAGATATGATCATATTGTGCCACCCTTTTTAAGGTCTTGGTCACAAACTAGTTATTCTTCATTTTTATGAAGAATAATTTCTTGCACAATCGGTTGAATTGTGCTGGCCAAAGTCCGCGCAATCGGCTGATTTGCGCAAGCTTTATCAGCGCAATCTGATGGTTGCGCAAATCTGATGGTTGCGCAATCTGATGGTTGTGCAATCTGATGGTTGCGCAATCTGATGGTTGCGCAATCTGATGGTTGCGCAATCTGAGGGTTGTGCAGTCTGATGGCTGCACAATCTGATGGTTGCACAATCTGATGACAAAATTTCTGATTTTGACTTGTACTGAATTCTGCTTTCTTCTGTTGGATGCAGTGAATACCAGAGAAGATCTCGAATATGAAACTTTTGTAGGAACTCTTGCAGAATCTGAGTTCAAAGAGGACTTGTCCCACGTACATTTTTCGCAATATGCACTTCCGTCCCCTCGTCAGACTATTCTGATAGCACAAGATAATGAGACATTATTATGCCTGATGAATGGACAGCCTTTACAGACTGTTGATGCTGTCACCCACAGAAAACCTATGTTCCTGTTTGGTGAAGCAATTGACAAAAGTTCTCAACCAAGACCACGTGTTGAGAAGAGAACTTTTCAGTGGAGGGAGAAACTGATTTTGCTACCTGATATTGCCAGGTGCCTTCCTTTGGCACGATATGCTCATACTAGCTACCCCAGGAGAATAGACTGGGACATCACTCCTCTTCAGCAGGCTCGGACTGGAAAAATCTGCGTCAAGAAGGACCGGAATAACAGAGACATGTTCTATGGTTCCTCAGAACGACACAGTACTTTACTTAGAGGATTGAAACTAGGGGGCATCCCTCCGGAGAATTCTTCTCTGTTAATGCCCGTGAGGATCCCAATCTTTGCGAATAAGTACTCAAAGGTTGAAGGCAGTTACCCGGATCAAGACATCCGGTTGACAGGTCTGGTAAACCCAGACATCAAAAGGTGGAGCAGTATAGCAAATTGGATACTAATTCAGTTTGGAGATAAACTCAGAGAGATTGAACTGTATGAAGCGGTACATGCTACCGTATATGGCTTCTACCCGAACGCTCATCTATTTTTGGCACTGGCAGAGAGGTACAATTACAGGACAGGGACGTTCATGACGCCCTGCAGAGAGATGGGGTTGGCTCTCCACGAGATGAAGTATATCTCGTACTTACCAATGGAAGACTTTCCTTACGAGGAGTATGTCCCCACCAACGACGAGTTAGAGAGACTGCGTTGAGAGAATTCGAAGATGGTAGAAGCCTTTGACGAGTTATTATGCCATTACAATGTATGCTCTTTCCACTACAAGAGTGGCTCGTCTGGTACATGCTATTCTTTGAAATGGCTGACTTATCTTTTTTTCAACCATATTATTGAGAAAAAGACAAAAGAACATGATTTCTGCAATCCAGACTTCTTCCAACCTCTCACCCCTAGTGAAGTGATAAAGCTAATGGAGGAGAATAAGAGACTGGATATTTTAGTAGAGGATGAACATCAATATCCGCCTCTTAAAGTTGGAGATTTTGTTGAGAGCCATGTAAGAATGGGCTACAGGTCCATGTCCAAAGAAGCCCAATTAGCAGGATTTCTGTCATACTGGCTCCGCCGCTTCGTCATGCCGGGGGCAAGTGCTGTAGACCGCTTCCACCGCGGTGTCCTTTTTGCTGCTGTCCGGTTAGTCTTCGGCTACCGGATGGATCTACTATCAGCGATGACTTGCAGAATAAATGCGGGTCTTCGTCTATATGTAGATTCCATGCTTAAGGGTAAGTGTGATAAAGGTACTTTCCCCAGACTAGAATTACCTAACACTTACTTATTCGGATGGCTACTCCTGCACCATCCATCTCTGATGAATCCTGCCATGGGGGCAGTGGATGGCAGTTTTCTGCGCCGGTTCTCACAGAGCCGATGGCTATACACTAGCCTGAAAGATTGCAGACGCACTTTAAATCTAGGCAAAGGATGGAATTTTCTTTGTACTCCCCCTTCAACGGGTTATGAATTCATGGCACCAAACATGGTTGACCTTGGAAGGCAGCCTATAGGTCGAATAACTTTTGAATGGTTGAAGGCAATCAGACCGTCACATCTTGTATATAGATTTGAGGAAGAATGCTTTCTGGAGCCATATTTGCCGAGTCGCTTTGCTCGACAATTTGAATATGACCAGTTACACGTAGGGAATGCAATAACTTGCTTACGAGGAACAGGATACTTGATCGACGGAGCCAGAGCGTGGGCTTACTACAATGTTCGAGACACACGGGCCATGTTCTCGATGCCACACAGGAATAATGCTGGTCCAAAAATGCTGTACACATATTCACAGTTTTATACAGCTGCCAACACTTTTGTCGAAAACTTTAGCCTTGTGTATAGTTTTACGACGGCAAACCGTCTGAGGAAGGGAGCAACTGATGTACTGGCTCCTAACAATGATAAGGAACACGAACCAGTGGATGATCCACTGGAGGCTTCCAGGGAAGTCAATTTCCCTGAGGAAGTTAATCAACCTATAAGAGTCTCTCTGAAGGTTGCTAAATCTTCGGCCAAGGAGAAGAAAAGAAGAAGGGAAGAGCCTCATTCCCCTATTGTGAAGAAGAAACTAATTCTGGAACATTCTTCAGAGAAGGTGACGACGAGATCGCAATCCAGACAATTGGCTGAGTCCACTCGAGATGAAGCCGCTACACCGACTTCCGTTCCGAAACAAGCCGATGTAGTAAACATAGAGAGCCCTTAGAGGCCTCTACATAGAAGGAAAAAGCTGGCCCATAGAAGACAGAATATAACAGTTTCTCCTTCGAGGCAAGTTTTATCTTCAGTAGTGATGAATGCAATGGCTTGAACTACCCTACCATCTCCTACCCCTATTTCTGAGGCTGGACATAAAACTCCTAGTCTAGAACAGAGGGAGGATATTGAGGAGAGAGAAGAGATCAACCGGAGAGATAAGGCCATAGAGCCTAGAGACAATATTGCAGAAACAGAGCATGAACCTTTGCAATCTCCATTGCCAACAGCAGCGGAAACTCATCTTTCTGCCACACCGGGAGCAAACCTTGAGGAGGAAGATCGTTTGATGATCGAAGCTCTATATGGCTGTGACTTCGGTTATCAAGAAGAAACTGATCATGCCGCTGCAGCTGTTAGTGAAGAGGCTCCCGAGGACAGCGAAAACGAGGAGAGCACCTCATCAGAAGCTGCTGATGAGACACAAAATCCGGAAGAGAATGTTGAGATCCAGACATCTCCTCGAGCTATTGATGACACTCTGACTCCTGAAAAGGAGGCTGAGGTGCCGATATCTCCCGAGAAGATTGCTGATAAAGAAGTAGATTTTGAGGAAACTCCAGTTGCTGCTCCCGAAGGTATTGTAATGAAATTAGCGATCTTCTTTTAATAAATAACTTTATAGCTAACATCTTTATTCTTATCCATACAGAACTCGGATCTTCTCCCGCTCCCCCAATATGTATGAACATAGTACTGGCGACGACAATTGCTAGTAACAGTCGCCATTTATCTTGTGGCTCTGAAGCAGGAAGTAGTCAGGCCATAGTGTCTGAGGCTACTTCTGCTCAGCTAGAGTCTGTTCCTGCAGATGATAGGCCTGTTGCTGGATCGAACCAAGGTAAGACTGTTTTCACTTTTGATTCTTTTTGACAATAACAAATGACAGGCATAATGACAATTTTTAAATTTGCAGAAGAACAAACAGGAGGAGCAACTAGCTCCACTCTAGTTCCCTTATTCAAAGAGCCGACTGTTCGAGAAATTGAACGTCCTGTTGCCTCGTCATCAACAGGAGTTGCTGCGACTCCTAGTGCTCTGGCGATTAATCAGCTTGTCATCCAATCATTCACCAAATGCTTCTTCGAGTTCTTGGGGCCTTTGATCAATAGAATGATGGACAAAGAAGATGCTGATTTTTACATGGTTAGAGGTCCGACCTCCTTCTTAGTAAAGGCTATCAGGGAGCAAGGTGACGAGCCCCAGGCCACTTTCCTTGACCACATATTAAATAAGCTGGAAGCTTTAATAAAGAACTATAAATAGCTCAATAAGGGGGAAATAGAACCCTTAGTACAAGCAGAGTTTGAACAGATGGCTCAGACAGCTGCAGTTGAAAGAGTGAACATCCAGAATCTCTTGGATGCCTATACTACTAAATCTGCTGAATATAATTCCAAGTTGGAATCAGTGATCTCAACTGCTGAGAGAAGAGAGAGAAGGATTGTCGAGCCGAGAGTGGAGATTGCTCGTCTCCAAGAGAAACTCGAAAATGAAGTTACAGAGCATCAGACTGCAGTCCAACAAATTGATGCTCTAACTCAGGAAAGAAACGAGTATGTAGCAACTCATGATGCTGAAATCACTCGCCGAATGGTAACCATGTCCGTTTTTAATGAAGAATCTGGGATGGAAGAGGCCAGAAGAAGAGTGATGGCATCTCGCGAAGAACGGTTGCAGATTTTGAAACAACAGATTGCTAATCTGATGATGCCTCCGACTCAGTAGAAAGAACATCTTGCATCTTCTTGTCTTTCTTTAGGCTATGCATGTAATGTCTTAAATTTTGATCAATAAAAGATATTTTGTTGTGGCTCTATTATTTTTTGCATATCTTATTCAGATATAAATAATAGCGATAGAAAATATATTCAGAGGTGCAGGACATGATATATTTCTTGATGATTTTGTAGAAAATAATTATATTCATCATATCTGCTCAGATGTAATGTGGACGTGGCAGAATATAATTTGCCGAATATTATTACTTCAAAATAGACAACTAAATTGAAGACGACAAGTTGCTGATATAGATAATGAACGAAAAAGGTGTGAATGAACAAAAATGAATCGTCAGGATGAACGGATGGACCGTCAAATGAATTGAATGAACGGGTGAACCGTCAGATGATGATAATGAACGGATGAACCGTCAGATGATGATGAACGGATGAACCGTCAAATGGATGTGAATGAACGGGCGAACCGTCGGATGAATGTGAACGGATGAACCGTCGGGTGATAATAAATAAACGGGTGAACCGTCAGGTGATAATAAATGAACGGATGAACCGTCGGATGAATATGTTATTTCATTATCTTGAGAATCTCTGCCTATAAATAGAACAGAAATCTGGAAGGAATGATCATTTCCACTTTTCATCATAAAGATGTCGTCCGGAGACGCATCCAAGAAGGTCGAAGTCACCCCAAAGGTTAAAGCGGGTATTGAAGAACGTCTTGCCGAACCAGTTCAGCCAAAGCAGATGGAAGCAGGCGAAGGTTCGTCCGCACCCAAACTATCGCTGAATATCCTGGACTTTCTGCTTGAACCAGGAAAGACTGAAGAGGAAGAGGCCATGAGGATAGCTGCTTGCAAGTTCCTGGTAGGTTCGAGCAAAGAAGTCCTCAGTTCTTTTGCTGATTATGTCTTTGATAAGGACAGTAGTGGTCCGCGTCCTAATGTTGAGAAGGATGACAATGTTCTTTCTTGATATCATGTAACATCACTTATGATGAAATAAAAATCAAACTTTATTTATGAATTATCTGATCATATTTACATAAATTTTTGTCATATTTATACATAGTATTTCTTGAGGAATTTGCCATTGATAGGCATCATTGCAACTCGACCATCTAATTCTGCAAGTTGTATGCTCCATTTGAAAATACTTTGCTGACAACATAAGGACCTTCCCACTTCGCATCGAACTTGCCTTTGCTCGAGTGAGTCATAGTCATAGGACGTCTTACTGTTAGAACAAGTTCACCTTGCTGAAAGGCTCTGACTTTAACTTTGCAGTTGAAAGTCTTCGAGACACGGGCTTGATATAACTCAATATGCTGTTGAGCCAATAACCGCTTTTCATCGAGTGCTTCTAACTCTTGAAGTCGTAGAAGATCGTTGTTCTCTGTAGTGAGTTCATTAGCAATGGCAATCCTTAAAGAAGGAATTTTAAGTTCTAGAGGAAGAACTGCTTCACAACCATACACCAAAGAGAAAGGTGTAAAGCTTGTGGGATTGCGGACTGTAGTTCGATAGGCCCAAAGACATTCACCAAGCTTTTCGCTCCAATTCCGTTTGTTAGCGGATACAAACTTCTTGAGGAGCTTAATGATGGTTTTGTTGAAAGCTTCCGCTAATCCATTAGCGGCAGGATAGTAGGCTGTAGAAGCAACAATTGTCAATCCGATGATCATCGCAGAATCTTGTAAATTTCTGACAAATGAATTGTGGTCCATTGTCATGAATGATCCTTCGAAGGACACCAAATCGATAGATGACATGGTGTTTAACGAAGTTGATGACGCTGCTGGTCTTGACTTCAGCCAGAGGTATAGCTTCAGCCCATTTAGAGAAATAATCGGTTATTGCTAATATGAACCGATGTCCTCTAGAAGAAGGAGGATTGATAGGACCTATGATGTCCATACCCCAAGCTTCAAAAGCCAGGAAGCAACCGTCAGATGCATAAATTCTGAAGGTTGATGAATGAAATCTGCATGGATTTGACAAGCTCGACATTTTCTTGCATATTCAATGACATCTGATACCATAGAGGGCCAGTAGTAACTCATACGTCGGATACGATCCTGTAGCTTAGGACCGGGTTGATGTGCTCCGCAGACACAGTCATGAGCTTCATACAGTACTTGTTTCACTTCATCACCAGCTAGACAGCGCAAGAGTAGGCCATCATAAGTCCGCCGATAAAGGGTCTTGGTGGTCTGGTTGTAATAGAATTGGAGTGACCGTCGACGAATACTCGTAGCTTCTTTGGGATCTTCAGGGAGTATGTCATGAACTACGAAATCGATAAAAGGAACTCTCCAATCTTCACTGATAACATTGACTTCAGTAAGATTACTAAACTCAATATTACGATTGTTTTCGATACAGAATAATTTTTGATTAGAGATGACCACCACCTGTTGTCTTCTGATAGGGATGGCTAGGACTGCTGCAAGATTGGCCAAAGCATCTGCCTCAGTATTGCAAGCTCACCGAACATAGTCTATGAAGAAGGCTTTGAATGACGTAGCCATGTTGATTGCTGCTTCATGATAAGGCACTAGATCTTGATGACGAACTTCATATATTCCTTTAACCTGATTAACAACCAGCTTGGAGTCGCCATAGACTTCAAGATACTCGACGTCCAATTGTTTGGCTAGTTGAAGGCCAATCAATAGAGCATTGTATTCTGCTACGTTGTTGGAGCATGGTTCATCTAGAGAGCCGGCTCTTTGGATAGTTCATCCGTCTGGAGAGACGAGAATAACTCCGACTCTTGCTACAATGGCACCATTGGGTCCAATCCTGGATGCTCCGTCAAAGAATAGACGCCAAGTAGGAAATTCTTCAGAGATTGTATTAGATTCCAAAGTCTCATCTGGAATTTTATCGTAAAGTTTGGATGTCTCTGGAACAGGATGAGCTGCTAAGAAATCCGCCAGTGCTTGACCTTTGATAGACTTTTGAAGAACATATACCATGTCATATTGGGCTAGCAGAATGGCCCATGTAGCCAGCCGAGAATTGAGTGTGCTAGGCTTCTTCATCAATACCCGAAGAGGATTGACTCAGGATATGACATGAATGGTTTGACCAATGATATAATGCCGAGTCTTTTGAACAACAAACATGAAAGCTAGACATTCTTTTTCGACCGGACTATAACGGTGTTCAGCACCAATCATAGTACGACTGAGGTAGTAGATAGCTTGTTCGTGGCCTTCTTTGTTCTTTTGGGCAAGTAAAGCACCTAATGAATGGTCCATAGCACGGACATACATTAAGAATGGTATGCCAGAGATTGGTGGCACCAAGACTGGTGGATTCATGAGATACCGCTTGATGTCGTCAAATGCTCATTGACATTCTTCGATCCAAACGAAAGATACATCCTTCTTTATGAGTTGAGTGAATGGTCTACAGCGTCCAGACAGATTCGAAATAAATCTTCTGATGTACGCAAGTCGACCTTGGAATCCTCGTAGCTCTTTTAGGTTACGTGGAGGATGCATCTCTTGAATGGTTTTGATCTTCTCGGGATCCACGTGTATACCCTTAGAGGTAATGACGAAGCCGAAAAATTTATCACTAGAGACACCCAAGAATGACTTGGTGGGATTCATTTTGAGTTGGTGTTGACGCATGAGATTGAAGATAGTTCTCAAGTCTTGGATGTGATCTTCCTTTAGACGACTTTTGACAGCAATATCGTCAACATAGCATTTTACAGTCTTGCACAGATGATCTCGAAAGATGGTACTCATGGCTCGTTGATATGTTGCACCAGCGTTCTTGAGACTAAACGGCATCACAGTATAACAATAGACTCCACGAAGAGTACGGAAAGAAGTATGCTTTTCATCTTCAGGGTTCATTCGAATTTGATTATATCCGGAGAATCCATCCATGAAAGATATTCTTTCGAACCCACAGGTGTTGTTAATCATGACGTCCGTGATAGGGAGAGGACATTCATCTTTTGGACATGCTTCATTAAGATCCTGAAAATCAATGCAAACTCGAATATTCATCTTTAGAACTGGGACGACATTGGCTACCCAATCAGGATGCTGCTCTTCTCTGATAAAGCCACAAGCTATGAACTTCTTGACTTCATCGTCGATTGCATCCATCATTTCTGGGTTGAAACGTCGTTGTTGTTGTTTGACCGATTTTGCATTCGGCAGAATGTTCAATTTGTGAGTAGCAACTTTAGGATCCAGTCCTGGCATGTCTTCATAGCTCCAGGCAAAGACATCAATAAATTATTTAATCAGAAGAATTAATTCTTGTTTATCCTCTTCTGGAAGGTTCTTGCTGATGAATATTGGACGAGGTGATCCGTTCTCTCATACATCAACTTGAACTAATTGATCTTCGGTAGGAGGTTCCCTTTGTTCGAATCGGAGTTCCCATTGGGTATCCATTCGTTGGGCACAAGGATCTGTTTCAGGGTTTTCTTCAATATCCTCATCATAGCTTTCTGGAAGTTCAACGGAGACCATGTTAGAAGATACAGTTAATCGATGAACTTGACCAATGCTGGTGTCAGAATCCCATGATCTGGAATCAGAAGAGTTAGAGCGTTTTTCACTATCAGATTCGGAAACTGCTAGGGATAACATTAGAGGAGAAGCATATCCAAGACCTCTTTTGGTCCTGCTGTAGTACATCTCTGACTTTCCTTTCGGCACAGCCGTACTGATAGGAGTTCTCCGTCCTTTACCGTAGTTGAGGCCGCTTTTGAAGTCGTAACCCATTTTTCGGATGATATCTTTTGATTGTTGACTGTAACGACGGAGTTGAAGATGCCCCATGTCGTTAACTTTGCTATCATCCGTATAGCTGAATTGTTGTTCCGGTCCTTTACTAAAAAGTATTGGACTTTCGCCTTTCTTTCGAGCAGGAACAATTCGATATGAATCATCTGGGTGTTCAAAAAAGACTTTCGTTTGAAGAGATTGTACAACTCCCATTGTAAATGATTGGAAGCTATCTAACATATCCAAATAGCATTTAGTATGATAAATGACATCAGTACACTGGAAAGTAGACGCTTTTTCATTGATTTGTATATTCGTATTTACAACAGAACCTTTAGCCTTAGCAGGCTTGGTCAGATTGATTACAAGAGGGGGAGAAGAAGAATGTGAAGAAGGCTTGTTACAACGGAGATCGATAACAAGTGGCTCAGAGGAGGTGAGCTCCCTTTTATCCATGTTATGAGTTAAATCAATAACAAAGGGTTCAGAAGAAGCAGGCTGCTTTTTATCTTTGTTACGACGTAAGTCGATAACAAGTGGCTCAGAAGAGGTGAGCTCCCTTTGATCTTGATCATCATTTGTTGATTTCTTCTGAACTGGCAAGTGAACAGCCAGTGGCTTGGAAGATTGAGGACGAGAGACACGCCCTTTAACAGGTATGATAAGGGTATCTTTAGGAACTGCTTCTGATTCTTCTTCAGTATCCAGAGACAAGACAACCTTCATGAATTCATCCTTGTACATGCGAGCATCGTTGCAGTACGCTTCAACGCCTTTGAAAGGATAGAGATCAGCAACCTCCTTCTGGACTTCTCGATTGTCATCAACATATTTCAAACATTGATGAAGAGTTGATGGAACAATGTTGTGTTCATGTAGGAATGGTCTTCCCAGCAAAGTATTGTAGGAACAACCATGATTGTCAATGATGTAGAAGGTAACCTTTGTGCGAAGATTTCCTAATTAGAGTTTTAGGCGAATCTTGCCCAGAGGCTCACTCTTTTTCTGATTGAACCCAAGGATGGTGGTGATTGTACTGGAGAGGCTATGCACTGGGATTTTCAGCGCATCCAACATTGTCTTCGACATAATGCTGAGGGCAGACCCTGGGTCAATCAGAATACGATCGACTTTCATTGAGTCGACATATCCTGTATAGTAGAGAGGACGATCATGCCTGTTGTCATCTATTAGCAAGTCATCTTGAGTGAAAGTTATGTTTGGAATTAACTCCAACATGCTATGCCAATGGAGGCAAGAGACAGGCTCTGCTGTAGGCTTCTTCAGAAGGGCTAGACAAGTTTCTGCTTGCATGAGAGCTTCACTTAGAGTTTCTCGAGTCTCTTTAGAAAGACGTAAGAGCTCGAAAATTGACAACCGGGCCGGTGTATTGGCTAACTGAGCCAAAATATCGAAGTTGTAAAGCTTTTCAAGTCCAGAAGGAGATATCTTCTTCAAAGGTTTATCAAAGCAGACTTGCTGTTTGCCTTTGTCAGCGACCGTCGGCTTGGGAGGAATGGGTATCACCACCGTTGAGGAAGCAATAGAAATATCCTCAGTAGAAGCAGGCTGTGCCGGAGCAGGTTCAGAGGAAGAAGCAGGATTCTCTTGGGCTTCAGGATAGTCCTTTAGATAAGCTTTTCCTGACCTAGTGCCCAACAGAATTTTCTCGTCAACTTTGGGGTCAAAAGATACCATATTGCAAGTCTTTGTCTTGCCCTTGGAGCGATCTTTCTTTTTGGAAGAAGAGGTAAGTTTGAACTCTGAAGCAAGATCCGGATGAATCCACATAATCTCGCCATTATCAAGAGACAAGGGGACGAGACCTTCACTTCGTAGAGGAGAAAGATTCTCAATCTCAAGAGTAGCTTTGGGGATAGGAATAATGCCATGCTGCACCATCTGGGGCGGGAAGTCATCGAACTGAACTGATACCATGTTTGCAGTAACAGTCTTTTCGTCTTGTTGCAGAGTGACGACGCCACCGTTGACCAGCTCCTGGATTTTGCCTTTGAGCACATAACATGCTCGAGTGGGATGTCCGATGAACCTGTGATAGACACAGTACTTGGGATGATCAGTCTTACCGACTTCATCGGGCTTATTTGGATCTGGAAGTTGGATTTTATTGCTTTTGATTAAGCAATCAAAGATGCTAGCTGTGTCATTCTCGTCAAAGGAATACTCTACTTTAGGACGAGGTTCTCTCGGTGGAGGTGCTGAAGGAGTAGAAGTAGACGTAGGAGGAGCTACGTTAACCGCCAGAGATTTTTTGTTCTTGTTCAAATTGATGTTCAAAGTTTCTTTTGGTTTGCGGTTGTTCTGGCGATTTCCACCGCCTGATGTTTGATGTTTATCCCGGTCGGGGTTAGACATTTGTACCCCTAGCTGCTTGAATTTATCGGCGCTAACTTCAGCTACTTTAGCGTTAACAATGAAGGATGCCCAATCTTGGAACTGAGTAGACCCCGTCCACATGCTGATGATAGGCAACAGATTTGCCTTGCAGGTGTCTATGGTGACAGCAGCTGGAGTTCCCGGAGGCATTTTCAAATCTTTCCGGTGGAATCTTTCAATAAAACTTTCAGCAGTTTTATTGTGCCTTTGTTTGATTTTATTGAGGGCTGACATAGTTATGTGTCACGCCCCAGTACCGAAATACGGAGACGGACTAGGCCAGCTACTCCATATGAGGTACGTAACATCATACGGCGATCGTGGCTGTCGAGAGACGAGGGGGTACATGCTACAATCAAGTCTTCTATGGTCCCACAGAGTTCTATGTCTCAATCAATCAAGTCACATCAGCAATTAAATGAACATTAAAGATAAAGCAGTAAGACATCCCCGACGCTTCATCAAAATGGTCATGAGAGACTAGCTTTATAATTTAGATATCTCAGAGAGTCAGGAGTACAAAATTATACACAGCTGCAGTCTGTTTAATTACAATTATGTACTGACACAAAATATCAAGTAATCCGGCTAACAGGCGCTGGTAGCTAAATGCAGCAAAAGTATAAGCACGAGTGGTGGAGAAGAAACCCACTCGAGTCCCCGAACCGCCATGCTCCTAGTATGCACCATGGATGTCAGGGAGGAAGATCGTGTCCTCTGGCTCTGCTACGAGATCTGGCCAAACAAAACTAGCGGGGTCAGCCCCGAATAGCAAGTACCGCCAAAGGGGCACAAGAGTTAAGATTAAAAACCCAGATAATAGAATGATTGATAATAGTAATACTTATGCAACTATTATAGGGTAGCGCAACATCCTCGAACCCATATGGCACCCTCACAACCAAACAAGGACAAAAGATGCCGCATGGAGTCGGGACGTGTCGTACTCTATAACTTTCACATAAGTTAAAAAGGTATAAACAATAAAATCTCCTGATCGTGACTTCGGTCGATAGCCTATCGCAGCACAATAACCAACCCAACAATCAAACAAGAACATGGGTTGGATCTTGTACCATGATAGACCATGTCCCTCAGTCATTCACAGAAGTAACACTTCACAACCAGAATAAGTCTTTCGTTCATAACTTCGGTCCATAGCCTGTCATAGTACGATAACCAACCCAACAATCAAACAAGAACATGGGTTGGATCACGTACCACAACAGTCCGCTTCCCTCGGTTATTCACGGAAGGTAATAGGATACAAGCAAGTCGTTTTCACGGCCAATCAAGTCTACGAGTTTCTAGTGGGACGAGGTTATCCTCGCGTCATGTTATTAGAAAATCCTCAGATCGTATCTTTCCAGCAAGGCTAGCCAACCCAGGGGTTCGCGTAGACAGGTGTTATTGAGCACAGGTCCCTCGTAAGGCCACCTTGCCAAAACATGTAATATATAACGGGAATTAATTGGATGCAGTCATCCACTCGTTGCGGATGACACAGTATCCGTGGAGACCAGTCGGCGCGTCAAGACAATATCTCAAGGCGGCTGGTGTAACACGATCTCGGGATTCTACCCTCCCCATGCATCTAGTATATTTAGTTGCCTAGTTTAACCCTAGGTAAAATCTTGGATTCTCATGCTGTGGCCTGCATGATTATCCCCCTAAAAGGTCGTACTATAGTACGAGTACCCTAAGTGAGGATCCATGTCAATTAGTATGTCAACATGTTCTATCCTCCTTAGTGTAATGCATCATTGCAAATACGCCACGTGGAGTTACGAGTCATTTGTCGAGCATGAACAAGAACTGGGACATTCAGGTACATGTATCAGGTGGGAACACTTGTTCACCGAGATCTCATTAGTGCTCATATCATGCTCGGGACAAAAGGCATAAGGATATAAAATAGGCATATAATATCTGATAAAATATCAAAAGCGTACGCACAAAAGCACGCACGCTCAAGGGGAGCTACGTGCGTGAAAAGTCACGCAGGCTCACTCAAGGCAGCGTACGTGAAAAGTCACGCACACAAGAGACAGCGTACGTGAAAAGTCACGCAGGCAAGGGACAGCGTACGTGAAAAGTCACGCAGGCAAGGGACAGCGTACGTGAAAATTCACGCAAGCAAGGGACAGCGTACGTGAAAAGTCACGCACGCAAGGGACACGCTTCCAACAGGAAGCGTACCCAAGCCTGCGTACGCAGCGCTAAAGAGCGCGCACAGCTCAGTGGCGTGAGCTAAGGAGCTATGCACACTACTCACTGTCTTCTCCAAACAGCAAGAACACCATGGATGAACCCAAAGCTTCAAAGCATCACAACTTGGCCATCCGAACTCCAAATCCGGATTTCCAAAGTTCCATCTTGGGTGAAATGGAATTCTCTTCCACATGGAAGCATCAAAACCCACAAAACCCCAACGAAAATAGATCAAGACCAAGGAAATCCGAAAATGATTAAAACTTAGATCTACAAAAATCAAAGCTTCAAAATGGAAATTTCCAAGTTCTAAACTAGTATAGATTGAGGAGAAGAACATGTTTTGGCAAATAGTTTTGTAAGAAATCATTGACAAAATTATGGATCCATCTCTTGAGCAAGTTGGTACTTGCCTTGGTTGGTGGAAGAAATAAATGAGAGGAAGTAAATGAGAGGAGAGAGAATGAGATGAGTTATATATAATGATCTTGGACCCATGGGTTCATGATGAACCAAAGGGCTCATGATGAACCATTGGTGAACCAAGAATAGGTTACCCAAACGAGCCAAAACTGTTGGCCCAAATGCAAAAAATAAATTAGGAAATAATATTTTGTCGAATATTTTTGGGAAATGCATGAAGAAATACTGTATAATAAATATCGTATAAATTCTAGGTAAATATAATTTATCGGTTTACGTATTAAAATACGTATTCTAGGATTGGGGAGTGACATTATGTCATTGATACCCTCGTAAAATCGTTCCAAGAAGATTTGCTTTAAGCCAGAGAAGGAGGTGATACAACCATCGGGCAAGCTTCTATACCAATCGTATGCAATGCCAGCTAAACAGCCGACGAATACTCTGGTAAAAAGAGCGTCATTTGGTTGAAGTTGAACAATCATAACCTCAAAGTGGTTAATAAACTGGCTGGGAGATATGTTGCCATCAAACAGCGAGATAGTTGGGATTTTATACTTCGGAGGAAACGAGACTTCCTTACATTCAACTGGGTAAGGTTGCTTGATCTCCAATCTTTACAAGTTTTCTTCTCCTTGTAAGCTTCGAACTGAGTTCGCAGAAGCTTCACAGCTTTATTGGCATCTTCCACTGATATAGAAGGAGCAGGCTGAACCACAGTATTAGGAGGAGGAACAGCATGATAAGCACTACCTCCAGCACCTGACTGATTGGGTGTAGGTTGGACTTGTACAGGAGGTACTGGAAGAGATGCTACCCCCAGCCCTGCATTAACAGGTACCGACGATACTATGATTTCAGGATTTATAGGTGGTACGGTCGGTGGTACTGTGTGCTGAGCCACAATGATGGAATACATACTTGCGACCATTTCTGCCATTGTCTTCATTTTATCTTCTAATACAGCTATTTTTTGTTCTTGACTAGCTGAACTGGAAGTATCGGGATCTTCATTGAAAACATAAGCTGTCACTTCTCTGGGTACAATGGAGGACACTGTCTGTTCTGAGCTTTCGTTGTATGCATCATAGTCGGAGAAAGAATCATCTCCTGAGTGAGAAGGAAGAAGACGTTCAGAAGGATCTTGAAGATTCTTTTGACCGATTGTGTCTCGGTTTCGGGATCTGGTATGTTGGAATACTCCTTCAGAAGATTCCTGGAGCAGATCCAAATACCGTTGGCTTGGCTTGCGAGGCTTCCTGTGCTTAGAGCACTTCTTACCCCCAGTGTCTCTGGAAGTCATGTTGACGGAAGCGTACAGAACCTCATCTTCATCTTCCGACATAGGTTCAGAGTTAAAAAAGTTCAAACGATCGAAGACAGATCATCTTGTTGTTTGACAACAACACTTGATAACAACCTTGTGATTATAATGATGATGATCACTTGGTTGAATTGGAAGTGTTGAACTGTTGTCTCGCCTTTGCTTGAGGTGTTCTCGGAGATCGGAAACAGCAACGGAACGAGGAAAAGTTCGAGGGATGTGTTCTTTGATAACATTCGAAACATGGTTCTGGTTTTTCAAATGTTTTGTCCCTTGAGTGTACAGGGAAGTGCTCACATTAGCATAGGTGTCCGGATTCTTGATCCTAGAAGTTTGCTTCTGATGATGTTTGATCTTCGGCATTGGCTATTTGCATTTTACCGAAGTTGGCCTGTTGAGATAAGTTTTTAGATCAGCAAACTCACCCCCAAGGGTTTCTGTTTGAGACACCAGCAATTTTCCCTGTCTTGAACGGGAGATCTTGAGGGTTGGAAGATCTTGGAATTATGCTACCGGAGTAGGCAGAATACCTTTTTGATCAGTACAAGTTCTTTTAACATGGAGAGAAGAATCCTTGTTTGAAAGAATTTTTGTACTGACTAATGCCGAGGCACGTTCAGTGTGATCTTCTATGGTAAAGACCGAAGAAGACTGAGAAAAGACCAAAGGGCCTGTTCCTTTGTTTTGTAAAGAAGGGTTAGCTAAAGAGCGTTTCCCTCTGTTGTCTTCCAAGTCAAGAGCCGAGGAAGTTTGAGAAAAGACCAAAGGGCCTTTTCCTTTGTTCTGAGGAAGAGGAATAGCCAAAAGACTACCCCCAGTGGATGGCACAGGAGTAGCAGGGTGTTGGAGATGAGCAGCACTCTTCTCCTTGTTGTGAGTAGAAGAAAGATTAGCCAAAGGGTTGTCTTTCTTATATTGCGCAGACACAGTTTGCGCATGAATGGATGACGCACTGGCAGGTTGCTTAAGAAAGTCTTTGGCAACGGACTTTCTGGTTCTGGCCACAGACACTGTGGTTTGCGCATCAGGAGTTCTAGCCACAGAGTGTTTGGGATGCACTCTAGTTGCTGAAGTGTTGGTTTACGCAGGAAGATTGGCAGCCAACTGTGCCAGAGGCTGAGGAGTCTTGCACCTTGATAGGGCAGCATATGAAGTATCTTATGCACTGACAATAGCAGATTGTGCAGCATTCTTGGCAGAGACAGATTGTGCAACAGTCGTAGTGGCAGCAACTGTAGACTGTGCAGCAGATTGCGCAGCAGGCTTCTTGGCAGACTGCACAGCAGTCTTGCTGGCAGAGTTAATGGACTGCGCAGCAGTCTTGGAGACCCACACTGGGTGCACTTTGCTCATGGCAGAAGTGGTTGCAGTGCGAGGAGTGGTCTTCGAGTTGATCATGGCTTCATAGGCTGTCTGGTTGACCTTCACAACCAGAGTCTTCTGCGTCTTTCTGATAGATGCTACGTCACATTGAGTTGTCACTTTCTCGTCGGAGGAGAAAGTCATCCCCAGCAGAGTCGCCATTTTGTTTGCAAAAACAAAAGTATAAAACTTTATTGATACAAACTTTGTAAAGATTACAAGAATTCTGGAAAAGTACAACTGTAGGAATCCAATCTAGAAGACAATTGTTTTATCCCTTGGACGATGTGAACTTTGAAGACGGTAGCCTCTGAAGTTGAAGGCAAAAGCCTCGGAAGAATACAGCAGCACTTGGACAAGAACTCCTGAACTCTCTGATATTTTTGAACTTTTATGTCTGATCTCTCTATCTGATCCCCTTGAATAAAGACTTGAAACTCTATTTATAGAGTTCTGGAAATAACTAATTTTTAGTTATTCTGAATGGCGCAAGTTGGATTACGCAGGAACTGGATTGCGCAACATCAGATTGCGCAGGCAGTTGTCTGGTCATGGGGCCGACTGTCTTGGACACATGGCATTATTTGATTGAAATGCGCATGATCGTGTGAAGACGGTTGCCACGTAATGAGCAATTGTTGGCATGAATGCCATGTGTACTTTTGTCAGTTGACATGATGAAGTGCGCCACAGGAATTGTGCTGACTTCGGATTGCGCTGAATTAGATTGCGCAGACACTGGATTACGCAGGCACTGGATTGCGTTGTATATACAGCTGTCCTCGAGTGCTGTGCGGCGCAATAAACGAACAGTCTCCTCGTTCTTTGTGCTGTCAGCTGTCAGAAAGATTTGATTTTGTCAGATAATGATGACATTGCCACGTCAGCCTGCGCAGTTGAAAGTATGCGCAGTCTGGTGTGCGTAATCTGTATGATGCGCAATCTGATGTCTGCGCAGTTCATTTGAAAGTTGTATTTCTTGATTTTCTGACTTTGTTAATTGGTGCAACTTGATTTTTTAATACCTACAACGCTCAGGGTATTTTGGGTTATTTTTACGCCCTATTCTTCTTCACCAATTCAGAACGTGGTTCGCCTACATGGCTTTCATGCCATATATCTCGAAGAACGTGTGTATGTGCATCATATTCTTACTGAAATGATGGGACACGTGTCAACGTATGCAGAGGATGACTCCAATCATGGGTGACAGTTATTAGCGTAAAGACGGAACTTTTGCTGAGTTTTTACGCACAGGAGCCCAAGTCTATAAATAGACTTATTTTTCTGAGACACAGGGGACAGAGGGAATGAAGAGAATACATAGAGATCAGAGCCCAGAGACTTTGTTTTTTTGGAGCGTTCTTCTTCAACTTTTTTTCCAGAACAGAGTAAAGCAAAGAAGGAAAGCATTCGGCCTCGCCATCAGTGCCCAAGTACGTCGATACCTTTTTGGTGACTTAGTTCTTCCAACTGTTCATCTTCTAGCAGTGATCTTAATCATCATCGTAAGGTCCAAGGAACAAAGTGATCATTTACAGATTAGACTTCCATAGCAATACTTTCCAGAATCAAATTTGTACTTCTTGTACTTTTTCTCGTTTTATTTGCAAAATCCGATTTTCAGGCATTTTGTTAAGTGAAACAAAAATGGCGACTCTGCTGGGGATGACCTTCTCCTCTGACGAGGAGGCAATTGCTCAATATGATGATGTGTCGATTGGATCGACAAAGAAGACTCTGGTTGTACACTTCGACCAGACAGCTTATGAAGAAGATGCTCCGAACTGGGGGTGGTTCTCGCTGCTCCAATGTTCAAATATCTCGCAAAGCACGAAAAGTTTGGATTCCTAAATCCAAAATAGCTTCTGATCTCTCTGTTGCTTCTGATAGCAAGGGAATTCTTTCCACTCCTGTCGTAGGGGCTCCCGTTTGTAACGAGGCAGTCCTTACTTCAGCGTTGCACTCTAAGTGTGACAAGTTATCTCCCATCTGTGACGGTGAAGATAATCAGGTTTTACGCCCAGTGGGTAAAAACCAAATTTTACGCTCAGTGCATAAGAACGAGTCTCCTATTTGTAATGAGGCAGACTCTAATGCTTGTGCTTCTAAGTGTAAAAATAAGTCTTCCGTCTGTGACGTGGTAGACATACAAAAATTACGCTCTTCGCGTAAAGGAAAATCTTCCGTCTGTGACGTGGCAGATAATCAATTTTTACACTCTACGCGTAAAGGTAAGTCTCCTGTCTGTGACAGTGTAGATAAAATTCGCAACGATGTTTTTACATCTAATGTGAATGTACCTAAATGCATACAACGTAAAAATATTGTTGGTAAAGCTTCAGTTCTACACCAACAGCCTTCTTATACTGCTCTACGCAAAGTACCAAACCTACAAATCACACGCAATGAAAATAGAGTCCTTCGTGCTCAAAAATCTCAAGATTTGCGCACACAACTCCAAACGCGTAGAAATGTACAATTTGGTTCTGTAAATACAGCCAGTAATCTTCTTTATACACAAAAGATTAAACGTTTTATAATGCCTGTTGTTCGTATTACGTATTTGGAATACGTATACGTATTTTATCTTGTATTTTCTTATTCCTTGTTTAGCTCTCGGCTTGGTTTAACTCTCGGTTTGGGTTGGCTTGGTTCGGCCGGCCCAATGCTTGGTTCATCATGGGCCAAGGGTGGAACACCTTAACATATGCTTCTCCTTCATTTCCACCACAACCCCCCCTCTTTATTATCCTCACCAACCTTCTCTCTCCACCATAAGTCTCAATTACTTCTCCTTCCCCCACCATTACTCTTCTCCACCAACCAAGAACACCATAGGCAAGTGCAACTTGCTTCCACAAGAGAATTCCTTTTGATGGTTTCATTAGCTTCTCCTCATGATTCTAAACCACATTAGAACTTGTCATTTTCCATTTTGAGGCTTTATTTCTTGTAGATCTAGAGTTTTGTTACTTTCGAATTTTTGGTAGTTTTGATCTATTAAACTTCTTTGTTTTCAAGTTTTGATGGTTCCATGTTGTAGAGCATTTCATTCTACCCAATTTTGACCTTTGGAAACTTGGATTCGGACTTGTTTTGACCAAGATTTGGACAATTGAAGCTTAGATTCAACTTTAGAGCTCTTGCTGTTCTTGCCATTTGGAGAAGACAGTGAACAGTGAGCTAGCTTTTAGCTTATGCCGCTGAGCTGTACGCTGCTCTTTAGCGAGCGTACGCTAGCCTTGGTACGCTACTCTTTAGTGAGCGTACGCTAACTTGTGTACGCTGCTCTTTAGTGAGCGTACGCTACCTTGAGTACGCTGCACTTTAGCGAGCGTACGCTAGCCTTCTTACGCTACTCTTTAGCGAGCGTACGCTAGCCTTCGTACGCTGCTCTTTAGTGAGCGTACGCTCACCTTGATACGCTGCCTATTGGCAGCGTGTCTTGAGCGTACGCTAGCTTGAGCGTACGCTAGCTTGAGCGTACGCGTGCCTTGGTACGCTAGCTTAAGCGAGCAAGGCGTACGTTGGCCCCTTTCGTACGCTAGCTTGAGTGTACGCAGTCTTGAGCGTACGCTAGCTTGAGCGCACGCTGACCTGTAGCTTGAGCGTGCCCTTGTGTACGCTGACCCTTGCGTACGCTTCCCATTGGAAGTGTATGGATCCTTTGGTACGCAGACCTGAGCGTACGCTAGCCTGAGCGTAGCCTGGCTTGAGCGTAGCCTGATTTCCCTTGATCTTCTATAGCCCTGTATATTGATATTTTTTTAGATATTTAACGTCCATTTTATATCCTTACGCCTTTTGTCATGAACTTGATAATCATGGATTTGTTTAATATGTTTGGAAATGATACCTGGACATGACACGATAGTGACCCGTAGTGGTGCACTCTTGACATAATGACCTGATACGACCTGATAGTGGTCCGTCGTGGCGCACTCCTGACAAGAACACTTGACATGATAAACCTGACATGATATATCTGATAGCTGTTACGACGGCTACCTGACATGACATGACTTGACAAGAATGAACATCCTGGACACCGTGGGTGATTGTGCTTGTACAAATAAACCAGTCCTGTCTTGCATCATGTCTAGGACGGGGACTCCTGAGTACCACGGTCAGGAGTACCTACTAAAATGGACTAAGGCTAATAACTAGATTAATACATTAGTCATGAAGGGATTTCCCAGCTACAGGCAATCCCGTTACCTGGGCGCGCTTGGGATCTGTAGCCTGCCGTCGAGTAGGGCACATTTCCAGCACACTGTCATGTGTTGCACCCTTCAAGCTACTTAAAGGTACATGCGTTTCCTGGACGATGTACCCACCTGAATTCAACCCTAATCTTTCGACCTAGGTAGCCTGGATGGTCTGCAGGGCTTGTGGCTGTGGAATAATCTCACTGCATCTTGTTAGTAATTAGGCTTGTGACAACCCTAGTTAGTTAAAGTATCAAGCCATAATTTTTGCTTGGCCGTGAAGTGATTGGATGGAGTCTAACCAGTCTAGTCTTACCCTGATCCTGTTCCAGATTATTGAATGACCAGAATGCTTGTATTTATTTTACCGATAAATGGTGAGAATTCCAAGTTCTGTTCAGACGAAGGGTTACAACCCCGGTCCTTGTTTGGTTTACGGGTTGTAACCTGGCTGTCTGAATAGTTCCATGGTTATCTCGTCGTATATCATCCTGATATGTTTCCTTTTATTCCAGTCCTTATTTTATTTATATTTATATTCCTGTGCTGAATGCTAGTTTTAGTTCTTAAGTGAAGCCTCCTTTGTGGCACTTGCTCTTTCTGGGGTCTGACCCAGCTGGTTTTGTGTGGCCAGATTTCGGAGCAGCTCCAGAGGATCTACCGACTTCCCAGCCAGATGGTGGCCACTAGACGGAACCCTGGCAACGAGTGGGTTATTTTTGGCTCTCCCGCTCTAGTATAAAAATATTCTTTTGAGGCGTTTAGCCGACGAGCACCTGTTTAGCTCGATTGCACTTACTTACTGTCTTCCTACGGGCTGTAACATGATTGACAAATCCTAGGGTTGATCATGTATGACTAAACTCTTGCTAGTCCTAACATTTTGTAACGACTAGCTTCATGATCAGCTGAATATGTAATATTTGGGACGCCTTATTATTGTATATTTAATGATCATACATCTTGTGAGTCTTACTTACTTGCTTATGATTGAGACACTAGGCTTGTTCATGACCTTAAGAGACTGTCGGCTTGTAGATAAACCCTCATGTATCCTAGACAGCCGTGACCGTATAGCGAGATGGAATCCATTTCAATATACGTAGCTGGCTATGTGTGCCCCCGCTCTCCAGTATTCTGGTTCTGGGGCGTGACATGGTTTAAGTGGTGGCCCATGCAGGTCTTGTAAATCAAGATATGTGAGGGTTTACCGAATAGATGTCTCAATCAGTATTCGTCCTTGATCTCTGCTCATATCTTTTGAATCCCTGGATTTTTGTCCTGATCATATGCTTGTATCGTTGATCTGTCCTGGTCCTTCCTTATTGTTCCCTATGTCATCTTCTTCAGCGGCATTGTTCGTGGTCCTACCGATCAGCAAGGCGGAGCACCTCCCGCGGACCAGTAGCAACCCGAAGATCAAGCCCAGCATTCCGGAGTAGCCTCCAGAGTCGAGCCTATTGGAGAAGAGCCCCCAGTTCAGCCGGTTCAGCCTGCCGAACCTGATGATGGCACATTAGTAGGACTCGTCAGGACCTTGATAGCTTCTCAAGATCGTCGTAGAGATGCATTGCAACAGGCAGTGACGGATGCTTTGACCAGAGGCAGTCATCCAGGGAACAGTGCGGCCAACAGCTTCAAGCGCTTGAACCCTCCCTTCTTCGACGGTAGTGAAGATGCTATCACAGCAGATGCATGGCTTCAGGACACAGAAGTGATTCTAGAAGCAGCCAGGACCCCAGAGAACGAGAAGGTGGCCGTTGTGCGCCTGCAGTTGTTAGATCTTGCCCGCAGCTGGTGGGCAGTGCAGGCCATTGGATTAGCAGCCCCCATTGCTTGGGCAGTATTCCGGAAGAGATTCCAGACCAAGTATTTTGATGCTGTAGCTCGGTACGATCTACAGACGAGGTTTACCAATCTGAAGCAAGGAGGCAGGACGGTCGACGGATATGCGGCCGAGTTTTCCAGACTCAGTCGGTTTGCTCCTACCTTGGTGGCAATCGAGTATGATAGAGCCCAGCGGTTCCAGCAGGGACTTCACCTAGAAATCTTGTTGGCAGTCGAGCAGTTTGAGCATCAGACTTTTGATGCAGTCTTGAGAGCAGCCCGGAGGTATGAGTATACCTCCCAGAGGATTGTGGATAGGGCCAGGGGTCGGAAGAGATCTCACGGCCAGATGAATCAGTCTTCAGCACCAGCCCCGGCAGCCAGGGCCTTGACTATTGGAGCTCCGAGGCGAGCGGCCTCAGTAACGTCGGTTCAACATTCCACTCCGACGTACCCTCAGTAGCAGAAGCAGTCTCCTGCAGTAGGATGTTCACATTGTGGGAAGCCAGGCCATGTGGTGGCAGATTGTCGCAGGGCACAGGGATTGTGTCTGGCTTGTGGAGCACCAGACCATAGGGTTGGATCCTGCCCAAATAGGGGTGGTTCATCATCGTCCAACCTTTCTAGCTCTTCGGTGAGAGGACCAGCACCAGTCCAGCAGCAGCAGCAGTATCCATTGCCGAGGCCCTTGCCGCCTCAGTCCCAGGAGTTTCAGCAACAGAGCCCCCAGCAGTATGCGCAAGCCCAGGCCTTGAGTCAGAATAGGCAGCGAGGATATCAGCAGAGGGGACCAGCACCCCAAGGGCATGGTCAGGCCATGATGATGACCGTGGAGGAAGGATTAGCACCAGGTGAGGTAGTGGCAGGTACTATTCTCGTCAACTCCTTCCCAGCTTCAGCTTTATTTGATTCTGGTGCATCGCATTCATTTATGTCTGCATGATTCGCGACACGGATAGGACTGGAGCCCGAGTCATTATCAGTAAGGCTTAATATACTTACTGGTAACGGACTTGTGGGAGTAGATAGAGTGTTTTCCTCGTGTCGGATCGTATTTAGCGGTAGAGAATTCCCCGCTAGATTGATAGAGTTCCCGATGGCCGATTATGATGTGGTCCTAGGGATGGATTGGTTGAGGAACCAGTATGCTAGGATAGACTGCCATATCGACAGGGTTGTTTTTAGCATTCCAGGCGAGCCAGAGTTTTCTTTCTCTCGAGGCGAGGTTGAGCCTTCTCCTCCGATATTGCGAATGGCAGTAGCAGCAGTTCAGTTGCCCAGGATAGTGGATGAGTTTCCAGATGTTTTCCCAGAAGAACTTCCAGGTATGCCTCCGGAGCGGGAGATCGAGTTCACTATAAACTTGATTCCCGGGACAACCCCAGTGTCAGAGAGAGTCTACAGGATGGCGCCATCAGAATTGGAAATCTTGTACAAGATGATTGAAGAGCTCAGAACCAAGGGATTCATTCGTGCTAGTGGATCGCCTTGGGGAGCCCCGATGCTTCTTGTGAAAAAGAAGGATGGTACGTCCAGGTTATGTGTTGATTATCGTACCTTGAACTCAGTGACAATCAAGAACAGATACCCTCTTCCGAGGATAGATGACTTGTTTGATCAACTCAAAGGGGCATCAGTATTCTCGAAGATTGATTTGCGCTCAGGTTATCATCAGATCAGAGTCAGAGAGCAGGACATCCCGAAGACGGCTTTTAGATCAAGATATGGGCATTGGGAGTTCCTTGTTATGCCTTTTGGGGCGACCAATGCGCCGGCAGTATTCATGGACCTCATGAATCGCATCTTCATGCCTTACTTGGATCAGTTTGTGATTGTGTTCTTGGATGACATTCTGGTCTACAGCAAGAGTGAGGCGGAGCATGAGCAGCATCTCCGTATAGTTCTTCAGACTCTCAGGAAGCACCAGCTGTATGCCAAGTTCAGTAAATGCGAGTTCTGGCTCGATCGCATTTCGTACTTGGGTCATATCATCACCAGAGGAGGAGTAGAAGTGGATCCCCAGAAGATTGTAGCTATTGAGTCATGGCCAGTACCCAGCACCGTTGCAGAAGTTCGCAGTTTCCTCGGATTGGCTAGCTATTACCGGTGATTTGTTTCAGACTTTGCTCGAATTTCAGTGCCATTGACCCAGTTGACCCGCAAGGATGCACAGTTTGCTTGGACAGCAGAGTGTCAGAGTTCTTTTGAGCAGTTGAAGCGAGGATTGATAACAGCTCCTATTCTCACGCTTCCAGATGGAACCGGAGGATTCTCAATGTATTGTGATGCTTCAGGCAGAGGTTTAGGATGTGTTCTGATGCAGCATGGGAAGGTGATAGCTTATGCGTCACGACAACTTCGTGATCATGAGAGGAATTACCCAACCCATGACTTGGAGCTGGCAGCAGTGGTGTTTGCACTTAAATTGTGGAGGCACTACCTATACGGAGATAGGGTAGAGATTTTCACCGACCACAAGAGCCTGAAGTATGTTTTCATCCAGAAGGATCTTAATATGCGTCAGAGGAGGTGGCTGGAGCTTCTTGTGGATTATGATGTCAGCTTGCAGTATCATCCTGGGAAGGCCAATGTCGTAGCAGATGCATTGAGCAGAAGAGCCGGAGCTTATTTTCTAACAGCACAACCAGAGCTGTTAGCAGATCTTCAGAAGATGGGTATTGAAGTTGTTCTCCCTTCCAGTGTGGCGTTGATGGCCAGCATGCAAGTTCAGTCCACTATAGTCGAGAGGATCCGGATGGCACAGTCGGCAGATTCGAAGCTTCAGCGACTTAGAGCAGAGTGTGAGGCAGGACGAAGACCAGAGTTATGTATTTATGAGGATGGTACACTTTGACATGGTAAGCGTCTTTGTGTACCCAGCGGAGGTATCCGGCAGGAGATCATGTCAGAAGCACACAGTTCGCAGTATTCCATCCATCCCGGTAGTACGAAGATGTACCGTGATATCCGACAGCATTTCTGGTGGAATGGCATGAAGCGGGAGATAGCTCGGTTTGTCTTTCGGTGTTTGGTATGCCAACAAGTTAAGGCTGAACATCAGAGGCCGGCTGGACTTCTTCAGCCCTTACCGATTCCAGAATGGAAGTGGAAGCATGTGACCATGGATTTCGTGACTGGATTACCTAGATCCCCAGCTGGTAGAGATGCTATCTGGGTTATAGTTGATCGGCTCACGAAGGTAGCTCACTTTCTTCCATTCAGAGTTGATCAGTCGACGGCTCAGTTAGTAGAGATGTATCTCCGACAGATTGTCAGATTGCACGGTGTGCCAGTCAGTATCACCTCAGACCGAGATTCAAGATTCACATCGCACTTTTGGCGTAGCTTGCAAGAGAGTTTGGAAACTCATCTCCAGTTTAGTTCAGCATATCACCCGCAGACAGATGGCCAGTCGGAGCGCACGATCCAGACTCTAGAAGACATGTTGCGGTCTTGCACACTTGACTTCGGTGGTTTATGGGAAGATCACTTACACCTGGTGGTATTCTCGTACAACAACAGTTTCCAGGCCAGTATCCAGATGGCACCGTTCGAGGCACTGTATGGTAGGAAGTGCAGATCCCCGCTAGCCTGGGATGATGTTGGAGAGAGACAGATGCTTGGTCCAGAAATGATTGCCCAGACAGTTGAGGTGGTCAAGAGAGTCCGAGATCATCTTCGAGTTGCCCAAGATCGCCAGCGCTATTGGGCCGATTCTCATCGGCGCCCTCTCGAGTTTTTGGTCGGCGATCATGTACTCCTGAGGATTTCGCCTAACCGTGGCGTCATTCGTTTCGGCGTACGGGGCAAGCTTAGTCCTAGGTATATAGGACCGTTCGACATTCTGGAGCGAGTAGGAGATGTATCCTATCGTCTCGCTCTTCCGCCGTCGTTAAGCGAGGTGCATGACGTGTTCCATGTATCCCAATTACGACGGTACATCCTAGACCCGAGCCACATCCTGGATCATTCGGAATTGGTTGTTGGTACCAACCTTTCGTATGAGGAGAGGCCCGTGTCTATATTGGACCGGAGAGAGAAGATCCTCAAGAACAAGACTATCAAGTTAGTCCGAGTTGCTTGGGGTCATCACTCTTTGGGTGAGTCAACGTGGGAGCGTGAGGATGATATCCGATCGCGATATCCCGACTTGTTTGACTCGTGAGATATAATATCTTTCTTTTGCCTCATGCCATCAATTCTTTGCTTGCATGATTGATTGATTGCCTAGTATAATTGCCTGTGAATAGTGTAGCTTGTTCTTGCTCCTCTAGCCTCTTGATTAAATTCCGAGGACGGAATTCTTTTAAGGTGGGTAGAGTTGTAATGCCTGTTGTTCGTATTACGTATTTGGAATACGTATACGTATTTTATCTTGTATTTGCTTATTCCTTGTTTAGCTCTCGGCTTGGTTTAACTCTCGGTTTGGGTTGGCTTGGTTCGGCCGGCCCAATGCTTGGTTCATCATGGGCCAAGGGTGGAACACCTTAGCATATGCTTCTCCTTCATTTCCACCACAACCCCCCTCTTTATTATCCCCACCAACCTTCTCTCTCCTCCATAAGTCTCAATTACTTCTCCTTCCCCCACCATTACTCTTCTCCACCAACCAAGAACACCATAGACAAGTGCAACTTGCTTCCACAAGAGAACTCCTTTTGATGGTTTCATTAGCTTCTCCTCATGATTCTAAACCACATTAGAACTTGTCATTTTCTATTTTGAGGCTTTATTTCTTGTAGATCTAGAGTTTTGTTACTTTCGAATTTTTAGTGGTTTTGATCTATTAAACTTCTTTATTTTCAAGTTTTGATGGTTCCATGTTGTAGAGCATTTCATTCTATCCAATTTTGACCTTTGGAAAGTTGGATTCGGACTTGTTTTGACCAAGATTTGGACAATTGAAGCTTAGATTCAACTTTATAGCTCTTGCTGTTCTTGCCATTTGGAGAAGACAGTGAACAGTGAGCTAGCTTTTAGCTTATGCCGCTGAGCTGTACGCTGCTCTTTAGCGAGCGTACGCTAGCCTTGGTACGCTGCTCTTTAGTGAGCGTGCGCTAACTTGTGTACGCTACTCTTTAGTGAGCGTACGCTACCTTGAGTACGCTGCTCTTTAGCGAGCGTACGCTAGCCTTCGTACGCTGCTCTTTAGTGAGCGTATGCTAGCCTTCGTACGCTGCTCTTTAGTGAGCGTACGCTCACCTTGATACGCTACCTATTGGCAGCGTGTCTTGAGCGTACGCTAGCTTGAGCGTACGCGTGCCTTGGTACGCTAGCTTAAGCGAGCAAGGCGTACGCTGGCCCCTTTCGTATGCTAGCTCGAGCGTACGCAGTCTTGAGCGTACGCTAGCTTGAGCGTACGCTGACCTGTAGCTTGAGCGTACGCTGACCTTTAGCTTGAGCGTGCCCTTGTGTACGCTGACCCTTGCGTACGCTTTCCATTGGAAGTGTATGGATCCTTTGGTTCGCAGACCTGAGCGTACGCTAACCTGAGCGTAGCCTGGCTTTAGCGTAGCCTGATTTCCCTTGATCTTCTATAGCCCTGTATATTGATATTTTATTAGATATTTAACGTCCATTTTATATCCTTACGCCTTTTGTCATGAACTTGATAATCATGGATTTGTTTAATATGTTTGGAAATGATACCTGGGCATGACACGATAGTGACCCGTAGTGGTGCACTCCTGACATAATGACCTGACACGACCTGATAGTGGTCCGTCGTGGCGCACTCCTGACAAGAACATTTGACATGATAAACCTGACATGATATATCTAATAGCTGTTGCGACGGCTACCTGACATGACATGACTTGACAAGAATGAACATCCTGGACACCGTGGGTGATTGTGCTTGTACAAATAAACCAGTCCTGTCTTGCATCAAGTCTAGGACGGGGACTCCTGAGTACCACGGTCAGGAGTACCTACTAAAATGGACTAAGGCTAATAACTAGATTAATACATTAGTCATGAAGGGATTTCCCAGCTACAGGCAATCCCGTTACCTGGGCGCGCTTGGGATCTGTAGCCTGCCGTCGAGTAGGGCACATTTCCAGCACACTGTCATGTGTTGCACCCTTCAAGCTACTTAAAGGTACATGCGTTTCCTGGAGGATGTACCCACCTGAATTCAACCCTAATCTTTTAACCTGGGTAGCCTGGATGGTCTGCAGGGCTTGTGGCTGTGGAATAATCTCACTGCATCTTGTTAGTAATTAGGCTTGTGACAACCCTAGTTAGTTAAAGTATCAAGCCGTAATTCTTGCTTGGCCGTGAAGTGATTGGATGGAGTCTAACCAGTCTAGTCTTTCCCTGATCCTGTTCCAGATTATTGAATGACCAGAATGCTTGTATTTATTTTACCGATAAATGGTGAGAATTCCAAGTTCTGTTCAGACGAAGGGTTACAACCCCGGTCCTTGTTTGGTTTATGGGTTGTAACCTGGCTGTCTGAATAGTTCCATGGTTATCTCGTCATATATCATCCTGATATGTTTCCTTTTATTCCAGTCCTTATTTTATTTATATTTATATTCCTGTGCTGATTGCTGGTTTTAGTTCTTAAGTGAAGCCTCCTTTGTGGCACTTGCTCTTTCTGGGGTCTGACCCAGCTGGTTTTGTGTGGCCAGATTTTGGAGCAGCTCCAGAGGATCTACCGACTTCCCAGCCAGATGGTGGCCACTAGACGGAACCCTGGCAACGAGTGGGTTATTTTTGGCTCTTCCGCTCTAGTGTAAAAATATTCTTTTGAGACGTTTAGCCGACGAGCACCTGTTTAGCTCGATTGCACTTACTTACTGTCTGCCTACGGGCTGTAACATGATTGACAAATCCTAGGGTTGATCATGTATGACTAAACTCTTGCTAGTCCTAACATTTTGTAACGACTAGCTTCATGATCAGCTGAATATGTAATATTTGGGACGCCTTATTATTGTATATTTAATGATCATACATCTTGTGACTCTTACTTACTTGCTTATGATTGAGACACTAGGCTTGTTCATGACCTTAAAAGACTGTTGGCTTGTAGATAAACCCTCATGTATCCTAGACAGCCGTGACCGTATAGCGAGATGGAATCTATTTCAATATACGTAGCCGGCTATGTCTGCCCCCGCTCTCCAGTATTCTGGTTCTGGGACGTGACACGTTTTGCTACCCCAAATGTAATAAAGAAGACTACTCCTTCTACTCCTTCTGATTTACGTGAATTGCTAATACAAAAGCATAAAAATAGACAATCTCCCATGATACTCCCCCAAGAAAATCATCACTGTGAGTCTCACTAGATTGTGATCAAATGTTGTTGCTCGGCTTCCAGACGGTCAATTTTTGATCGATTGAATTTTAATGCACCCCAACAACAAGATGATGAGTTGTCATATGCATCAGTCAACATGGCATCTCACACCAACAGAGGACGACGTCCTAGACGGAACATGTCCCAAACCCCAGGTCAACAACAGTTCAACAGACTTCTTGATTCTTTTGAAGGAGTATATTAGAATACTCGATCAAGAAGACAAAGACAATTACAGACTTCTGATTCTGAAGCTGGGGGTACTCAATATCTTGAGTCCGAAACTGATAGTGTCGATTCATACTTCTATACTAATCCTTTTGTATCTTCAAGAGAGGTTGAATCCTACGCTATTGGAGATGAACCAGAGACGTCATCTGTTAATACAGAACAACGTCTCACTGCCGTTGAGCAACCATTGAAAGACATGCTTAATATGATGCAAAGCATGCACCAGATAATAACGGCTCAGCAAACTGCTCAACCAGCAATTATAACACTGGTTCAGGCAGCAGCACCAACTCAAGATAGCCAAGGGATTGATATACCTTTGAATATCCAAGAGCCTGTTGTTAATCAAAATTCTGCATCTCCAGATTCCATCATTCCAGAAGATGTACCATCTCCGGTGGGGATTACGGTACAATCAGCAACTTTTCAATCAAACGTGCATCCACAAACCAGCGAAGCCATTCAAGCAGTGCGTGAGCTCAAAGCACAGTTTGAAGTTTTGAAGCAAAATGATCAACTCTAGAGATTAGGGATTAAGCAACCTTATCCTCCTCATTGGAATGATGTACCCTTTCCACCAAAATTCAAGCCACAGTCAATGGTTTTGTTTGATGGAAAGGCTTCTCGTAGTCAGTATATCAATTACTTTGATATTATGACTGTACATTTACATAAAAATGATGCTCTTCTTACTAGAGTATTCATTGGATGCTTGACGGGTTCAGCTTACGACTAGTATCGTAGTTTACCCGATAATTGCATTTCGTCTTTTGACGAATATAAGGCAATGTTTCTCTCCCATTTCTATGAAAGAGGTATGGACATGAACATCTCCTCCTTAATAGAAATCAAACAAAAGAAGAAAGAAGATACTCGGACGTTCATTGAACGTTTCCGACAGGATACTCTAAAGATGCCCCCTGGTATGCCAGATTCAGCGCTGATTGATACATGCAAGATGAATCTGCGACCATCTATCACTGTCTTCACGGGTACCTAATTCACAGATTGGACTTCGTTTATCATAGCAGCAGTTTCTGCCGAGACCAATGGTAGGTTGGCTAGTGAGCATGGGATGATTTTCGCCTCTGAGGATAAAGGAAAGAAAAGTAATCCTGGTATTAATTCCGGCAATCATAATATGAAAGGAAAAGATACTCTTATGGTCAATCTTTCCAAGAATAAAACGATGCCGAATAATCAAGAATCTTCTAGGCCAAAAGAAGAATACTCTTTTGACGAAAGTGATATCTTAGGGATATTCCAATGTCTGGTGAAGAGTGGCAAACTCCAGATTCTGGAGTCAAAGCGGCCTAATGAGGTGAATCTGACTGACAATCCTAAATATTGTATCTATCATAGATACATTAATCATCCTACCAGTGCTTGCTATGTTTTGAAGAAGAAAATCCAAGAGCTGATAAATGGTGGTGCTATTGCTTTAACCAATGATGACCATACGGTTACAACCAATATGGTTTTCCTTTAATTTGGAGATTTTTCTCCACAACAAGTACCAGATGGAATTGTCCCAATTCCGAAGGCGACGATAAAGATTGTGAATATCCCGCCTGCCAGGAAGGAAAATGAAAGATTGTTGCCTCTTACATTAAAGAAGGGTGAAATTATGTGGGTACATCCTGACTTAGTACCTGAAATGGAAGATGAAGGTAAAACTTTAAAATCCAAGAAAGGTAAGAAAGTCAAAACCTGCAACATGATTTCTCATGTTATTCCAGATCCTGATGATTTGGATCATCTATGGGATGGCATTCCTTTGGAAAATAGACTGAGAGGATTGAACATATGTCCTCCAAGTCTGGCTCCTCCTGCCAAGCTCAAGCTTACTCATCAGCAGTGGCTAGCCATGAATAGTATTCCCTTATACAGGGCACAACAAGTCTTCGCTGCTTATGAAAAAGCTCCTACAGGGATTTTTCCTCGTATCCCGAATCCTTTTCCTCCCGTAGCTACGGAGACGTCTATTCTTCATTCTCCTGTAGTTACAGAGATCTCTTCTTCTTCCTCTATGGAACCACCTGTTGAAAGTCTACTGCCTACTCACTTGTACAGTCAGCAATCTGTCCTTCTCATGAAGAAGATGGGTTATAACTTTCAAAAGGCAGAAGGTTTGAATTATGATAAAGGAATACGACTTCCTTTACAAATTCAAAGTCAAAAATCCACTGTTGGATTGGGTTCTGAGGTTCCTCATAACAATCCTCACAAGAAGAAGGCTAAGGAAAGGAAGATTAAATCCTGTAATATGGTACTTCCTTCTTCTGAGTCTGAAGAAGAAGCTTTTGCTGGTACAAGATCTGGAAAAGAGTACCACAAAGATTATGAGAGATCCTCCAAAGAAGCTGAGAATGTTAAAACACCATCAACCCAACCCTCTCTTGTTCCTGTTGTGGTTGAAAAGGGGAAACAGAAAGCGGTACGCTTCGATGTCCCGTTGAAGTCTACTTCCAGTCAGGGGGTGGTGATGAAACACTATAAATTTGATATTCTAGGCCAGTTAGCTAATACTCCGGCTAGATTATCTATCTTCGAGTTGCTTCGCCTTTCTAAAGAAAGCCGCAAAACTTTGAGTGAAGCTTTGCTGCAAGCTGATTCCTGCTTAGCTCAACTCAAGACTCCTGACAATATACCAGTGTCATGCCCACAATGTCATAGTGTAAAGGAAGCAATTCCCAACATCACATTTACACAAGAAGATATGTTGTTGAAGCATAACAAGCATGATAGGCCTTTGTGTTACACTGGGTATATTGAATCCATTGAAGTTGACAGAATTTATATTGATCCTGGGTCTTCCATTAGCATAATTCTTCAAAGTATGCTAAGACCATTGAGGATTCCTACTAGTGATCTGACTTACACTAGTACCACAATAGTTGGTTTCAACTCTGGAAAGAGCAAACCACTGGGGAAGATTCGTCTGAAGATTCAGATTGGTGATCTTCGAACTATGACAACATTTTATGTTATTAACTCAGACGTATCCTACAATATTCTTCTTGGAAGACCATGGTTACATGAGCATAACATTGTGCCTTCAACTCTCCACCAATGCTTCAAGTTTGTGGATCCCCAAGGAGTTGTGAAGACTGAGTTTGCTGATATTAATCCTTTCAAGGGTGTTGAAGCCTATTTTTCTGATTCAAGGCTTTACAAACAAGAGCATGTAAAAGAGATATCAGATATGGCTGAAGATCAATCATCTGCTGAAGATCAGTCTATTAACGAAGATCCGCCAGAAGAGCAACCTTTGAATATTAAAGTCAAAGGGCGAATCCAACCCCAATCTGTCAACAATCAACCTTTGATGATCAAGGTTAAAGGAAGAACTCAAGCTTTATCTGAGGAATCAGTGAATGTTCCTGCTAAAAGCCAAGTTCAACCTCTTGTGATCAAAGTCAAAGGGCATACATTTCGTACGAATGATCCAGAACCTCCATTGATTGTCAATCTTGGCAAATCTACGTAGAAGACGGATGATAGTCCACTAGTGATTAATCCGAAGCGTAGCAGTCAAATTGTAAATGATATAAATATTGATCATTCTGTACTTTTTGATATCAATGAAGATTTCCTCTTCGAGTATATGGCTGTCAAGTTTATTGAAAGAATGACTTTATCTTTTGATAATCAAAGTCATCAATATAAAGACAACATAGACACAGAGGAAACCTTATACATTGACAATAAGGAAAATTCTTTTCCTTTTCATTTCGATGTTGGACCTTATGCTCAAAGGTTCCTAACATCTTCTCCCTATCTTCTTATAGCCGCTTCATCGCAAGCTTGTGTAACTTATAGACGTCACAAAGAATCTTATTTCGTGGTTCCGTCTGATAAGAAAAACAAGCGCCAAATTGTGTTTGGCCTGGCTAGAAATATCCATGTTGCTCAGACAGATGATCTGAAAGATAAAGATAAAGGAAGAATCTGAATTGACAGATATAGTCAACAATCTCTCAAGATTATCCAGAACATGTGATATGATTTGAAGACTATGCAAGGTCTCAATCAAGGCAAAGGCAGACGACTACCATTATGTGGTGATCCGTTTTACCAGAAGACTCGTCATGGATTGGGATATGATCCGTCCCATATGTTTAATGACGATATTCAAAAAGAATTCTCTTCTAGCTCTTCACAATCATCAGATTCAGAAGAAATCCATTTTATCGAAACTGATACATCTCACTCCTCGTATTTTAAAGGAGACTATTATGATGAATCTGAGCAAATATTTTCAGCTTACATGGTTGAAATTGATGGTGAATCCGAGCCATTTGAGAATGATCCTTGGGCTCAACAGATGAACACTCAATGGGAACTTCGTTTTGAACAGCGACAGCCATCTACAGAGGATGAGGTTGTCCAGATCGATATTGGAGATGGTACTATACCCAAACCAATATTCATCAGTAAAAATCTTTCTGAAGATGAAAAGGAAGAATTGATAAAACTGATCAAAGAATATATTGATATTTTTGTATGTAGTTATGAGGATATGTCGGGTTTAGATCCTAAAGTTGCTACTCATAAACTCAATATTCTTCCTAATGCTAAGCTTGTAAAACAACAGCAACGATATTTCGACCAGATATGATGGATGTAATTGAGGCAGAAGTCAAAAAGCTGATCACATGTGGCTTTGTTCGTGAAGAACAACACCCGGACTGGGTTGCTAATATTGTTCATGTTATGAAAAAGAATGGAAAAGTCCGAGTTTGTATAGATTTTCGAGATCTTAATGCAGCTTATCCAAAGGATGAATTTTCACTTCCGATTACCGGTGTCATGATAGACAATACATGCGGTTTTGAACGCATGTCTTTCATGGATGGATTTTCAGGATACAACCAAATTAAGATGCATCCAGAAGATGAGAAGCATACTGCTTTTCGTACACCCCTTGGGATTTACTACTATACGGTTATGCCGTTTGGCCTTAAAAATGCCGGTGCCATGTATCAACGGGCCATGAGCAATATCTTTCAAGAACATCTATGAAAGACAGTAGAATGTTATGTAGATGACATTGTTGTTAAAAGTCGATCAAAAGATGATCACATTCAAGACTTGACGACAATATTTAAATTGATGCGCCAACATCAATTGAAAATGATCACTATTAAGTCATTCTTAGGGGTTTCCAGTGGCAAGTTTTTAGGATTTGTCATTACTTCTCAGGGTATCCATGTTGATCCTGACAAGGTTAAAGCAATTCTTCAAATGCGTCCTCCACGCAATCTAAAAGAACTCTGTGGCTTCCAAGGTCGCATTGCGTATATCAGGAGATTCATATCCAATCTCTCTAGAAGATGCCAGCCTTTCTCCCGTCTATTAAAGAAGGGTGTGTCATTTGTTTGGGATGAAGCATGTCAGAAATCCTTCAATGACATCAAGCAATACCTTACAAATCTACCTATTTTGGTGCCTCCAGTGATAGGAAGACCATTTTTGTTATCTGTTCGAGCTTGGATCATTCACTTGGTGCTCTTCTTGCACAAAAAAGTGATATAGGGCATGAACAAGCGATTTATTATCTTAGCCGAATGATGGTCGGAGCAGAACATAGGTATACTCCTGTAGAAAAGGAATGTCTGGCCTTGGTTTTTGCTGTCCAAAAGACAAGACATTATGTAACAGGACAGACTATCCATGTCATCTCCAGAATAAATCCCATTCAGGTATTGATGAGAAAACCGAGCATTCTTAACTCTAGGTTAGCTACCTGGACAATGTTGCTCACACCTTATGACATGGTTTATATTCCTCAAAAATCAGTGAAGGGTCAAGCATTAGCTGATTTCTTAGCTGCTCATCCTATACCTGAAACATCAAAGTTATATGAGGATATTCCAGATGAAGTTATGGATTGCAATATGACTTTGAAAAATGACATCTAGCAATTATATTTTAACGGAGCATCACGGGTTGGACCTAAAGGTAATATTGTCTCTGGGGTAGGAATCGTCTTAGTTTCTCCTGACAAAATGGTCATATACCGTGCCTATTCTCTCAATGAACCATTCTCCAATAATGTAGCAGAATATAATGCTCTATTGATTGGTCTCCAAGTTGTAAAACAATTAGATATTGAATTCCTGGAAGCCTATGGAGACTCTCAACTGATTATTAATCAGGTTAGAGGGACTTATGAAGTCAAAAATTTGGATCTCATCCCTTATCATCAAGTGGTAATCGAATTGGTCCTTTCATTCAAAGGATTCTTCATTGAATTTGTACCACGTTCTCAGAATGTGGAGGCTGATGCTCTTGCTGGCCTAGCTGCAGACTTGGCCGTTCCAATCCGAAGACAAAATACAATTACTTTGTTGGACCGAGATTTATTATGTGTCAAGAATAATATGTATATTGAACAGAGTTATACTACAGAGTCAAGCTCTCAACAAAGGGATTGGAGAACTCCATTTATTGATTACGCGGTTCATGAGATTTTACCTGAAGATCCAAAAGAAGCTGCATCAATTAAAAGACGATCATTTCGATTCTATTATGATTCATCTTTACATATGTTATATCGTCGCTCATATGATGGACTCTTGCTGCGTTGTCTCTCAGAAAGTGAAGCTAAACAGACACTCCATGAGGCTCATGATGGCATTTGTGGTGCTCATCAACCAGGTCCTAAATTATAAGACCGCATTCGAAGAATAGGGTATTATTGGCCTTCCATGATAGCAGATGCTGTGGATTACGCCAGAAGGTGTAAAGCATGTCAGATTCATGCCGATTTTATTCACCAACCTTCTGAATTTCTACATCCTACAGCAGCGTCTTGGCCCTTCGAAGCTTGGGGTATGGATGTCATTGGTTCTATTAACCCTCCTTCTGTTAAAGGACATCGGTTCATATTAGCTATAACCGATTACTTCTCTAAGTGGGCAAAAGCAGTTCCCCTTGCTGAAGTAAAAACATCTAATATGATCAGCTTTATCAAACATCATGTCATTTATCGCTTCGGGATTCCTCGATGAATAATTCATGATAATGGTCCACAATTTGCCAGTAAGACATTTTATCGGTTCTGTGATAAGAATCGAATTCAGAATTTGGCTTCTATGGTTTATAATCCAGCTGCTAATGGTTTAGCCGAAGCTTTCAATAAGACGATTATTAAACTTCTCAAAAAGTGTCTCTTCTAATAAACGTGATTGGAATGAGAAACTTGGAGAATATTTATGGGCTTATCGAACAACAGTCCAAACTCCTACTGGTTTTATACCATTTTCATTGGTTTATGGATATGAGGCTGTTCTTCCCTTAGAAATCCAGATTCCATCTCTACGAATAGCTATTGCTAATGAGCTAACTATAGAAAACAATGATTGCTTACGACTCCAAGAACTTGAAGGATTGGACGAGAAGTGTCTTCAAGCACAACGGCATATTGAGCTATATCAAGCCCGTATATCTCGAACTTTCAATCGTAAAGTTAAAGAGAGGGTATTCAAGATTGGCGAGTTGGTATTAGCCGTTCGAAGACCGATGATTATGACTCACAAAAGCAAAAGGAAATTCCAAGCGAAATGGGAAGGTCCTTATGTAATTGAGACCGTGTTTTCTAATGGCGCCTATCGGTTATCAAAGCCTAATGGAGATCTACTCATGATGCCAATCAATGGCAAATTTCTTAAAAAGTACTATGTATAAAAAAAAGAGACAGAATGAAAATAAATTTTTTTTATTATTATTTTTGTTCTGAACAAAGGATTAAGGACGAGGATCACTGCCTTCCTTATTAAATACATAGTCAGCCAATGCATCGAAGGCATCGTTGCCTGAGCTCATCAGAAATTTGCAGGCAGCCATCCTCAGTTCTTCTTCTTCAGGAGTTTTCCTTGGTTCTACTAAGAAAGCAAGGATGTCTTGTGGTGGCTTGGGTGTAGAAGAGTTCTCGCCTACTTCGGTTGGGCCTGACATGATTGGCTCAACAGGGTGTGTCTCGATAACATCCTCAACCTTTATGAAAACTTCATTCTTTTGCTGCATATCCTTGGAAGACATTTCCAATAGAGGAGTGAAAATAAGAATGAAAAGTTACAAAGATTTCTCACCTATTTAATAGGAGAGATCTATTAATGAACCGGTCTTTGAAATTGAAAATAACTTTTCATTCCCGAAAAGTCCTGTCCGTTCATTATATCAGATTCATCCATGTAATTATGGAATTGAATTGATCTTTTTCTTTTCCCGAAAGATATGTCGGTTTATTTCATATTGGCATATATCCTCAATGGCATCTGTCTTTTTAATCCCCAGCTACCAAGGTTTGGTTAAGCTGATTACTCATCTCTTTGGAGAGAAATTTTGATCTTCTATCTTACCCGTTGGTATAAAAAATTGGATTTATTATTTATCACGTTCTTATAACCTCTGAATAAATATTAAATCTTCTTGCTTTTCTTATCTATCAAATTCATTTGACCTCTGCATAGATATTAGTCTACTTTTTCTTTGAGTTCTTACATGTTGTCATGTCCATAATACCTCTGATAGTATTGTATACTCTAAACGAAAAACAATACTTTATTATCTATCATGTCCATATTACTTCTGGATAGATACAAATTATTGAGCATAAAAGATTCATTATTTCCATTCTCATTTCATCATAAAAGTCTATTACATTTCTTAGACTTTCTTACAAATCATAATGGAAATCTATTACATTTTGGATTTTCATTCTATGCAACAACGATGACCTAATCAAGATCTATTTCTTCTTTGGATCTTCTTCATAGGATTCGTTGTTGGTGTCAATTCCTTATTGTCTGAGCCTTAATGGCGACCAGAACAGAAGAAATCAAACTCTGGTCTTCTCTCTCAGACGAGAGGAGAATCCCAGAGTATGGCAGCCCGAAGACGTGTTGCTGCCAATACTATTGGTGGATAAGTGGCGGCCTTTCAGAGGAGATAGGAATGTATCCAGCATTGGGATACAATTCCTAGTCCTGCCGTGAAAGGAACTCTACTACCCAATTTCTCGGAATAGAGTTGACTCCACCATCCAACTCTCCGTGTATAAAGGCTCTTCCTACCAACAGAGGAAGACCCTTCTATCCCACGAAGAGTTCTGAGTTGTCTGATTTACGCGTCAAAAGCGTATGAGCTCCCTGATGTTGATGTCAGAAGAACGCTCCTCACAGCGTCAAAGTCTCCAATACTGGTTCTGGAAAAGCTTTTCAGCCAAAATTCTGTAGAAAACAACAAAGAAAAATTGTTTTAATGGAAGTATCATCAGACGCATATTAGTAGATGCTTACGCATCTTGTTATATCTTCAATAGACAACAAGGCTTTTTACGCTGTTGTTTCATGTGCACCTCATTCAACAAGGCTTTTTACGCCAATGTTTCATGAACATATTATTCAGCAAGGCTTTTTACGCCCGTGCATCTTTCTTATGAGATTCTACGTCTGTCAACGATTTACGCTCATGGGCATCTGTTTTCAACAAAAAGTTCAAAGGCAGACAATTGATTTATGAATCAAACTTACCATTAAGGTCGAATGGTTCGGCTCTGAGAGCGGTTGAATCAACGTCTGGTGACCGAGCGTACAGAGGAACGCCATCGGAAAGCATCGCTATCGTCACTTGTTGGAAAATAAAATATTGCAGAAAAAAAAGAAGCTATCTTCGAAAGAATGAGAATGAGAATGAGAATGTATAAAACTTTCTTTAACTCAGCTATTTATAAGGATTGAAGAAACGGCTGGCGTGAGTCTATTTCGGAAAAGATCCTATTAAAAGGCGCTCATAACCACAAGGCAGATGCCACGTGTTGTTTTGTTTCTCTTGGGAATGAACAACCATAAATGCAGTTAAAGATGATATAGAACAATTCTATTTATACCAACAGATGAGATCAATATCAAGATTTTATTTATTTAAAGGGGAGTAGGCCCCTACAGATAAGTCGAAGAGTCGAAATACATAGACGACACTTCTACATTATTTTTTCTCTCCTTCGTTGGGCTGACGAAGGGAGACACCGAACTCGTGCATGTTGCGAATTCCGGAGCGACGCATCAGATTAAGAAATGCTTCTGCATCTCCTGATCCCTCATACACAGTGGAGGGACCACCATCGATACGACTAAAGACTGCTGGAGTCATTCCAAAGCACTCTACAAAGTTGCGTGCTCGCTCAATTTCTGTCTCTATATCAATCCTCGAGATTGGAGCCTCTTCTATGCTGATCTCTTTCTTTGGTACCATGACATTATGTGGATGAAAAGCAAGAATGAAGAATTTCTCTTTATTTATACAATCAAATCAACCATTCATATTTCTTATGGGAAATTGCTCATTATTAATGCAAGCTCGGGAAGATGAAGAAGCATTCAAAAGTTTCGAAAAGAAAATTCATTATGACGGTTAAGTATTGACCGGTACCATTTCTTGATTTTTATGCCGACTGTTGGATATCCCCACTTTTATGCGAATGACTGTTGCGTATCCCGAATTTTACGCTGACTGGTTAAATCCTGACTTTTACGCTTCTATTCAAAGTGTTTCAAATTTTGAGGAAATTTGAAAACTTTGAAGGGTGTCTTGTAGGAGCGTAAAAAGTGCTTCATAAGAATGAGTCAAAGAGATGGATCATTTCATTCAAATTGATCCACTTTACACCAAAGAGAGGCTAATCACTTTACGCCTAAAGCAGGCTAATCATTTTACGCCCGGGTCAAAGCTAATGGTTTTACGCCTAAGACAGGCTAGCCACTTTTACGCTGGAGAAAGCTGTCAAGTCTTGCATTTAATGCAAAGTCTGACATGAAGATTTAATGATGGCATATATCACAGAAATCAAAGGGATTTGTTTTACGCATAGACCAATTTGTCGTTTAGTATGTGGACTGAGCTATTTTATGCTCATAATATGGCTTCTTTTACACACGGAGACTATACGAGTTTTTACGCTCAAAAGTTAACATGTGCGTAAGGTTTATTTGGGCTACTTTTACGCTCAAGGTTATTTAACAACCACTTTATGCGGGAAGTCCACGTCAGGGCTATTTTACGCCCAGTCTACTACTTTACGCTCAGGGTATTTTGGGTTGTTTTTACGCCCTATTCTTCTTCACCAATTCAGAACGTGGTTCGCCTACATGGCTTTCATGCCACATATCTCGAAGAACGTGTATATGTGCATCCTATTCTTACTGAAATGATGGGACACGTATCAACATATGCAGAGGATGACTCCAATCATGGGTGATAGTTGTTAGCGTAAAGACGAAACTTTTGCTGAGTTTCTACGCACAGGAACCCAAGTCTATAAATAGACTTATTTTTCTGAGACAGAGGGGACAGAGGGAAAGAAGAGAATATATAGAGATCAGAGCCCAGAGAGTTTGATTTTTTGGAGCATTCTTCTTCAACTTTTCTTCCAGAACAGAGTGAAGCAAAGCAGGAAAGCATTCGGCCTCGCCATCAGTGCCCAAGTGCGTCGATACCTTTCTGGTGACTTAGCTCTTCCAACTGTTCATCTTCTAGCGTGATCTTCATCATCATCGTATGGTCCAAGGAACAAAGTGATAATTTACAGATCAGACTTCCATAGCAATACTTTCCAGAATCAAATTTGTAATTCTTATACTTTTTCTCGTTTTATTTTCAAAATCCGATTTCCAGGCATTTTGTTAAGTGAAACATTATAGCCTAGTCTTTGACAAGCATAATTTTTTTCTAGCTTGTTCATAATGAATGTATTATTGGGGATCCACTCTAATACATTTTATCTATTCTAGAATCAGTGTTATGATCTGATCAGCCTTACTACACTTGATTCATTATTGTTACCTATATTTAATGGATTGAGATGTAGTTGATTATAGAACAACCAGACAGCTTATACATATTCGAGCTGGGCTTGAGTCCTCTCGATGCATATCTGGCATGTATACGTATGCAAGTCCTACGTATTTTGGGACTAGGGCGTTACAATACACACAAATATGTATAGGCATATAGAGACACATATACACATGTATATTACATCACATATATACATACATATAGTCACATATATAGGTCACACACACACTAGTTATAACACACTCATATATATATTTACACATCTAGATAACATTAGTCACATATAAACATATATAGATACAAATCCTAAAATGCCCATACTCAAACCTAACCGTGCGTTTCATGAAATATCATGACAAAACACCACGTATCCTATTTAGGGGACACACACCAAATCTCAACTCAAAAAGGACACAAAAATCTATATGAGGACACATACTAAACACTTGGTGCACAAGCTTGCGATACACTAAGATACTCAATTAAACCTTATCTGAATCCTACCAAACTTCTTATACAAGTCTAAAATAACAATTGGAAGCTAACTAGAGTTGTATCTAGCTAGTGTAATGTGTCATGTGAAATATGACATATTGTGACCAGTGTAGGCAGAATAAAACTCCCAAATTAACTCTATGTCCTAATGTAACATGACATAACCTATTAGTATCCATATATGGACACATTACTATCCTCATACATCATTCACATGTCCACTTAGCCTATCAAAACATATGGCGAACACTTGGTGTACTATTTTTGGATTTTTCCAAAAATGGCACAAAAAGCTAATATAACTTCTGCCAAAATGATGGTTAGTGTCTTGCTCTTCTCCATTTGGGTTTCCTTAGTCCATGGGTGAGTTTTCTTCTAGTGTCATGCATGAAAATAGTGTATAACCTAGGAGGAGTGACAAGTTGTTTACCTATTGGGAGATGGATTCTCAATGGAACTCTCAAAGAGGGCTCAAGTGTCAAGTAGGACACAATTCTCCAAAATTTTGGAGTACTCCTCTTCTTGTGCTTCTTGGTCTCCAAGCTCCAAGCCTTCTAGGATGAAGAATGGGTGAAGTTTAGAGGGAGCTTGGAAGAATTTTGTTGGAGTAATGAGTGGAAAATAGAAGAGCACTAAAACTAGGATTTTTTTAGCTCAAAGTGGAGAAGAGAATGAATGAAACCTCTCTTCCAATAGTGGTTGTTCATAAAGCCCTAGTTTCCCCTATTTGAAATTTCTAAAATACCTCCTTTGAGTTGTCATGAAAGTTTGGTTAACCTATGGAAGCTTTTAGCCTAAGTGATTGATTAGTTGTAACCCTATTCATGACATATAATGACTTAAATGAGTCTAAATGTGTCCGACTTAAAATGTAAGTCCAAGTGTCATGACAAGTCCAATTAGGTCCACAAGTCAAGGTCCAATAAATAGACTAGTCTAGCAATAAATACAACAATTGTATTTAGTTAATAAAAAAATACCCACTATATAAATAATGTAAAATGACAAAAATATCTCTATTCTGGAAATGTAGTAGTGACAACTTAACCCCTTTAGAAAAAATTTGTTCTCAAAATTTAAGTTGGTTCCACTCTTCTCTGGGTCAAGCCCCCAACAATCATGGTCCAAGAAAGTCCTATATAAAACATATAATTTATTTAAAAGCAAACAAATATACATGGTTATGGTCTTACCGGTTATGATATTATAATTCCTATCATGGGTTCTAGCATAAAATAATCGCTAAAACTATAAGGTACTAAGAAATCAACAGATCATGGAGCGAGAAAGGAATGAAAGAATAGAACAAGAAAAGATACTAACCCATCACTGGTAGCATCGGCCTCCTCGACCGTCAAACCAAAAGCCCTCCCCTGTTGGGATATCTCCCTCTGTTAGTGTGGGACATGAAGCAGCACCACAGGTGGCCAAACTCCATCTCCCTGTCTTGCTGGACACTCGCCGGTATGATGAAAGATTAAGAGACAATCTCTTACTAGATGCTCCATTGATCCACAATGCAAGCACGCTCCTAGCCTCTTCCTGTACAGCTTCCAAGTATGGCCTGACCTCCGGCAGTAGGTATCGGTATGAGCGAGCTGAGACTGTCTCTGAGGCTGCTCCGGCATTAGATGTACTGGAGCTTGTATTGATGCATGAAACTGTTGAACCTGAGCCCTAGCTGGAACCTGGAACTGCTGCTATGGTAGCAGGAATAATTGATGCAGAAATTAGGGACGCTTTACTTGTCCTGCACTACTGTCAGCACCACTCATGGCGTCACTGCCTTTCTTGGGACTGAGGCATAAATCTTCCTCCGTAATCCGGACATCCATCAGAATATCCTAGAAGGTAGCCGTACGACGTCTAGAAGTGTGTGGTCTGACCTCGTTGTTTAGGCCCCTCTATAACTTTCTGGCCCGAACCTGTGGCTCATGAACCATGCTCTTTACGAACCAGCTCAACTGTGAAAACTCAGCAATATACTCATCTACTGATAAACTCCCTGAACAATCCATGAAACTGGCCCTCCAAGGCACTCAAAGCCACGTCAGAAAAGTATTTCTTCGTGAAAAGCTCCTTAAAAGCCTCCCAAGTCAACCATGTCACTGCAATCCTAGGCTTTGTACAATACAACGTGAGTTCGATATTGAATAGCTAGTTGGCTATCGTCTCCACCTGTAATCTCTCCGGGATCTATGCCAGATGAAAGTTCTTTTCAATATCCTCTAGCCAATCATCGGCGTAGAGGATGCCCTCCATCCCCTTGAACTCTCGAGGGGACATCTTTTTGAAGTCTTTGATAGTACCAGGCCTTGCCTACTGCTGCTGGATTGGAGCTTCCTGAGGCTGAGCAGTAGCCACCTTCTCTACCGCAGCAAGTGCCAATTTGTGGGCACGATCAATGCTCTGGCGCAACACATCAGCCTGTCGTTGTTGCACCTCGACCTGCACCCTCTGTGCCTCCATCATCTGCTGGAATAGCATGAACATCTGTGCCGTATCAGACGATGATGGAGGTGGTGGAGGAAGGGACTCCAGTTGCACGAGAACAACCCTCTAGACTAGTGCAGGAACACCCCAGGAGCTGCTGACACTCCCTCATGGACGAAGGAAACAGCAGGAGCAACCCCCGTAGCTGCTGCACCTGTAGCTGGAGGAGAAGGTTGTGAAGTAGCAAACCTCTTCGTCGCTGCAGCGGTTCCATAGCGTTACGATGTGGTCTTTGGCATCCTGAAGACAGATCAACAAAAAAAAACAATACGGCACAAGATGAGTTATTATCAAGGAAGGACAATTGAATTCGAAGAATAATTGCAAAAGAAGGATTGGAATGGTAATCAAAAGATCCACAGCGTTGCGATCTGGTCTTCGGCATCCTGAAGACAGATCAACAAAAGAAATCAATATGGCACAAGATGAGTTATTATCAAGGAAGGACAATTGAATTCGAAGAATAATCACAAAAGAATGATTGGAATGGTAATCGAAGGATTGGAAGTTTTTCTAGTTTTGATTGAGTAACTCGATCTTAATATAACCGATAACCTATATCCTAATAGGAGGCTCGTAGTAGCACTCTAAGTCGAGCACCACTATGAAATCGTACTAATTGCGACCGCGACCTGCATGGGCTACCACAAAAATGTGTCACGACCCATACCCGGTTTAGGGGCATGAGCACGTCGATACGTCTAGCCCACACCGCAGTTTCGGCGGTAGAACACTGTATCGATCAACAGTATATCTAACATATATGGAATATATATAACATGTCATCTCCGC